>OZ018320.1:22016669-22490907 GCA_963969495.1 Ceratothoa steindachneri | reverse complement strand
GCAATAGAAGGGCTAAAATATTATTATGATTTTGATATATATTTTTCTTTTAATTGTGGTACCCAATCAGACGACTGCCTACTTGAGGTTAAGTCGCCGTACACAACACAGCCTACTACTAGGCTATATTCAAAAACAAATAATAAAAAATAACAATGGGTAATTAACAAATAACAACGATTATTTAGAACTAGGGCTAGAACAAAAATAATGAGAAAAAGCAAAAGGACAAGAAGGAAGCATGCTCCGGCGTTGAGGGTAGGTCCGGATCACCTCGGCGCAGGAACATGCCACCTACAAAAAGTCAAATAAAGTGGAGGAGGCTAGCCTCCTCCAAAAAGTCGTAAAGTCTACAAGTCAGTGTCCACGAACCCGTCGTCTCGAGTACAAGGGACAAGCGGTAGCGACCCCGCTCATACCGGTACAGGGACAGGTAACGTGCACGAAGAGCACCCAGACTAGGACTTTCAACGAGAATGTGCCGAACAGTCTGGGGAACAGCGCAGTCATCACAGTAAGGTGCAGGCGAGCGCTTCATCAAATGGCGGTGCGTCCAGCTAGTGTGTCCAATTCGGAGACGACAAACAGCAACCTGAAGCCGGCGCGGCATTGCAGGTAGGTCCATGGAAACAGTCGCGGCACAATGGCCCGTAAATTTAAACTTCACTCAACCGTCTCTCATCTTTTTTGCTAAGCACCCCGGAGAGCTGCCCGTATTACTGCCATGCAGTCGGTGTAAGGAAGAGCGAAATGCTTGTCTGATCGTCCAGTCCTCGCAGACTCTTGGGCGTACTCATAGGCGCGCTCATTCCCCGCAATTCCTACATGTCCAAGAACCCAGCAGAAGATAATCTTGACATCTGCCCGACTCGCAAAAACCGTGGCGTCACTGATATCGCACTAGGGGATGCGGAGATTCTACTGCCCCGAGAGCACTCAGAGCGCTTTGTGAGTCTATATAAATCACAATCCGGATTCCGAACCGGGGACGTCGCGTAATCTCCAGTGCCAGGAGGTGTATTGTAACCAGCTCGGCCGTGAAGTGAGACGCAGCGCCTGACAAAGCCCTGCTGACTTCAAACATAGAGGATACGGCGTGGAAACCGACCCGCTCTTAGGACTTGGAGCCATCCGTATACACTAGCACGGTTCAAAGCGTGACACAAAGGGTGCTCCAAAAAGGCAGAACTTAATACTCCTGGCGCTGTACAAGCTTTGGGAGCAGAGGCGTGGTGACAAAGGGTTAACACTGGTACGTTCCTAGGTGGCGTTATGAGCAGAACCAGGGGCGCCACCGGCCCGAGAGCTATACCTAGGCCTCAAAGGAGTTTCCTGGCCTTAAAGCCGAAGGGTTTAGGGTATGATTTGCGTCTTTCAGGGGCATAGACACCGTTGATATCAGCTGTAAATGCAGTGAGAGCTTTTGGTGACTGAGGGAGGCGCCGGGATCGCGCGTACAGGAGAAAAATGCACTGTACACGGCGCAGAGCAAGTGACATTTCTCCAGCATCGACAAATAGGCTCTCAATGGGGGAAGTAGAGAATGCACGGGTGGCAAGCTGAAGGCCGGTGTGGTTGATCGGATTCACCTTCGGCAGCATCCGTAGTTAACTTCGAGCGAACAAAGGATTGATAAAAAGTAAGGCAGTAGCTTAAACGGCGCCTCATGGCGCGTGTGCAAGAGTCTCTAAGGCGGCAAGTATGAGCTTCCCAGGTGAGGCGTTGGTCAAATACAAGACTAAGGAAACGGTGCAAGTAAACCACTTCCAGGCGCACCCCATTGAGAAACAAGTTTGGGTCAGGGTGGTGCCGTAGATGGCGGAAGAATTGCACCACCTTAGTCTTGGCTAATGAAAACTGAAGCCTGTGCACTTCGGCGTAACAAGAGATGCGGTTTAATGACTGTTGGAGTCGACACTCCAGACTTGGCATCTTGGCCGCGCCAAAAGAGATCGAAAGGTCGTCCACGTAGAGCGTAGCGAGAACATCTTCCGGTAGTACCGAGGTGAAGACGTTGATATTAGGGCAAATAATGTACCATTGAGTACACTTCTCTGCGGGACACCCTCTTCCTGCTACATTGAGACGGAGAGGGCTGCCCCCACCCGTACGCGGAATGGACGATCTCGCAAATATTAAGATATAAAGATTGGGAGGCGTTCCCTTGCGTGGAGAGTCTCCATGATACCGTATCGCCATGCGGTATCATAGGCCTTCTCTAGATAGAAAAACACCGTAGCGTAGAGCCTTCTACAAAGCAAGGCCTCCCAGACAAAATTTTCAAGTCGGGGCAGAGCATCCGAAGTGGAGTAGAACTTGCCGAAGCCGCACTGTGTAGAAGACAGATGGCATCCGCTATACAGAAAAAAGGATAATTTAACAGATACCAGAGTAGAGATTTGCCAGGAATCTGGGAGGATACCCTCTACCCAGATACTGTTGAACAAATCTAACAGAAAGGCCATGGCTCACTCACCCAGGTGTCGAAGCATGGCGTACGAGACATCGTTCTGACCAGGGGCGGTGTCTGCTCACGAAGCGAGAGCGGAGCTCAACTCACTAAGAGTAAACCTGTATTTGAATGGTTCTCTGCTTCTGGTAGTAAAGTCCAGTCGGCGGCCTTCCGCGACATCACGACGCGCAAGGATTCCGCCACGGAAGCAGGAACCGAGATTGCGCTTCTATCCTCTGGAGGACGGGAGGGGGACCCTGCGAGAACTTGCTCCGAATCCTTTTGACTCGCTCTTAGGTCTCTGCTAGAGAGGTCTTGGCTTGTTAGGTGATGACACGTATGCCCGCCAAGAAGAGAGGTGGGTGTGCTTCGAAATATACCGGAACCTATCCCTAGCTCGACGAAATTCACCGACAGTGAACTCTTTCTGGTTGCGCTTATAGCGCATGTAAGCTTAACGCTTCTGTTTGAGGGCCCTCTTACACTCGGCTGACTACCACGGGAGTGGTCGGCGTGCAAAACGGCCAGGCATTGTAGGAATAGTAATCAGGCCCACGGCGATGAGGTTGCCAGAGAACTCAACAGCCTCATTAACCGACCTAAACTCCTCGACTGAAATAGATAAATCAGTAGTTTATTGAAATGCGGAACACCGTGCCCGTGCCAAGCACAACCAAGGCTGTCTCTCGGGCAGCAGCTTCCCATAAAATGTTATTTGAATGGGAAAGTGTTCACTACCATGGAGGTCATCGAGCATCCCCCACCCAAACCAGGCTGTGCATTCAGAGAGCACAAAAATAGATCGAGGCAATAAAATGAAGCGATTCTCGGGTAGTGATGCGTAAACTCATCCAAATTTAGGAAACCTATCTCCAGTTCGTCGTTCAGGTTAGCAAGGACTTGACACAACCGGATTGATCGACTAGTCTCCCCAGAGTGGGTGTCTACCGTTCACATCTCCGAGCAAGAGAGAGGGCCTCGGCAACCGTGTCACGACGCAGCGGAAGTCCCTCGC
This sequence comes from Ceratothoa steindachneri, assembly GCA_963969495.1. Lineage (NCBI taxonomy): Eukaryota > Metazoa > Arthropoda > Malacostraca > Isopoda > Cymothoidae > Ceratothoa > Ceratothoa steindachneri. The sequence goes on along the minus strand of OZ018320.1, from coordinate 22,487,440 downwards.
TTCAAAGATGGCTGAAGGTGGAATGTACGCGGAAATAACAGTATACCTCCTATTCAGGTACAGCTGCACAGCTATTGCCTGAAAGTAGGTATCTAAAGCGAAGAGAAGAAAGAAGACATCGTGCCGGGTGTAAATCGCACATCCTCCCACCCGGCCCCTATCCCGTGGTGGTGGGGTCCCAAAACCCTTATACCCCAGGATGGTGGGCATGGAGCACGCGCCCAACATGGTATTCTGCATAAAAGATAACTAACGGGAAACGAGACTAGACGAGCCTCTGCAACTCCTCTCAGTTGGCCCGGAGTCTGCTGCATCTGCATTGAAGGAATATGCCATCCAGGCCTAGCTCGGAGGAGATGCGGGGGCCCTCTTCAAAGAGAAGACCTTGACGGAAATGGACGTACGCTTCCTGAAGGCAGAACTCCGGGTGCTGTTGGCCGGACAATGAGGTGAAGGCGCTGTCGCCTTCGAGGACTTATCGGGGGAGGTTGGGCTCGCTATGCGAGTCTTTTCCTCTTTCCGCTTCGAAACCTTAGGCGAGCGGTGTGGCCTCGGAGGCAGGGGAGGTCCTCTTTTGGATGATCCACCGTCGCCGATCCACCAAGCCTACAACTTGGGTGTGGGCAAAGGAGCATAAGCTCCTTTAGTGCTGTCCTCCTTTCAGAGGGGGGCAGCTTTAGGAACCTCGATAGATAGCCTGACGACCCTCTTCAGGGGTGTTGCCTCTTGTAAGTCTAACGACTCGTTGGAGGCGTGCGGACATTTAGCTTTACGCGAAACGGTCACGCTGGGGGCAGGGAGGGGAGCCCTGGTTTTAGCCCGGGCTGGATCTGAACCTTTTGTCCCGCCATCTTTACCAAGGGGGCACCAGGGGTGGGTAGAACCCGCAAATGGGCGCGTAAACGACCGTGTTCGTAGGCTTTGAGGGGCAACGAGCAGAGGGTGTCTTTTTCAACATTGAGGCATATGACATCCCGAGCAGCTCTTGGTGCGCGAGGACCAAGTCCTTAGCCTCGCGCAATGAGAGACGATCCCGAGCCTGAAGTGTCAGGATTTTCTTTTTAAGGAGATACGCACCACATTGCTTAGAAGAATCGGTTTGTGGCTGTTTGCAATTGGCACACTTGGATACACACGATTTGGACTTAGCGCGTGCAGCCTTGGAGCAACTTATACAGATTTCGAGTAACTCCGACTTTGCCCGTCTACATGGGCGATTTATCTAGTTGTTTCCCTATAGGTCCAACAAATCCACGATGCACCGTTGTTTTCCAAACAAATTGTTGATGAGTTGGCACAATGGGAGCTCATTTGCATGCAGCTGGCAAATAAACCAATGCAGTGGTCTATAAAGTTTTTCTTCCTGTATTCACTACCGTTCCATCGCATTCCACAGCAACGAGTTCATCAGTTGCGATGTTATTTGCTTTTAGATATGAGAATATTGCGTCGCATATAGCTTTTGCAGAATCTGTCTTCATTGCCAGGTGTCCAAGATATTCTGAACCAGTTCTTCTATCATAGAGATGAGCTCTTCCATTAACTTCTTCTTGTGATGAGTTCGCTTCATCGTCTCAACAACAAATGTGTTATCTTTTCTACCATTAAAATTAAATACAATAAAATGGTTTGCTGTAGTTGTAGTGTAGTACGTTCTTTAACACGCTTTCTTCTAACTTTTGATCTGTTAACTACTACAGAAGTTTCTTTGCCTTCAATTGACGATAAGTCCTTAAAGCTGCAGCTCGATCAGACTCACTAGTACTGTCACGTGTCAACACAAATTCTGACAATTTTATTCGTTTAGGTGGAGCCTTGGATGCAAATTTTTTGTTTACTTCTTTGCGTTTCACGGATGAAGGAAGCTCATAGTCATTACATTAGTCAGCAGATTCTGTTTCTGTGCTGGATGAAGGAAGACTCACTTCGATATTATCAAACAATTGTTCTGTATTGTTTGTAAAATCGTCACATTTCTTTTTAAATGATATCACATTTATCCTGCTAATATTTCTCATTAAAGCCTGATATTTTGAATATGAATTTGAAATTCTTTTTCTGACTGCCTCCATTGACACACAAGGGATTGATGCCGTTTTCCAAATAGAAATTAACTTCTCCGCTACTAATGTGATAATTTGTTTAATTGGCGGGTCTTTTTTATTGCGTTTATTTTTATTTTCTCGCCCCCCAAATCATAATTTATAACATCTTTATAAGTTGGCAACACTCGTTCACTAATGGCGCAGGTTGCGTCAAATAAAGAGCTTTCAATTTCATGACGCGTTCTAGTTTTAAATATCATAATTAAATATTGTTTTAATTTTTTCTTACATATTACTTAGCTCTGAAATATAATAAAATGTGTATAAATATTTATTGTACACTATAAATCACTGTACTTAAATATAAATAGAATAATGTGATCAAAACCATAGACACTAGACAGAGCCACACACACACACATCCATTCTCAACGAGACCCTCCGCACTACTGAAACATAATTGTCACGTACGCCGCTATAATGTCATTTAGGAACCTCTTAATATCAATCGATTACTTTCAAATTTCGTTTACTTGTTATTTAAAATACAATAATTATTTGTTTGGAGGTATCAAACAAAATTCGAATTTCATTTTCAGATATAATCCACGAAAGTCAAAATTTAGTTGAAAATCGCATTATTTTCAATTTTCAATGGCGTTGAGGAACATTTAGAAATTATTACATCAAAAAATCCTTTTAGGAAGTTTAATTTGACGGATACCCCGTAAAAAATCGTGGTGGCAAAATAAATTTCAGAAAAAATGTTTTTCGTTCCATCCGAGTGGTCATCCCTACCCAAGACATTACGGATTCCCTTCGGGAAAGAGAGGGGCACGTACAGTGACCCCCTGCAGACTTGCTATGCCCTCCAACAGGACTTTATATGGCATGGGGAGACAGGTCCTGTCACCCCTCGCCCCCCTAAGGGGGTTGGCCCTATCGATGGAGCAGGAGTGGTAAATTATTGGCCGCTGGCGTGCTTTCTTAGCAGTTCCCTTGCAAAGTAAAAGGGAAACTGCCGCTAGTAAGAGGGAGTCACCCAAGGGTGACTCCGGAGAAGGAGGCGATGGGTAGTCCCCTGCACCCATAGGCATAGGAGAGGAGTAAGCCTCCTTTCCGGTCGAAGAGTTTTGGAGGGTTCCCTGCCAAAGCACAAGGAGGGGGGGGGGAGAGAGACCCCCATTTTTTCAGTGGAACGGTTCGAAAGGCGGCTCCGGCGATGGTGGAGGGGAAGTTAGAGGTTGAGGGTTTTTTTTCAACTAATCATTGGGCATGGTGATCCTATTTATGTCGCGGGATTCATGCGCTAATCACTTCAAGCAGTAGCCCGCTATGCGAGGGGTGAATACGGGGCCGGCAGAACCAACTGCCGCCCTTTGGGGACACCTCCCCCGCCTAGTGACCTGGCAGCCCATCGTCATAGCGGTTTCACCTTAGGCACGGCGTAAAATTGATAGACAGTGAGATGAGAAAGAAAGGGTATTTGAGGAAGGTGTGGGTGGGGATGAAGCAGGTTCTTAAAAACCCACCACTCGTGAGCGGAGCTCAGGGCTAAAGGGGCGTTGTTCCCTCCCCCCTCACCCCCGATCCGTGATGGTTGGGTGAGAGGAAGCTGGTCAGCATCTCCCTTTTGAAATTAGAGAGCAGCCAGAGAAGGTTGTGGGAGAGGTTTTGTAGGGAAGGTGAGGAAACAGGGTAAGGATACAGGGTGTCAGAAATAAGGATGAGAGAATAAGCTGGGGACGGAAGGGGCGCTGAGGCCTATCAGCACGACAGCAGAAAGGTGAATCATCGTACCCCTTACGGGGAAGAGAGAAAAAGGGTATGTGAGCAAGGTCAGCGTGGGGTGGGTGGGGGGTGAGGCAGGTTGTTAAAAACCCAGCACCTCAAACCGGAGCTCAGGGAAGAGGTTGGACATAAAATACTGCCAAAACGGATCAGGACGACTGTATTTTTATGACAAGTTCTTACAAAGCTTTTGCAAGAGAAAATCTAATGTTCCCCAAATAGGTGTACCTTAATATGCAGGTATAAAATAACTATGGCTAAAGGTAAGACAAATTTGGATGAATAAAACGAAAATTATCAGTAGATAAGCAATTTACTAGAAAATTGGAACTGACCAAAATGATCTGAACGACAACGGAAACAAATTTATATTAAAGTATAATGATTAGAATGTTAGTGGAAAACATTTGTATAAGTTACATTTAAGTTATATTTGAGGGGAAGTCTTTATTCTTAATGTTACTTCCACATCTCCTGACACAGGAACGAACCAACTGTTGACATGCTTGCGCAGTAATCTTGCTTCATTCATCTTGAAAAATTTCGCAAAGTTCTTAAACTGTTTTTAGATTCCTCGCTCTGCACCTTCACCTTTTTTCTTCTTAACATTTTCAAGGGGATTCAGATCCGGAATCTGTGCAAGACAGTTCATTACAGTGATGTTCTCGTCATCCTGAAATATCTTGCCTGAATTGGTCATGTGGCAGGGTGATTTATCTTTCATGTAAATCGCAGGTTGGGCTTCGGAGGCTCACAGATGGCCCAAAGCATGTTGTCGCATTAATTCCGTGTAGACTTGTACATTCGCTATACTCCGTAAGCTCACAAGTATTCCGGTGACTCTATCAAAATCCCGCCCCAGACCATGACACTTCATCCACCAAATTTCACACTCTTTTAGGTGCTATTGACAAACAATATTTCGCCTCTTCTGCGACTAACAAACGTCTAAACATCAGATGCAAACAAATTAAAATTAGTTACGCCACTGAAGTGAACTTGGTTTAATTGTACTTAGGAATGATCAATGGTTTGACGGCGAGTGTACGAGCGTGAAGAATGAAATTCCCGCCAAGGGAACATATGTAATCTGCCTTGAGATATTAATGTCCCAAAACTCACTAATCTCTCGAGAACTTGCTGCAGTCGTCTTGAAAAGGTACTTTCAATGTTTATTGGTGGGAATTACACGCTTTCGTTGCCTCCTCACTTGATTATCCTAACGACCTTCGCGATGAATCTGTAGCACCAAATTGCAAGGTGGCGTAGAGCCAACAAGGAACCTCACAAATGAGCCCCCCGTTGGACCTATGAAATCCTGAAGTTGGGCACACGCATTAATTATGTCATGTAATAATGACCCATCTAGAAAAGAGAGAAACACTTATAGTAGAAATAGACATGAGTTAAGAAAACATAAATATAAATAATATATGTATTTTGGTTGAGGCGAGAAGCATGAATTCTATACGGCAGCAAACATATGCACATGCACACAAACATACAAAAGTGGTCATCTGTTCAAATAAGTTTGGGATGCATGTGGAGAACTGAAAACACGATAGCAGCGCCGAATGTTTGCTAGCAAGAAACTGCAAAACTCAGTCGTGACTTTGGTATTTTGATCAAAAAACAAATCTCTATATCCTTAGATACTAATTGACAGGGAACGAAAGAGGCGCCACCCCAAACATGGAATAGGCTCCACCCAAACAACATCAGTGGATAATAATAAGCCACGCACATTGTCTCCGGCACAAATATATATTACTAAACTCAGAGTCCAGACAGTAAGAAAGTAAGAGGAGCAGAAAGTGAGAGAGTCAGAGAGAGTCTATAAGAGAGTAAGTCAGTCTGCCACTCAGAGAGAGGCCATGTAGTAATAGGCCCTACTTAAACACACCACCCGCCCGTCTAGAATCCTTCTTACACCAAGGCTACCCGAGTTCTACGCCGAAATAAAGAATCCGAAATTCCTCCGTTTGTGATTTCCTTGCTAGAGGTAATCCACATTGATCATTCAAACTCAGCCTACCTAACCTCAAGCCTCGGTCAAACGAATTTCCTTCTGCGTCAAAGCCTACCACAGGAACGGTAGATGCCCCTATTAATTCTAGATCCCTATAACTCGTATGCATTAATTAACCTCGATGACTCGCTATAACTGGTGACTTCAAGAGACTCAATGACATCGAGGACCGGCCGTAAGTAGTTACCCATTTATTAACTTCGAGAACCTTCACGTCCATTGTTTTCACTCTTAGAACCATTATACTTGTTCAGAACTTTAGTAGTTGTTATTTTTCTCCGGTTCGTATTTTTCTTCGCTGGGACGTTTCTACAACTTCCCTGCATCGGTAACTGAATTTCTACGCATCTCATACAGAATCACACTCAAGGACCTCCTTCTTACCTATGTGATCTTAAATGACTTAACTCGCTCCTGTTTACCTTCCTTCCTGACCTTACCCTTTCTTCGCCTTACTCCTTATCGTCTGTGCTGCTTGGGTGACCGTGCTTCTCTGATATTTGCTCGGAACATGGAAATAATCTTCGTGCTGCTAGAGTCTGCTCCCCTTTCACTAGATAAAATATGAGCGGTTTAAAGCTCCATCTTTTCAGCAATTTCTTACAGATCATAAAGTCATCTTCATTAACTCCTAAAACTTTTTTTGCATAAAAGAAAATTGTAGTTTTTCAAATTTGTACTTAAAATCTCTTAAAAATTCAGTCTTTGTCATCGCAATCTGGATGTTTATTTGTTTGATGTTCATCCTCTCTTGATGGCTTCATAGTTTCATTAATGAAAGTAGTTTTGGATACTAAGTAGGCATAACGGTTGTTTAGGTATGAGTGGATTTACAATGAAACACTTGGAAAGATATACATCCAGATATTGTCGCTACTTGTGTAGGTTTAAAAAGCTCAACTGAGAACATTAATTCATATTATCTGCTCCTATAAAAAGTCTTTTATTTCAGATATTAATGCGAAATTATGAAATTCTGTTAGCTTTTCTTTGTAATGGTTTTCTGCAAACTATTGCAGACTATCAATGTAATAAGCTTGCCTTCTAGTAGACGTGACACATCATTCAGTCTGTGGCTTTGAAGAGCGTAAAACAAAAATGTATTGTATACATGAGGTCTTCTGTATACAATTTAAGATTTTACACGACGTGGGATTTGTTTGTATTGTTTTTTTCTTGCATTTTTCTGTATCATATTATATTATTGGTTGACTAAAAAATGGTTGTTGATCTTTTGAGGATTAATTCGATGATTCTGCGTTGAATTTTTCGATATTTTTATATTGACATTGTTAGTTTGTTGACCGAGATAGATTAATTGGTGTACGATTTCTTTATTTGATCGTTGTCAATTAGTATGTCTATCATGGCGAGCTATATTTGTTTTGTGTTGACTTTCGTTTTCTAAAATATATTTTTGAGCTGACTTTTTGCTGCTATGGGTAAGTTCTTGAAGCCTTGTTTGACTCTCTTCAAAGTTATCAACTATGAATATAACATCATCTGCGAATCTCAGGTGATTGAAGTAAACCTCATCGATCTCAATGCCTCCTGAAGATTTCTTCTCGACAGGATGTGGATAATTTCTGCGAGATAGTATCTTCTTCTCTTATACATTTCTGCAATTGAAATTTGTCTGCGCCCCTTTGCAATCTAATGTAAAATCTGCAATTTTGTAGACCGGATATATACATTGACACTTCAAGGCTGCTGGTGTTTCAATTGAGTTAAATGTTTTCTGGTAGTCTACAAATAACTGTAATAGAGGTATATTGTACTCTAAAATGTTCTTAATTAACTGGTTAAGATTATGTATGTGGTCGATCGTTAATAAGCTTTTTTCTTAAGCCAGCTTATTTTGTAGTTTGTTTTTAATGACTATTGTGAAGAGTTTATAGACACAAGAGAGAAGGCTGATTGGTCTGTAGTTTGTAATATTTGTCTTATCACATTTGTTGTGTAGAAAGATTATAATGGCATTGTCCAGTACTCCGGAATCTTTTCTAGTTTTAGAAATTCAGCGAAAAAACAAACTAGTTTGTCCATAATGAAATCTCCAGAATCTTTAGCCCGTTGGAAGAAATATTGTTCTGACTTGGTGCTTTGGGCATCTTAATTTGATTAATTGCAATTTTAATTTCGGATTTGAGAACTGTCAGGACATTTTTAAATGTTTTTGGTTGGTCTTGTTCTGGATGGTGTTGTTGCTTGAGTGCAACTTTTCATAGTACTTCTTAGTTCTTTTAACTATTCTTTCTCAATCTTGGATATTTGCACAATCTTCCTTATTTTTAGTGACTAAGTGAGATTTTCCTTTTTAAAGTCTCATTTTAGCCAATTTATACCTCTCCTTTTTTGGTGGTCTTCAACAATAGTTATATCATATTTTTTGATGCGAGCTCTATTTATTTTTGATGAGCTTGTTTAGTTCTGTTAATTCAATTTGTTGATTGGTGTTTGTTGCTTTAAAGTGTTTGCGTTTATTTATTAGTGATAAAGTTTCTTCTGAGTTTGTTTTTGTTCTTATTTTGTATTTCCTTGTATTTTAAGCAGTCTGTCAGGTTTTTCATCAAGTTGTTCATCACTTATATATTGCTGGTGTTACTGGGCCCAAGGAGATTTTCATGGTGTGCTCTCGAAAGATGGTGCTGGAATTCTGGAACAAGATTTTGCTAGATCTTACTGGGCTTATTATTTTAACGAAATAGCTTTCTTCTCTCTTTATGATTTCAATTTTTATCTTACATCTTATCATTTTGTGGTCACTGAATTTTATTTTATTAATGACTTGGAAATTATTGACGGTGATTTTGTTGTCAACCAGCATATAATCATTTTCTTTGTATATTTCTTAGTTTGGGCTTCTCCAAGTCAATCTTTGCTGTTGCTCAATTTTAAATATAGTATTAGTAATTTTGAGGTCTTGGGCCAGTGAAAAGTCCACCAGATCTTTTTTTATTTCATTTTGTATTTCCTTTGGAAACTTTCTCGTGCATGACCTTGCCGGATCTTTGCATTAAAGTCTCCCATGGCAGAGGTTAAAATGGGCTATTTCTGTTTAGACATGGCCTTATATCATCCTAGAATCCATCAAATTCTTCCTGGGTATTAGTAGATGCGGGTGCGTACACTTGGACTATTTTGAAGTTGTACTTTTTAGAGACTCTTAAGTTTAGGTAAGCTACTTTCTCCGATATTCCGTGAAACGCCATTATGATTTCTTTGAGCTCTATATATGTATCAGAAGTCTAATTCCATTCTGCCTTTGATCTTCTTTGCCTTTATGGTATATATATATATATATATAATACAAAAGAAAGAAAATTTTGACGTATATGAACAATGAATAATAATAAAAAAAAAGAGTTTTCAAATGCAATAGAAAGCGACATTGGAAGACACAAAGATCAAGGAGAGCAAAGGACGGTACCATGGAGGCAATCCATGGTGAAATTCGAATAAGCATCGAGGCCATTCTCAAACAATAAGGAGGAATAGGACAGTCAAATGGAAGAAAGCGGTGCTTTCTTAAGCACCGCTTTATGAAAGAGAAAGAATGCGAGATAAACAGATATAAGGATAAGAAAGTACAAACATGTAAAAGAAAATATAAAATTAAAGGGAGTAGCATAGTAAAGCTCTGAAATAATAAATTCTGGGGCCCAGGATGGGTTCTTTGAAGCCTCCAAGAACAAAAATGAGCATGCTATAAGTGTTAAAATTATAAATCGCGAACGAGGAAGAAACGAAGTGATTAAAGGGTAGGGTAGTAAGAGTAAAGAAGAAAAACGAAAAGGAGAGTAAAACCATCTCTTGAAGCATGAATACTGGAGCCAGTAGGGCGGGGTATAATTCTTCAGAAGCAAGTTTGCATATCGAGCCTAGCCATTACAAAATTATGAACTTAAACGTATAAATTAAGCTCAGTCTTTTGGGTCCAGATTCAACCTGGACACGAAGGAGAAGATCACTGGAGTTTGGAGAAATACCTAATAATTAAAAAATAGCAAATTTAGTGCCAATTTTTAAGAAGGGAAGTTAAAAGGACGAAAATAACTTTATACCTAAGCTTAACATCGTTCGTTTGTAAAATTCTTGACAACGTAGTTAAGAAGGGTATTTCTGAACATCTAGCGAGAAGTAGGTTAATAATTGATGCTCAGCATGGGTATAGAAAAGCTAAATCGTCCTTAACAAATTTACTGGATTTTATGGATTATGTTACTAAACAATTAGATAAGGGAGAAAATGTTGATGACATTTACTTGGATTTTAGTAAAGCTTTTGATAAGGTTCCACATAGGAGATTCGTTCACAAATTAAAAATGCATGGGATATGTGGGAAAGTTTTGAATTGGATGAAAGACAGGAAACAGAGGGAGGTACTGAGTAGGGTGAGGTCATAGTAGAGAGACCTTACCAGTGGCATAAATCAGGGATCAGTTTTATCATAATCATCATCATCATCTTAGTTTTCCATCCTCTTGGTCCCGCTTCTGCAGGGTTGGATGGTCGTATGACTCTTCTCCACCGACTTCGTTCCTGAGCATCTTCCTCCGTAAGTCCCAGTCCCTCGATATCTTCAACAACACAGTCCCTCCAAATTTTCTTAGGTCTCCCTAGTAGCCTTCTGCCTTCCACCTGGATATGCATAGCCCCCCCCCCCCCTCAGGTAGCCATCCTCCTCTGATCTCCTCACGTGACCAACTCATCTTAGTCTCCTCAGTCGCAGCTCAGACTCCAGCTCCACCAGTCCCCATCTGTCCCCTACCTCAGAGCTCCTGATGCGATCCTGCCCCTTCACACCATCTATATATCTCAGCATACGTGGTGCCCACCCTCTCAAAACACTAATCTGTCTTTCTTTCAAGGGCCAGTTCTCAGCATCATACAATAGAGGTGCTCGTAAACACGCTACCTATACCAAGCTTCTCTTCTTCAAAGGAATGGCTCGATTAAACAATAATCTTGACATCTCTCTCCACTTATTCCAGGCAATGGCTATTCTTGCGTGAACAGCTCTTTTCACTCCGCCATTACTGTCTAGTATATCTCCGAGGTAGCAGAAGTGGCCCATCACCTCCAGCATTTCCCAGCAGCATTCCATTCATTTGCAACCCCGTTCTCCTTTTGTCTTGTGTGGCACCCAGGGCATACAAAATTTATCACTCACATGAGTCTCTGAAGTTGAGAGCACCTATTATGAGACCACTTCCAACACTGACTGCAGAGAATATAATTACTTCTCACCCCTCTGCCACACGGTCCACATGGCCACCTCCCATACTCCACTCTTCTTCCTGGCTCTCATCCTGTCACCATCCCTTTAGTCTTACTGATGTTGATCTTTAGTCCTCTTCTTTCCATGTCTCTCTGCCACATCTTGAACATGTCAATCACTTCCTCCTTTGAGCTGGCAGTGAGCACAAGGTCATCGGTATACAGCAGCTCCCACAGTCCCCTTCCTCTACACTCCTTGGTTACCTCCCCCAGAACAGCGATGGACAGTAGGGGACTCAAAGTTGAGCCATGCTGGACACCAACTTGTAATGCCAAATTCCCTTGATGTGCCTGCCATCGTCTTCATCTGAGTCCGTGATTCCTCATATAGGGATAAGCCTCTCTGGCACTCCTTGTCTCCTGAGTGCCCACATTATTACATCTTTTGGTACACTATCGAAAGCCTTCTCCAAATCCACGAAAAGGCGGTAAAGTTTTCTTTCTTTTGTGTATTTTTTTCCTCGATCTGCCTCATAATAAATAATGCATAATTAGTAAACCTTCCCACAACAAAACAAAACTGTCTGCCATCAACTTTTACTCAATATTTCAATCTACTATCCAATAACCTCTTAAATATTTTCATGCCATGTTCGAGAAGCCAGATTCCTCTGTATTTTTAGCATCTGAGAGCATCTCCCTTTCCTTTATATATTGGAACAGTCAAACTACTCTTCCAATCTTCAGGGCTTCTCTCATCTTTCGCCATCTCTCGAAAAACTCTTTTCAATTCATTAAGTCCATCTCCCCCCAGTCTCTCCAACATATAACTTGTTATTCCTGTCGGAGCAGGCACTTTGTTCCTCTTGATTGCTGTCAAGGCAGCTGCAACCTCTTCCTTTGATATGTCCTCTATTGGACCCCCAACCATATTGCCCTCTTCCACATTAAACTCATTTGTTTCATTCAAAATTAAATGAAAATACCTTCTTCATCTCTACATTATTGGCTATTCTTCCACCTGTATGTTCTCCTGCTCATCCTTTTATGAACTTTGCTCCAGTTATATCCTCTCTCTGTTTCCTCATCTGCTTTGCTACTTTAAACAGCCTTACTGCTCCGCCTGGCCCCATAGATCTTGACTCCACTCCTCTCATGCTCTTCTCATAGCCCTGCCCAATAGTCTCTTGGCTTCTCTCTTCCTTATTCTGATATTTTCTCCTACGATCCTCTCCTACGATCCTATCCTTCCAAACTCTGCCATAATTTATAAATTCTTTTCTTCCCAGTGATCACCTGCTGGGCAGCTCCATTCCACCACCATGTGTCCCTCTCCACATGCCAGTGCCCGGTTGTCCATCCACACACTTCCTTTGCTGCTCTTCAAGGTCTTCCATTCCCTCTTCTCTGCATGTGTTACTATTATCTTCCTCCTGAAGGTCTCTACAAACTCTTTTCTTTTCTCCCTACCTTTCAACTTCCACTCCTTGATCTTTTGGCTTCTCTCAAATCTCTTTTTCATCTGCATATTTTTCACATAGATTACCACTACCAGCAGCCTATGCTGCGACAAACACGCCTCTCCTGGGATTACCTTGAAATCCCTTGCAGTCATATGACTGTCTCTCCTCATGAGTACAAAACCAATCTGTTTTGCTGTCACTCCCCTCTTGTAGGTAATCTTATTTTCCTCATCCTTCTTGAACATTGTATTAATGATCTTACAAGCCCTTGCCTGACAGAATTCAAGAATCATCTCGCCCTCTCTGTTTCACATTCCATGACAATATATCTCCATAAATTCGTCAAAATCATCTCTATTGACTCCAACATGCACATTCAGGTCTCTAGCAATGAACAACAGATCACTCCCTCGGACCACCACCACCTCATCATCCAGTCTTCCACAGAATACCTCCCCTTCCTCCTCATTTCTGTCAGTCTGTGGCTCATAAACGGAAAATATAGGGACCACTCTTCTTCCCCAAACAATTTTAATCTTCATAATCCTTGACTTAGGTCTTTACACCTCCATCACATCTTTCATAAGCTCCTTACTCATTAGCACCCCAACTCCAGCTGCTTAATCTACTCCCCCAGACCACCAAAACTTATATTTCTCTCCGGCATCTCCCAAAACTCTGTTGTCTGCTCCCTTATACCTTACTTCCTGCACACAGCAGACATCCACTGATTTTTTCGCTAACATCTCTGCTATCTCTCGACTCCTTCCCATCATCGTCCCAACATTTACAGTGCACAGTCGTACCACTCCTACGTCTCCTCATTCTAGTGCACGAGCATTCTGCATTTAGGGATTCTTAGCACCCCCTGCCTATTAAAAGGCTGCTGGGGCCTGTTGGCTGTTCTTAGTGGCAGAATCATCTGCCACACACATCTAAATTAGTTTTATGCCAATTATTATTCCTAGTTTATAGAAATTATCCTGGAAGGATGTAAATAACAAAATGTCAAGTTTTGCGGATAACACGAAGTTAGCAACTGCCGTGAATGAAGTTGAGACTAACTTTAAAATACAGAGCCACTTAAATTAGTTCTTAGTTTAGGCTCAAAAGTAGCGGATGAATTTTAACCTAAAATATAAAGTTACTAATATGGGACGAGATAATAGAGAATTTAGCTATGAAATGGATGCACATTGGCTGAATGAAGTAGAGGATATGAAGTACTTAGGAGTAGTAGTAGATAAGTCACTGAGGTTTTCTAAGCAGTGTATTGAGGCAAAAAATAGAGTGTTGGGCTTCATTAAGAGAAGTGTTAGTATAAAAGTTAAGAGGGTATCCTTAAACTATATAATTCTTATGTAAGGCTTCATTTAAAAGTCTGTATACAAGCATGATCCCCACACTTTAGACATGATACCAACCTCTTATAGTCAATGCAAAGGACTACAAAAAGATGATACCTTCTATGAAGCACTCTGGATATGTAGATAGGATGAGGTTGTTAAATATGTCCTCATTTGTTAGAAGATGTGTGTGAAGGGATATAATTGAGCTTTTTAAGATTTGTTCTGGGGTAGATAATTTGCATTTTAGAAAGTTCTTTGAGTTGGAAGGTAGTAATAGGGTGAGAGGCTACCACTTGAAAATTACCCTCCAGAGTTTCCCCCAGTCTATTACCGGCGTCAGGTAGACGATTGCTTTCTTTTATTTCGTCCTCCTGACCATACATCCAAGTTTCCCTATTATCTTAGTGACTACATTCAAATATTAAACAATAAGTGAGCATGAATAAAGCGCTCCCTTCTCCTGGTTACCCCAAATCCACGTGTACAGTGAGAGTTACAAGCTTTTTTAGGTCTATTGCTTTGACCTTAAGCTTAATGGTCTTTCATAGGGCCCATTCTGTCTGTTCTACCTATGTCACTTGCTTAAAGAACTTATGGCCATTAAAAGTGGTTCCTTTTAATGGTTTCCCTCTGAAACTCATTTTCCGACATCTGAACAAGTGCTTTCTTTTTACCTGGATAAAAGTTGCTCTAAATCCGCTCTTGTGCCTTAACTATTCAAATATTGGTAGCCCCATATTTATGGCTCCATAGCTCCAAATTGACCGCGGATTCAACCACATTTCTTGATAAAAGCTTTTTATATCTCTAGTTAAGGATTGTTCATACCGCTGTTAATTTAAGTGTCTCTTTGTTTTAATCAAAGAAACCAATCCAATTTAATAAGCCCTTAAAAATTCTTTATTAATTAATTTTTGCATCTTGTGGTGCATCGCGTGTTGGGTCAAATACCAGAGACCTCTCTCCTAGAGGCGATCAGCGATTGGAGCAAAGCAACCGCACCGGACAACCATTAAGATGTCCAGACCACTCTGCCATTCGCGAACACTCGAAATATGGTAAAACTGAGTTAGATTTGGATAATTTGTATTTAACAAGTGACACATTGATTTCATACGTCTATAATCACTTTTTGATTTTTAAATTAAAACATACTCTCGAACATCATTCATATTCCAGACTCTGTCCATTGTACATCAAATTTAACATACATATAAATAAATAAACGGCATTCATAGATTGACAATGACATTTTTGCAATCTAGTTTTATCTGCCGAGTTACACTTCTGTCTTACACTAAGTATTCTGATTATAATCTTACACCTCGAAACGTCGATTGTACAATAAAGATAAATATTGTCAAAACTGTCATAGACTTCAATATCTCATATATATATATATATATATATATATATATATATATATATATATATATATATATATATATATATATGGTGGATCACTTGTCCTGTATTCATCTCCTTTTTAAATGAATGTGGTTGGTAAAACACAAACTAAATTGCTGCCCAAGGATATTAATTAAGGCGAAATACACAATGGTTTTCAACAAAATTTGAATTCAAGAAAGAGTGCTACCCAACTACACTAATTTATATCTATATCCATCTATCTATCTATATATATATATATATATTTATATATTGTAGGGGAATCGTCCCTCTTCCCCCCCCCCCCGTTCACTCTTGGTGAAGTCACAAGGCGGTTACCGCAAAGACATCCGGCCCAGGCATCAGCGAGTCAAAAGCGTAACCACACCGTGGCACAACTCGGTGCCATGAAAGACCCTAAAGGTCAAAATGTAAGATCTCCACCAGGAGAGTGAGATCCAGTTTCACGTCAAATAAGAAATTGGAGACGTGTTTCTCCCAATCTCGAAGGCTACGAGGAGCCGATGTTTGACTTCGTGGGAAAAACCGTTGGCCAAAAGAACTCTCCTGGGGCTGTCCTCAAGCCCCTCTTCCCCTTACCACTTCCCCAGTGGGGTGACGAGGTATAAATGAGGAACTCTGAGGAAAATCGTGGTAGTATACGTCAGTCTCTAGGTGACGAATTCTTCGTATCAAACCGAACTACCGAGACTGGAGAGGTAGTTTACTTGGGTCGCCAGACCAAGAAGCACCCTGCAAGAGAGGCAGGACTACCTACCTTAAGGGGCTAAGAAGAAGCTCATCCTCGAGCTAGTCCCGGGTTATCAAACCAAACGATAAGTTAACTTTGGTAAGTTCAACTTACTCTCGCCAGAGAGACTCCTCATATCCTGGTGCACCTTAAACACCAGGGGTATTCCTCGTCCTTGAAAAATTAAGAAAGAAGAAGGAAAAGGCTCCCCCTCGAGCCCGTTACTCGGTGGCCACACCGAACTCCTAAGTTAACTTGGTAAGAAACCAAGTTCAAATTATTCTCGCCAGAGAAACCCCCCTCCTTTATACTCGCCCTTGAAGAAGACTGGAACTAAGAAGAAGCTAATCCTCGAGCTAGTTCCCGGTTATCAAACTGAACTTCAAGTAACTTATTCTCGTCAAAGAAACCCCCCTCCTGGATCGTCGCCCTTGAAGAAGACCCTCCCCGAGTTCAGTCCTCGTCCATAAGGAAATAAGTAACAAAGGAGAAAAGCTCCTCTTCGAGCTCGTTACTCGGTGGTTACACCGCACTCCAAGTTAACTTGATTTAAGAACCAAGTTCGACTCACTCTCGCCAGAGAGACGACGACTGCCTAGGTGTTGCATAAAGCACTGGATTTGTTCTCGTTCTTGAAGAACTCCCCCTTCCCGGAAGAACGTGAGGATCCCCAAGCTGCCACCCTCGCCAAAACAACCGTGTGATCTCGCCTAGCTACATCTGGCAAGTCTGCACGCGTCGTGAGTCAATAACATTTCTGTGGCCCTTTAAACTCCAGATGAATCCGTAAGCCTAATTCTTATATTATTGTTGTGTGTAGAGAAATTAAATAATTTTTGTGGGTAAACTAATTTAATTAATTCTTGTTTATGATAATATTCAGAGTATTGCTGTAGTTAATGTTTAGATGGTGTGCATTCAATGGTTATAGTTAAAATATAAGTTTATTTGGGGATTTAGTGATGTTTCTCTTATATCCTTATGTGTTTCAGAACGGCTCTGTTCGTTAAGATATTCAGATATCAATATATATTAGACACTTTTAGCACTCTTAGAATAGAACAAAAAGGGGGGGAATTGTACGACATATATATTCACATATATATATATATATATATATATATATATATATATATATATATATATATATATATATAAATATACTATATATAATGTAGCAGTTTTTGAATAATTCTATTTCTGTTAATTCCCTGAAGATGACCTAACATGGTCGAAAGACCTCTAGGAATAAAGAATGCCATTCGCGGATGTATTTTCTCCCCTCGAAGACCCCGTTAAAATACTTCTAAGAAATATTAAGAAAATACAAGTTAAAATTAATAACGCTGCCACAGCTGTGGACTTCAATAGAACCTGCATAAAACATGGTTTTTACCTAATATATATATTTATATATATATATATATATATATATATATATATATATATATATATATATATATATATATATATATATATATGGTCATCACATAAATAATATGGCAATTTTTATGTTTAGCATTATTTTATGGATAGGAATAATCTCAACAAGGTGAACCAATTTTTAATAGTATTGTTACAGGAGACGAAAAGTGGGTTATTTAAAAAAATATTAAACGTTTAAGACATAAGATTAGTCCTGGGGTAAAAGCAAAATCTTAGCTGAAACAGGGACCTCATCGAGTCGCTTGGACCTTTAGCGGATATGAAGGGTATAATCCATTTTGAACTTCTTAAACCGATTTACTCTGTCACCAAAGGGTTTTAGTATGAAGAATTAGACCGATTACATGCAGTACTTGAAGAATAAAGGCCAGCATTAATCAATTTCGGAGAAGAAGAGTGATCCTTCATCGAGATAACTCGCTACGTCATATCGCAAGAGATAACACAAAAAAGCTAAACAATTTCGATTGGAAACTAACGATTCAGCCTCCATATTCATGCGACTTAGTCCCAGCTTATTACTATTTTTCTAGGAGTTTAGTGAATAATCTTAAGAGAATGAAGATGTCGACAACAAAAGAGGTCGGAATAACCTTAATTAACTTTTTTAATCAAAGTCTAACGATTTTTACAAGACTTTTATTGAAAAGGTAGTATAAAGATAGATTCGAGTAGTATAAACATCTGCAACAAATTCTATTACTTATTAAATTAAATAGATATGTAAATATAAATATGTTCAGAGAATTGTTTGGTTTTTAGCCATAAATTTGTTAAACAGGAAAAGAAATGGCGCATAGGCTATGGGATGACCAAAGATTTTAACACCCTAGAGAAAACAATTGAGATAAAAAGACAGTACTAGAGAGAGATAGATAGAAAGAGAAAGAGAAGGGAAGAAAGAAAGATAGAGCGAGTAAAAGAGAGAGAGAGAGAAAGAAAGAAAGAGAAGGATAGAGAGAAAGAGAGCGAGAAAGAAAGCTGTATAGAGAAAGAGAGAGATAGAGAAAGAGAGAGAGAGAAAGAGAGAGAGAAAGAGAGAGAGAGAAAGGAGAGAGAGAGTTGGTGCTGTCAAATTAAAAAAAGTGAAATCACCGAGGGTATTACTGCCCATTACTATGTAAGGAGAGAACTGCAGAGATAGTTGTAAAGATGTGTGAAAGATATAGAGATGCACATCTACCTGCGAACCTTTGGTGCAGTAAGGCACGCAATCGATAGAAGTCATTTGCCAGGCGAAGGACTGTGCGGTGGATCGAGGCCACATTCTGCAATACACGCTCGGATGTGGATGCATAGAACTCGCATCCGGTTGGCGAAAAGCGAGCACAGTAGCGATTCGCCAGGAGTCTGGGAAGATACCCTCTACCCAGGTCCTGTTGAACAAACCTAACAGCAGGGCTATGCCTTGCTTACCCAGGTGTCGAAGGATGGCGTAGGGAACATCGTCCGGATTAGGGGCGGTGTCCGCGCATGAAGCGAGAGCGGAACGCAACTCACTGAGAGTAAACCTGTCGTTGAAGGGTTCTCCGCTTCTGGAGGTAAAGTCCAGTCGGCGACCTTCCGTAACATCAGGACCAGCATTAAATGGTGGCGCACAACATCCCGACTAGAGAATGCGGAGAAAGAGGTCGTAAATGACTCCGCCACGAACATGGGTTCCAAGATTGCGGTCCCATTCTCCTAGAGAACGGGAGAGATGTCCTGAGAGAACTTACCGCGAATTCTTTTTAGTCGCTTCCACACCAATGCCAGGGGGAATATTTCCCCTTACGTGAAGACACGTATTCCCACCAAGAAGAGCGGTGGGTGTGCTTCAAAACATAACGGAACCTAGCTTTAGCTCGACGAAATTCAATGGCAGTGAAATGGTTTGGGCGACGCTGATAGCCCAAATAGGCATAACGCTTCTGTTTGAGGGCCGACTCACACTCGGAGGACTACCAACGAAGCAGTCGGTGTGCAAAACGGCCAGACAATCTAGGAACAGTAGTTAGGCTCACGGCGATGAGGTTTCCGGAGAAGACTCAACATCATCTTCCACCGACCTAAACTCCCCGACTGAGACAGAAATCAGTCATTTCCTGCAATGCGGACCACCGCGCCTGCGCCAAGCACCACGAGGGCGGGCTCTGAGTCGGCAGCGGCCGAGAAGATGATATTCGAATGGTAAAGTGATTATTATCATGGAGGTCATCGACTATCCACGGCCCAAAATTAGACATCCGGAGAGCCCAGAGATAGATCAAGACAGGAAAATGATGCGGTTCTCGGGCAGTGATGCGTAAACTCATCCACATTTATGACACTTATCTCTTTCTCCTCGATCAGGTCAGCAAGGACCTAACCCCTGAGATTGATAGAGTAGTTTCCCCAGTGGCGGTATTTAACTTTCAAATCACCGAACAAGAGAAAGGGCCTCGGTAACCGTGCCACGGCGTGGTTGTAGTTCACCACGTCGATATCGGCTGAATGTGGAATGTACACATAAATAACAATATACCTCATATTCAGGTGCAGCTGCACAGCTACTGTCTGCAAAGAGGCATTCAAAGCAAAGAGAATAACGGAGACATGATGCCGGTTGTAAATGGCGCATCCTCCTGCCAGGCCCCTATCCTTGCTCATGGAGCGGGTAGGCAAGGAGCACCACCCATCATGGTCTCCCACAAAAAGATAGCTAAGGGAAAACGGGAGGAGATGAGCTTCCTCAGCTCCGTCCAGTTGGCCCGGAGTCAGCGGGATTCCTTTGAAAGAATATGCCCTCCATGCCTAGCTCGAAGGAGATGCGTGGGCACTAACGGGAATGGCCATACGCTTGCCAGAGGCAGAACTCCGGGCGCTGTCGTCCAGAAAATGAGCTGAAGACTCGCCCTGTGAGTCTTTTCCTCCCTCCACCTCGAAACCTTAGGCTTTGGAGGATCAACTGTCTTCAAGTCATCCAGCTAACACTGGGTGCAGGCGTAGGAGCCGAAGCTCCTTTAGTGCTGTCCTCCTTTCGGGGAGCAGCTTTAGGAACCCCGGAAGACGACCTCACGACAAGCATTTGTAGGAATGTGTGCCCTCTCCCCCTCAATGCGTGCAGTTTTCCTTTCAATGCCCTCAAGTCGATAACTATATTTTCTACATATTTTCGCTTTATCTATCGATCTCTCTTTACTTTAGGGGAAATTTCTTCTCGTTGGTATTTCACTTTAAGTTCAAGGGAGAAATGCCTCCCCCCAAATACCACACACCTCCTAATACAGTCTTAAAAGAAAAACGAAACCACAAAAGAAGCCGCGACACCACCTATCACATCCTGATATCTCAGGGGAGAACGAAGAATCCAGGCTCGAAAAAATGTCACAACAAAAACCATAATTTTGGTCAGGAAAAAAATAACGAGAAAGTCACATTTAAAATTAAATGTGATAAACAAACGAAATAATTAAAAAAAACACTTAAAATATGGCGACAGTTAATGTTTTTTACATACTGATATAATTTATATATGAAGGCATGAAACAAAAGTGTAAACAACATATTTATCTATTTTCTTAATGTATACTATAAAGAGCTCATCTGGCCAATGCCTAGTACAACAAAAGGCGCCGTATATCACGTTACAGGCTAATACTAGGCTAGATTAAACAAAGACAAAGGTGAACAAGCAAAAACAAAACAAAAAAGAAGCAAAAAAGCAAGAACAAAAAGGAATCAGGCCCCAGCTTTAGGGGGGGGGAGGGGGCAGACCTTCCCTCTTCCCCTCGCAGGTTCATGCGACCTACAACAGAGTCAAATAAAATTGAGGAGGTCATCTTCCTCTAAAAAGTCAGATAGTCCACACGAACCTGTCCCCGAGTAGAAGAACAAGCGGTAGCGACCCCGCTCGTCCTGGTACTTGGACAAGTAACGTTCGCGAAAATAACTCAGACTAGGGCATTGAACAAGAATGTGCCGAACAGTCTGGGGGGACAACGCGGCCGTCGCAATAAGGCGCAGACGATCGCTCCATCAAATGGCGGTGCGTCCCGTGAGTGCGTCAATTCGAAGACGACACAAAGCAACCCGAAGCCGTCTAGGCATTGGGGAGTAGGTCAATGGCAACAATAGTTTTCCTATTGTAAAGTATTGAAACATCAAATTCAGTCATTACAAAAACATGGCATGTAAAGATTGGTTTATCTTACATGATATCAAACCATTACATGTATATTCCTTTTTTTTTGTTTACTCAATATGGAGATAAGTGAGGCGTATCGGAAGTCATGTATAAGTTTGCTACTTTTTTTTTAACCAGAATGGTCACTCTAAGAAGGCCATATTTTTAATTCAAAGGGTTCTTATTTTTAAAAAAGTTTCCTTCTATGAATAAAACGATTTTTTCGTTGTTAACAAACCGCCGCAAAGAGTAGTTCGTCGTCGCGATGTTTAGCTACAAAACGCCTTCCCAATTTGTTTTGCTCGAAGGAAAGACCAGAAGGCTGTGGCACTTTGTTTGAATATTTAATTTAATCCACAATATTAAAAATTACAGACAATACGTGCAATAGCTCGGTATTATATAAAGGTTTTAAATTTAGATGGAATCTTTTGTCAATAAATAACTCAAGAATCTTTTGTTCCATTTTTTTACAGTAAGGAACAAAAGAAATCTTTTTTCACATTAATATTGCCATCAAATGATTTATATTTTCACTTAAAGCAAGTACTAACGAGGACATCTCCCGAGAAAGATAGCAAGGAGATAGCTATAAAGAAAGTAGTTTTAAATGGTGGAAGTGATATTAAATTGAAAATATATAAACACTGTATGGGTATTGGAGCCGGGATAATACGCAAAACTCCAGATGTTATCTGCAGTAAGGTTGCCTATGCTACAAAAGACACCCCCTTGGGGAAAGGAGAATTAAGGCAGAGGATGGTTGGTTGCCCATAAATCCGAAGACAGAAAACTGAAGCCCCTTTTTTGTATGTATCCCATACTCATTTGTTCTTCATGGGCGACTTTGCCCTCTCAATCTCCCCACTTAAGACGCGAAATCCATTTCGGGCCAGTTATACGCCCTTCTCCCTCTCTTGGAACCTTCAAATGCGCCGAAAATTCCGCATCTTCCGCCAGGCCTTCTCTCCATGGTTCTGAAGAGTGACATAGAAATGCACTACTATACTAGTTTGAAATTAGATAGATCCTGCCCCTTAACATCTTTCTCTCCTAAAAATACGGATCCGTCTTGCCTGCAGTAATCGGGGAGATCTGGAGAGCAGAGCGAGCTCTCTTTCCTTCATTCCTTAGGTAGTCAACTCTTTTTCCGCTTCTTTGGTGGTAAATCTTCCGCACATTTCGCTTCATTTTACCATTTTCTTTACGATCCTGTTCTTAAGACCATACACCTCAAAACTTAGGGGATGTTTTTTGCAGGGTTTTTTTCTGCCACCAATTTGCACCAATTGATTTATATCTTATTGTTGACCTATTGTTTAAAGTAGGCCACAAATGACGGTGACCACTCCGCCGGCGCAACACTCTAGGAGGATGAATCCTACTTGATCTTCAGGAACGAAGATTATGAGTTCGAGCCCCGTAAGTGGTGGCCCTTTAGCACCCGCATCTCGGAGGTAACCTTTCCAAGGGTGTGTCCCGAATTCTGCCCCCACCGATACGAGGGAGCTTGTGTTCTCATAAAACATATAAAAAACAGGATGATGGAATAGTCACCAGGGCATACCAAGCTCCTCCCTGTCATGTCCCATCCCCGTCCCCAAATTTATTGTTGTCTAGCTTTTCGATTCGGCGTTTGCAGATTACAGTAATTAACAGAAACGATTTGAACTAATGGGATGGAATTCTCTTTCTACATACCAGCAAGGGGAAGTCCGGTTTAGCATGGTCAACATTGCTACAGCTAACATTTGGGGAATTGTTTACTCTCCCTGCCGCGATACCCACATTTATCACGCCTGGTAGCAATGACCGTAGGAATATATAAGTAATATTTTACATAACAAATATGACCCTCACTCGTTCAGTCTACTTTTTGTTTAATGTAGTTTTATTAAGAAGCAGCGCTGCTAGTTCATTTAATCACTACAATTGTATTTATACCAAATATCTCCTTCTCTCACCGTGTGTAAACTCTTCCTTTATCCTCTGGTATCGACGGATAAAGGCATGATTATGATGGGAATAAGAATCAAGGCACCTGTGCATTTTACGATTAATGTGGCGAAATTATATATAAGAGATCTTGTATCGTTGGATACACGTGTCTATACTATAAGTGGTGAATAAGGTCAGATGTTTGTCTGAATCCTCCTCAAAATTCCACCCATACTTTTATATGAGTCATCACTCTTAATGGGGGATGTAGTGTGATGGAGAGAATTTTTTATCAATGTAAGTGAGAAAAAGTAGAACATCTCTTGGTTGCTAAGTAATTAATTCATAGCTTTGCCCTCGCTAAAGGATAGAAGTAAGGTGTTGTTTATAGGGATCAATAGTAGTGAATTGTTCTTACCAATTAGACTTTTACATCTTCTTAAAATACTTGTGTGAAAATTATCTGAACAGAAGGAATACATCCTCCTCTCTGCTTCCGACGAAAGACAGCCTACATTCAACAGGAAACCGCTTTCACTGGACACTTCGGAATATTCCCTCACCAGGAAAATTCGACCTCTCTCGACTGCAAAGGAAGCCGGAATTTCCTTTGTCGGGGCGAGGCACTCGTGCAAGGAGGCTGCTCTGAATGTTGGCCGAAGTGTCAATATCGTCTGTTATCGCCAATTTTGTTCTGCCCGAAGACAAGGCATTGAGCTCAGCCGAATCCCGCGATTCATTCATCATCTTCTCCATCCAAGCATTATTCGAAGTATAACAGTGGCCACCAAAAGAATCTTGATTTGCCCACACACTGTCCTCTTTCAACGTTTAAATATCATCTTTTGTGATAACAACGTTCCTTTTTTGTTGTCTCTAAACGCATTCACCAACCTCCATTCTCCCCCTGTTGAAGATCAACTGGTTGGTAACATCTTTCAAACAATCAATTTAGTCTGTGGGGTTATTGAACCAATCATAAAAACCCTCCACTTCACTTGCTACTCCAGGTACACGTATATCCGTGTCTGGTAGAGAAAGTATTCAATTGTATGCCACATCCCAACTCTCATCAAAATTTTGCCGCTTCTTCATTTCGTAATCTCTTCAATAATCAAATCATTCCTAACCCAATCATTCAAAACAAACGACGAAACTGAATTTTTCAAAACTCTCCCAAACACTACCTTTCACAATCAAGTATATTCCACAGTTTCAGAGTTAAACTGATGTTAAACGAACAACGTGAGGGAATATTATGCACCAGAGCACTTCAATACATTTAGAACACAAACACTGATAATAAATCTAATTAGGAATTGACGCCGGACGAAGAAAAACAAAACAAGTAGAAACACGTCCGGTCAGAGTGATGGCGAGAAGCAACGGATGCTTACATCTCCAATATACAGGCATACACAGCCTTACAATACGGTTATAGTGTGAAAGTTGTAATCTAAGGGTATTTTTTTAAAAATTGAGTGTCCTTTTTTGTGCAATAATGTAAAGGCCGTCGTACAAATTTGTACATAGTTCTACTAGGTGTTATAACGATAAAACTACAATATATCACAACCAAAACTTTCCCCATATGTACGAAGTAGCCGTGCATGAATGTAGCGCAGTGAGTCAATAAATCCTAACTAATTTCGTGCCCTTCCACCCAAATTCTTGTTAAAAGGAGTATGTGGAGTTTCTTTTTTAATAGCGCAAGGAGATAGATGTTTCTATTTCTGGATATCAAACTTCATACCATTTGCACATTAGTCGCAATTTTACTGATTTGTTATTTTGATCATTTATCTTTTTAAAAATATTTTTTTGTTCTACTTAATCTTTCCGTTTACAAACTTCCTTTGCTGCAGAACACTTCTAATGTGTCACCTGGTGGTAATAATAGCTCACTGCGATGGCTCTGATATGAAAATATTTTGAAAATCCGCTAATAATTTTTCTTGCATTTTCTTTATTTCTAAGATCTAAATAAAAAACTTCAAATGGGTTGTTTTATAACTAAATATACTGTTTTCCTTCAGAGCCTCGAGTCAAGAAGTGATTAATATCCATTTCACACACTTTTAATGTACGATGAATATATACATACTTGAAATAAATGTGATACTTTATAAATAAGAATTTACTGAGACCATTTGGAAGGTTAGGCTACAATTTTGATTGATCTATTGGTCTTGTTGGTTTCCTCAAGTTCGAAAGAGCTTATTTTAGAATTTTACTCACGAATATATCCAAGGGTTTATTATGTTGAATAATTGGTTAATTAACTTAACTGTCTATTTTGGGGGATTTACCTCAATCGATTGAAGCCATAAAGAGCTTATATATATATATATATATATATATATATATATATATATATATATATATATATATATATATATATATATATATATATATATATATATGTATAACGTGGAAGTAGGCCATGTTATATGCAAGATTTATTAAAATAGGCAGCGATGTCTGCTTTGTTAATCTTGCGCTGCAGCTTTTTGACCTTTGTAAAGGTTTTCTTTTCAAAAAGCGAAAGGTGGGAAAAATGCTGACAAGTGGCATATCCTTATAAGCCAAGACGTCTTTCAATCTTTTCAAAGGTCATCTTCTGGGCAAACAATGAAAAGATTTACAAAATTGGGCTATATATATATATATATATATATATATATATATATACATTATTATCTTAACATACGAATATGTTTTAGAACCAATTATGTAGAAGTAACAATTTTAGTTAGCCTCTAGAGACTAGCGAATGTGACCAAGAAATGTATAAACTGCAGAGGACTGCGTAAGACCATGGCCATGTCATGAACTAAGAGAAAAGACTTCCTGAAAAAGAAAGAACAGATCAAGGAAAGAGCGAATGGACTTAGAAATATTTCCTATTCAGCAGCAGCCAAAACAAATACAAAACAACCCATAACAGAAACATGAGTAAACATCGATGGCAAATTGAAGGTAAAAATACTTACCTGCATTCTTCACACACACATAATGAACATAGCGAATCCAGGAAGCTATGCAACCTCACTTAACGAGATGCTAACCGAAAATGGGCTGGAACCAATGAAGTTCCCATAAGAAGTCGACTCTTCGGCGATCTTCAATACCAAAAAAACAGAAAACACCCAAAATATTTGATCGAATAAAGCAAAGAAAACAACAATAAAAATGAGGATACGAATACAGACGAATCAGAATCAGAAACCAGCACTCAAGATTCCGTTCAAGAAACAAGAATGACAAGAAGGAAAACACAGAACTATAAGAATTCCAAATCAAAGAGGAGTAAATCCTCAAGAGAACAATCAGCAGTCCCTTCTACCTCAACCTCCAGCAAAGGAAAGGGAGAATATATGATCACAGGAGAACAATATGGAAGAAAGAAGAAAAAAACACTAAATCTTAACCGCATCGAGAACTCCAGCAACAGAAAAAAGAACCTAACGAAACTTTCACCATGGACAGACGTAAACTAGAAATCATACAGATAAATACAAACGGATGGAAAGACAAGGAATACATGTACGGTAACATTTTTAGAAAACTTGATCCAGATATAAGTATAATATCAAGTCACGGAATTGACTTAGAAAGAAAAAAGAATGAAGATATGAAACTACAATCTCGTAGCAACTAACCCTTCAAGAGAAAGATTCGACAGAGCCGCCACTGTGGAAAAAAAAGAACTGGATTACAGGATAAATGAAAGACTAGTCGAATCATATGCATTAGTAGAAATACAGCTTAAACTTACCAGTCTTATCATAGCAACAGGATATCAACCTCGGGGGAGAGACCACCTCCCTATTGCAAATTTCCTAAAGATATTCAACAATAGGAAACAAGTTATCATTATGGGAGACTTAAACGCCCACTGTACAGAGAATGGATATATAGACACAAGCGGCGCGGGCAGGAACCGTAGATTGGGACCTCAATTTCCAACCTACATCAACAACAATGTAGCATCAAAACCAAACATCTACATGTCTACTTTTAACCTCTCGTTTGACTACCACTTAGAACCCGTGGACATACCTATTAGTGTCCACATAGCATCCTTGTTAATAAACCAGCTATCCATTAAGAATCCATCAAAAGAGTGGAAGGCGTACCATCAGGCTGACTGGGGTAAGTATAAGGAAGTCCTAGGAAATTATCAACCAACGACACTCGACGAACCGAAACTAGAAAAAATTGATTGAGAACTCAGGAAAATTAGAGGAAAATGACAAACGCAGACAATGAAGCATACATACCTTCAGATGGACACCTGAAATGATAAATAAAAACGTGGAAATAAGAGAGAATTCGGAACGGATACACATAAAAGGACCAAGCAGAGAGCTATACATCGAACTAAGAAGGAAAAAGAGAGACCTAAGGGCATTAGTAAAAGAAAAGAAAGAAGAAGAATGGAACGAATTAATTCATAAGATAGATGGAGAAGGATATCTCCCAGAGTTCTGGAAATGGGTGAATAGAATGAAACATAAGGCAGCAAAAGAGAAGATAAGACTGAAAGATGAAAGAGGAAACCAACTGACAGATGAGACCGGCGTTGTCAAAGCATTTAGAAAGCACTGGAGGAATGTTTTTAAGATAGATGATAACTTCGACATCGACTTAGAAAACGAGATTATAGAACAACTCTATAAAATAATAGAAAGAACCCACCCTCACCCCTTTGTCGGCTTAAATAGGAACGTCAACGAAGAAAATGATGACATAATAACGCCCAAAGAGCTTATAAGAACAATACACAGCTTTAAAAAGAAGCACCAGGAACTTCGGGACTGAAGAACGTTTTCAATGCATGCCTTAATACAAGCTACTTCCCCGACAACCTGAAAGGGGCGAAAATTATTCTCATACCAAAAGCTAGAAAATCACCTAGTGGAGTAGAAAACTATGGACCAATTTTGCTACTAGATTTCAACGGGAAAGTATTTGAAAATTATTCAAACGCCGAATCAATAATCACCTCGACGAAAACAACTTCTATAATGAGTGTCAATTCAGAACCGGAAAAACAAGCCCGGACATGGCACTATGCCTGATATTGGAAAAACTCGCAAAGGCGAAGAACGAAAAAATGAGTGTAAACATCGTGTGTCGAGATGTGTCTAAAGCTTTCGACAAAGTTTGGCTGAGTGGTATCCAGTTTAAAATACTACAACTATGACTAAACACTAAAATCGAGAAAATACTGTGCGATTGTATCATGGATAGATACGCGTATATAGACACAGGAAGTCACCAAGGGGAATCTTTTTAGCTTGAAGCAGGGGTTCCTCAGGGCGGGTCTTTGAGTCCAGTATTGTATGCCATCTTTAGAGCAGACATCCCATCTCTAGCAACCTAAGAATGTATGAACATACAGTTCATGGATTACATAACACAATTTTTGTGTCACCGTAAAGGCACGGACAGTTCCAAGTGAGAAGAACGGGATAGGAAATAAGAAGGATAAACCAATATGAAAGAAAATGGAAAATAAGCACCAAAAGAGACAAATTCAAAATTATTCCAGTCTACGGGAGAAAGATCTCAGATATATACGTAGACGACATAAGATACATATACAGCGACGAATGCAAAGTACTAGGACTAACTATAACTAAATAAGGTTACAAAAAACATTTAACTGATAAAATACAGAAGGGAAAAATTGGACTGAAACTATTATACAAACGAAGATCACAGCCAGCAGATCAATAATCCAGCGCACACTAATCTATCCGACAAATGCAATGTGCACACTATCAAGTAGCAACCTATTAAAATTACAGAGGATCCAGAACAAAGCAATGTATCTCATAACAAAGACGAGGAAGATAGAAAGGAGAAGAATGGAAGATCTACACAAAGAAGTGAACATTGAACCTTTAACAAACTAATAAGGAACAGTGCGAAGGCATTCATTGAAAAGATGAAATTGGCCAAGAACTCGCCAATCAAATAGTGCAGACGGCTGGATGGGGTCAGCATAGACTGTTTCCGAGCAACATGACCACAATGTACAGAGAAGCAGATGAGGAGGAAATTTTTACTTAGAGAACCTAAAACTAACCCATATAACGACAAGGATAACATCCCGATTAAGATAACCGATTTAGACTACTTTAGATGAGACCTAATTAAGTCTCACCGATATATACCAAAACGAAGGAAATTTCTACAAAATAAATGAAGAATCAGAAGAACAGGAAGAAAGAATAAAAGGAAATGCAATCAAAACATACACTATAGATACAGTCACAGGGTTGGCTAACAACGAATACATACAGAGGGAAAAAACAACAATAAACCTTACCAGTAACTAACTTAAAATCTATCAACGCTTTAAACGCCAACAACAACTATCACAAATAACATAACAGAAAGACTTGATAACAATAATCTGTAATTTATGCACTCATTATTTTACTAAATTATTAAATTATAACTATTTAATAACAGCCAGAGATTATCTTGGCCTTCATGCAAACTTGCAACTCTCCAACTTCCTTCCTTTTCTTCCTATTCCCTCACTACTGTGAATTTCCATGGGCTCTATATGAGAACGAGGGTGGGTGATACACACCGTGGTATTAGCCCCGTTTGGATTTGGGGCCAAGATCACCTATGTCGCCTATCTAATCTCTTTCTGGTTTCTTACTATACAATCCCTCTCTTCCTTTTCTTCTCCCTGTCTTCCTCCTCTTCCCCTAAACCTCCCGCTGGTGCCCGAGAGCACATGGAGGGAGGCGAATGGGAAAGCTGGAGATGCCCGGGCTCTTCCGCCCCCCTCCACTCCTTGTCCCAAAAGGAGCAGGGGGAGAGGGGCTCGGACGCTCTATTCTTTACTCTCTCTCACACATTTTCTCTGATCTATCTACGATTAGCGTTCTCATCAGGACCATCAGGACTCGTTATTTGGTCGTCATTATTTCCTGTTCTCGTCCGCGCTTCGAGTAGTCAGTTCTCGGTAAAGGCAGCAAGGCTAATTGAAAATTACTTCGTCAAACGTGAACATTTTTTAGGTAAAATCCAGTGAAATCCTAAGGCCTAATAGTGAAGATTTATCGGAATTTATCAAAGTAGAAGAGTAACAGTGACCTAAAAGTATATTTTTATTTATTTATTTATTTATTTATTCCATACTAATCCAATGTACAGTAAAAACATATTACATTTTAAATCTTAATGGCAAGTTACTATAAGTACTTATACATACAGGATTATTTATGGGCCCAAAATACGTCAGAGACTTTTAGGGCAGAAACTTAAGACTAAGCATAAAATTATCAAGACTAAAAATCCCTTCATGTTTATACAAATATAAACAACTTAATATTCATTTGAGAACCTAACCATTGTAATGATTGCAAATAACGAATAATTATATAATTTAAATTTAGAGATAAATTGAAAAACTATTTTATTTCCAGCGATTCTTTCAAGAGGTATGTAGTTAACATAGTCAACAGTCTTATATAAATACTAACATATTTATAATGTATAAATCAAAGTAGTAGTACACAGTATAATAGTGTACGGTAACAAATAAATACACAATAACAAAAGCTGAATAGAAATTTAGTAAGCCGAAATTATATTGTTTTTAAGAGCTTTTTTGAATTGAGCTAAATTGGTTTGGGATTTGATATTGTCGTCCGTGCCATTCCATATTTTGATAGATTTGTACAAAAAGCTACATTGTAATTTTGATTTTGAATACAAGGGTGAAATAAATTTTGTTCTATTGCGGGTTTGGTGATTATGGGTATTATCAGCTGTTTGTAACATATTAAATATATAGCTATTATAGGAACACTTTATTGTTTTGTAAAGGAATAAGGATGTTTGAAAAACAAAGAGATCATTTAATTTTAGAATTCTGGATTCCTTAAAATAACGATTAGTGTGCTCATTGTAGTCAAGTTGATGGATGGCTCGAATTGCTTTTTTCTGTAATATGACTAATTTATTGAGATAATTTTGATATTTTCCATACCAACTCTCTATGCCATATGTCAAGTAAGGTTGCACCATTGTCATATATAAAGAGTGGAGAATAGATTTAGGGAGAAACTTATTTAATTTATATAATATTCCAATCGATTTTGATAGTTTTGTTGAGATATGCGTAATATGTTGTTTAAAACTCAGATTTTGGTCAATAAAGATACCTAGGAATTTGATATGAGTAGTTTCATAGATTATTCCGTCGCCCATTTTAATATGGGGCAATTCAATAGATTTTTTGTAAGAGAAAAGAATATATTTGGTTTTATCTACATTTATTGATAGTTTATTAACATTAAGCCACCTGAAGACATTTTCGAGTTCTTTATTTATTGTAGATGCAATGTTACTCGGTTTGTCATATGGCAAGGGAGTTGATAAGGCACTATCATCCGCGAATAATATAAATTTAAACAGAGAAGATGATTTAACAATATCATTAATATAGATTAAAAATAACAGTGGCCCTAGCACGGAGCCTTGTGGGACCCCAGTTGTAATATTAAGGTGGGATGAGTCATGACCATTGACGCACGGAGACAAATTGCTTTCTTTCAGTTAAATATGATTTGAACCAATTTTGACAGTTGCCTCTAATTCCGTACATAGCTAATTTTGACAGTAGAATATTATGGTTGACACAATCGAAAGCTTTTTCAAAATCGAGAAAAATTGAGAATACAATGTGGCCCTTTTCAATGTTATCATATAAATATTGAAGGTGGTTAATTATCGCGTGAATCGTTGATTTCTGACGTCTAAAACCATATTGGTGTTTATACAACAGTGAATTAGATTCCAGAAATTTATAAAGTTTATTGAATTCTATTTTTTCAAATATTTTACTGAACCTTGTAAGACATGAAATAGGGCGGTAATTGCTGACTTTTGTGAGGTCTCCGGCCTTTGGTAACGGTGTTACCCGAGCAACTTTTAATACACTTGGGAATATACCCTGCGTAAATGATTTATTGATTATTGATGCTAAAATTGGAGCAACTATATCGGAGATGTATTTTAAAATTTTAGTGGAGATTGAATTAATACCTGATTTTTTATTTTTTAGTGAACTAATGATTTTTTTTTATATCGGCTACGCTTACAGGAGAAAAGAACAAGGAATTTGGTACATTAATCTCATTAAAATACGAAAGAAAAGATTTATCGACTATTTTGCAGGAGTCTGAGATTTTTTAACTACGTTGACAAAATATTTATTGAATTCATTCGCTTTTTCCTTATTGTCACCAACTGGTTTACCGTCAATGATAATTTGTTTAATTTGGTTTGTTCCTTTAGTAATTCCAGGTTTTATCACAGAATTGATTAATTTCCAAGTTTGTTTTATATTGTTTTTCGTTTGATTAAATCGTTCATAGTAATAATTTTTCTTGGCTATTTTAATTTGGTTAGTAACTTGATTCCGAAAATTTTTATATGTGTGTTCTGGAATTTGACTAAGCTTATAAAGAGAAAAGTATTTTTGACGTTTTTTGATGTTATTTATAATTGCGTTTGTTATCCAAGGTTTTGTTTTGTGTTTATATGATATGGTTTTAGCTTTTAGAGGACAATTAAGTTTAAAAGCATCGTCTAGCCTTGAAATTAACTCTTCGGTAGCAGAATCGATATCATTTATATAGGAAATTTCATATAGATTCTGATTTCTAACATAGTTATAGAAGTTTGATAAGTTATTTTCGTTAATTATGCGGTAGGTTATTGTACGGTTTTGATGAATATTATTCGAGTTGAAAAAAGACTTTTGGATCATGAATATAGGAAGATGGTCCGATATGTCACAAAGGAGAATACCGGAAGAGTAATTTTCGGGGTGAACTCTGAAAATATTGTCAATTAGTGTTGCTGAGTTTTGGGTTATTTTTGTCGGTTTTGTTATAATTGGAAGTAAGGAATGAGAATAAAAAGTATTGAGGAAGGACTGAGTTGATGCGTGGTTTTCAAAATTTAATAGATCAAAGTTAAAATCTCCTGTAATTATTATGTCGTCATAGTTTGTAACATTGAAGTAATTGATTAATTCAGTAATCTTATCTATAAACATCTTTGGGTCACCAGAAGGGGGTCTATATATGGTTCCAATGATTATTGTTTTACCATTTGATTTTACTTCGATAAATAAAGTTTCTATATAGTTATAGGAAATACTAATTTCGTCAACTTTTTTAGTATTGAGTCTGTCAGATATATACACGCTTATACCTTCCCCTATCTTGTTTACGTCGCGTAGTGAATAAAAAGAGCTATAGTTTGGGACACTGATAAGATGTTTATTATTATTTGTTAGCCAGCTCTCGGTGAATGCCAAAACGGAAAATTTATAATTAAGTGTTGACAAAAATATTAAAAATTCATCAAAGTTTGCGTGCAAAGATCGAATGTTAAGATTTAAAATGGACAGGCCTGTTTTTTCAAATGAAAATGTAGTGTTAAATTTATCACAATCGTAGTATTGGTTTCTTATGTTATTTTCTTTAAAATTTGGATATAATTCATCAAATGGTTTATGTCTGGATCGATATTATTGAAGTGATCGAGTTGTTCAAACATAAAGGAATTTAAAAATTAAAGGTTACAAATTGAAATTACGTATAAAATATCTATAAACAGTTAAAATACTGTTTTATGATAACTTAAATAAGAGAAAAAGGAATAAAGTATGTAATACAATTGAAATAAAAGTAAGTGAATGCTAGGTCAAAACATGGTTTGTTTGTTTTTGTTTTTTCATCTAAAATAGTAATATCACCGAATTTATTATTACTGATCGTTCCAGAGATTCTCAGCATTAAAGTCTGCAAGCGTCGAATTGAGGTGTTCCGACAGAAATTTTTGGAGGGCAGCTCGGGTATTGATAACTTACGTAGGTCACGGCGACCAGAGGGTGATGGCAGGAAGACGTTGATGAATCCATCTCTGGTAGTACAGCCTGCGGTCTTTGTGGAGAATTTCTTTTTAGCTTGGCGGAGGACGAAAAAGATTTTGTTGCGATTTGGAGTCAGTTGTTCGTTTACATAGAATAAAGGTTTGAATTCTTTGCATGCTGAGAAGATATCACGCTTCAGATCACTTCTGCGCAACTTCACAATTATGTTTCTTTTGTCGGGACCTTGTACGTTTGGTTTGGGACCTAGACGATGAGCAACAGAGATGTCAGCTTCTTGCATTTGTATGTTGCAGTTATCTTTAATAAGTTTGCGGATGATATTGCTGCAGTTTTCATTATTGGTAGCTTCAGGTATATTGCCGAAGAATATAATCGTATCTCGTCTTTCATAAGCGTCGGAAGAATCAACCTTTTCTTCTAATTTTTCGATTTTTGATCTCATTTGTTCGTTAGATTTTTTGAGAGAGATGATTTTTGTTGTTTTTGGCAAAAGATCATTCAAAAAACTTAAAGAGAACGTTCATAATGTCTTTGGCATCAACTGATAGCGTAGATGAGGAAATATGGGTCTGCAGTTCATTAAAATTAACTGGTTCGCTTAATTCGGTAGTTCCTCTTGTAATTGGAGTATCTTTTTCTTTGTCTGCCTTCCTGAGAGTAGGAGGAGCCATTCTTTATAAGGATGAATGGAGAAATCTGACAACAGTGTTTATGTACTATGGGAGTTTGTTTAATTACTGGGAGAAACAGTAATGTTTAATTGTTAAAATTTTTATTTTGAAGGTTGTTAGGTTTTGATTGATGAGTGATTGTTTTAATTTATTAATTCAAAGAGTGAAGTGCCAATGATCAACAAGATTTAAAGGAAGGACAAACTTAAGGTAGTGTGAGGGTACTAACTTTTTCTCCTTTATATACTTGCCCCATCGCTTTAAACATGTTAAACTGAGGTGGACAGGGTGGATAGGGAAAGGTGGAAAAGTCTGCCTTTACGGGTAGTAAGGGGTGGGACAAAGCCCACAAGAGAGAGAGTGACAGAGAAAATAAATTGGAAATTCAATGTAGTCCTGATCAAACTGATAGACTCGTACTCCGGGTACGTGGCAATGTGCTATCAAGACGAGGATAGAGAAAAACTAACAGGGAAAGGAACGAGGAAAGTGCTGGGAAAGATTGACCTGGAGCCAGTGGTCCAAGCCTGAGATCATGGCTCAAAAAGCAGTCATCTGTAGGCAAATTGACCAACAAATAGGGGCTAATACAGCAGAGGAGATTAAACATGAAGTGGAGGCTAGGCAAACGTGGGCTATTAAGTCCGAACTGGTAGGTTAGGCAGATTTAACAACCTATTAAAGATTACGTTCGATGATATAAAGACCTCTAAAAAGGCAAAACCATAATGCCTACCAGCATTTAATCTGCGGATCACTCCCTCGCAGATAGATACAGAAGAATTTGTACAGATCCTGATTTGCTCAAACTGCTTGGCAATCGAGGATGATGAATCAAAGGATTGCAATTCTGAAAAGTAATGCTCGGAATGCAATCAAGTGGGTCATGAGTATAAAAAAATGCAGGAGTGAGATAAAGAAATGCCCAAACTGTCAAGGTCCTTACGGAGCAATGACCATGAGTAACCCAGCAAAGAGACAAATTATATTAAAAAAGAAAGAAATGGTAAGGACAGAAAAGAAAAGGAGAGAGAATTTGTCGTATGCAGGAACAATGAAAGCTTGACCACGGCTAAACCCAGGCTAACAGGCAGCCCCAGCACCGTCGGTGAATCATGTGCCATACCTCATGATTGAGAACCAATCTATGGAGATTATGGCCATGATAATGTATGCTCATATGGCTAATATATCTAATCCGGGGTGTTCCTCGAGGGAACTCAACACCTTACTGAAAAAAACGATGTCAAGAGGTAGCTGTTGTTCCCGGAGAACCCTCCATCAAGGGACATACTTAAAATAAAAATAGTCGGGAAGGAAGAGGTCGAGGAGAAGCCTGAGAAAGAAAAGGAAAGTACAGCGGTTGAGGAGAATAAGAAATAGGAGAAGAGGAAAAAAAATAAGAAGAAGAAAAAGCAGAAAAAGAGGAAGGACTCAAACTCAGAAGCCTCCACTTCAGAGTCAGAAAGTGACGAATGGGTAGACTAAGCAAGGATAAGTGAAGTAAAGAAAAGTAAGAAGGAAATAGTAGCAAACCGAGAGCGAGAGGACAGCACGGAATTAGCATCGTGTAAATAGACAGACGTACACATTTACACATGGGAAACGAATTTCCCATAGATCTGAATATTGTATACATATATCATAGACGGGTTAGCAGATGTTAAATTTAAATGGACTCACCAATCAGACTATCCGAGGGATGTAGTCCAAAGATCTATACTGATTGGGAACCTACAAGCAACAGAGGATAGATGAGACTTTCTGAGGACAAAGAATTTTAGAAAGTTGAGGAAGGGTCAAAGGAAGAAAAGTTTAGAGTGTGAATAAGTAAAGAATTATGGATAAAAGAGTTATTAAACTGAAGATATTCGAAGTGAACATCGATGGATTAAAAGATAAGAAAAAACATTTCTTGGATGTGTTGGCTAAGGAAGACTCTGATATAGTAATGATATGTGATCCCGGTTTGAGTGTAGGTAACTATGAGCTGAAACTGCAGCATTATTATATCTACACGAAAAGTCACTCGAATGAAAGGTTCGATGGTATAATAGTTGCCGTAAGGAAAGGTATACAGCATAGAGAATAGAACTGGACACCTACACGGGACCAGTAGTTATAATGGGGGGGGTATCAACCCCCAAGAAGGAACTATTTGCCCCTTCATAATTTCCTTGGGGTATCGAAGGAACACTCTGGTGATTTTTTTTGACGACCTGAATGCTTGATCGAGGCCCTTAGGATATACCTCAGAAAGATGATGGGAAAGAACCTAATAAATTGGGATATAGTGGTACGAACTTGGCCCGAGTTTTATACGTACGTCACGGAATGAGTAGCTACAAAGACGGACATAGTATTAACCAGTAGCAATATTTACTGGAACATATTTGTCGAACCGGGTCCTGTGTTGCTAACGGATCACAACTCAATCACAGTATTTCTGGCACTAAGTCCAATCCAAGTGCCATGCCCGGTCAGGAAACAATATGCAAAGGCGGAGTGGGACAAATTCCGACAGGTATTGGGAGATTATCGTCCACCAGTAATGGAAGTCAAAGGTGTTGAAGTTATTGACCGGGAAATAGAAAAGTTAGAATCTAGAATAAAGTCACCAGAGAAAGTTAGCATATCAAAGTTGGCGATGAGAACACTCTCGGCTCTAAAGTGGTCACCTGAAATAAGAACAAAGATCCTAGAACTGGAGGCAATCAATCAACTGACGAGATGCATAGGGCCAACTATTGAGTTATACAGGAGGAAACGTGAGCTCCAAAGAGAAGTAAGCGATTTGATGAGGATAGAGAAAAAGAGGGTATGGGAGGGCTTGATTGATAGACTAGAGAATAAACGGAACCCAAAACAATTCTGGCAATCAGTCAAACGATTATAGGGTACTCTCTCACCGAGAAAGTTAAGAACTATGAAAGGAAAAGGGTACATAACGAAAGTAGAGTAAATAAAGGAGTTGTTCAGGAACTACTGGAAACAGGTATTTAATATCACAGGTGAAGATAATGAGAATTTTGACCCAGAAGACGAAACAAGGATTATGGAAGAACTGAACTTTAATCTGGGCAAGACCTACCCGATCAGCAGGATCCCTCGTAATAACGGGGAGGAGGATAACATTAGAGACGATAGAAATGTAAAGATGGAGGAATTAAGGACGGTAGTCCAGGCATTCAAACAGAAAGCATCAGGGCTAATGAAAGCGAGCATAAGTCATCTCCTGGAAAACGTACTGGATGAGATGTTGGAAATTTTCAATTCATGCTGGCACATCGGATACCTCCTAGGCAGACTGAAAGTGGCCAAAATGTTTTTTGTGCCTAAACTTGGCAATTCAACAACGGCAGTCAACAGGCACATACCCATCTCACTGCTCAATTTTATAGCCAAGGAAAAGGAAAAAATTGTATGCAGCAAGATGGCTAAAGCAAAGAGTGAGGGTAAGATGGTTGACCTAGTGGTGCGTGACGTACAGCAGGCGTTTGACAAGGTGTGGAAGAATGGTCTCAAATATAAACTGGTAAAGATGACGCTCGAAGAGAAAATAACCAGGCTGTTATTCAGTTTTGTCAGCGACAGAAGGGCCTATATGGTGTTCGGATGCTATGAAGGCCCCACCTTTAATACAAAGAAGGGGATCTTTGCCTCTCTCCAGTCCTCTACGCCATTTATACCAATGATCTACCGTCTCCTTTGAGCTGAGTGACAGCCTATGTGCGGTTCGTGGTTGAAGTCACCCAGATTATTGCGACCTCAACTAGAACAGCAAGAAAGGTGGCCAAGAATACAGCAAAGGAGATCTTGAACTTAAATAGATAAGAAAGGAAATGGAAGATAAAGACTAATAGTGATAAATTCGCAGTAATACCCATCAAGAGGAGAAAGGTAGAGCGCATTAGAGTTGAGGGTAAAAGATATGAATATAAGGACGACGCTAAAGTATTGGGCCTGAAAGTAAGTAAAACCGGGTACAGAACACATGCAGCGGATTGGATAAGAATAGCAAAGGTGAAGTTGGCGGCACTAGGGAGGGTTTCACGGCCTTTGCCCAATCATAAGAGAAAACTATGCATGGCAATAATCAGAGCCACCCTACTGTACCTAGCTGTTCCGCTACATAGTACTCCGAAGAGTGTCATGATTATACTTTAGAGGGTACAAAACCAGGGTACTCGATGGATTACAGGCATTAGGTGGATGGAGATAAGAAGGCAAGAGGAATTACATAGGGAAGTATAAATGAAACCTGTCAATATAGTGTTACATGAGAAGGCAGTGGAAATCTACGGAAATAATGAGAAAGAGCTGAGAAACGGTTGGGAGGGCAGACTGAGACTAAGAAAGGGAATTGAAAGGAAACTTTAATTCCCTAGTAGCAGGAAAAAGATGAGAACGAATCAAGTCCCATTGTTTGTGTAAGCCTGAGACTAATAAGAGAGAGAAAGTCGGTTTATAAAAAAGGGTTAAATTCAATTTAATATCGATTAGTTGAGAGAAAAAGAGTCGGAAGGTGATAGGAACTGAGAAGAAAAGAAAGGAAAGGAGCATCCAGTCGCCCGGAAACTACACACACACCCCCTTACACCTACTTCTAATTTCAACACTATAATATCATATCTACCTCGAAATTCTAGCTTTATACTCCTAAAGAATCTTAAGAATGATCAACAAAGGAGGCAAGGTAAACGAAAGGCGGGCTATGATGTAATGCGGCCGATAATAAGACCTCGCGTGGTGGCCAAACTTGTTTCTGGCTGGAGCTTGATGTTTACTTTTAGTTTTCGCTTTCATATTGTAAAGGCTTCAGCTATGCGCAGTTGTCGCCGATCACTCTCCCGGAAAATGATGGTTGAATTTCTATTTAACATTTCTAGTGTGAGGGGTCGTCCGATGCTTTGCAGTGTGGTGTTTGATGGCTCCGTCTTTCAGATGTGCTGTGCGTCGTCGAGGCAGGGTTGTAGAAGTCATACCAATGTACGAGGAAGTGCGATGCTCACAGTTACCGACGCTTTCTTTGGTCTGTAATAACTTATTAATTTAATTTGGATTGTTTGATCGGGTTAGATAACATTGCGGTGTATGATGGCTTTGAGGAATTTTTCTTCCTCCTTTTACCCTATGTTGATGGAGGCTTGGATTTTTTATTCTTTTAATTTTGATATTATTTTTATTTTCCATTTTGGCTACAGAGCCTCCAGTGTAGACCACTGTTTGCTGAGTGGATCAGTTGATTACACGACGATCATTTGTTTCCCTGTTATATTTTACTTTTTAATATATATATATATATATATATATGCAAAAAATCTCACAAGAAAATGAAAGGCGGATTCCAAGTACTTTTGAACTTGCTCAGTTCATTCTGAAGGAATAACGAACAATTTTACAAAGGTGGTATATATATGAGGAACATCAGAGTAATGCCCCGCCCATGTACAACGAAAGGACACAAAATAGAAAAATATTATCAAAGACGGATGTGAAGCATAAAACCAAATAGATAAGGTCTACTTCCGAAAGTTCCAACTGTGGGCAAAGAATGTAGACATTTAGGTCACTAAACTAACTACATACACACATAATTGTGAATACATAAAAATAAAACGAGAGAAATATAACTAAATTAATAAATCAAAGGGCTAAAATTTAAAATGGACATTTTCATTATAAATAAGCCTTTTAATAACAGGGTCCAGTTTAAAGAGAACAGGAGATATATTAACATTAGGCGAGGAATTAATGAATGAGCATTTGACAATATTTTTTTTAACAAAGTCATCAGATTTGTAAATATATTTAGCCAAATTCCAATTGGTAGATAGGGTAACTGTTTTCAGATAAATGGACAAATAAAGCACTACCTCTTTCTCCCCTCCTAATATTGTATTTATGTTGCGTCAAGCGTACGCTTAATGATTTACCGGTTTGCTCAAAGTATTGATTAGGGCAAACTGAACAATGAACAGAATACCCCCCCCCCCCATACTATTGTTATTATTATGAATTAATATTTTGTACATGGTAGACTGATACTTGAATATGGCAGAAATATTTAACTTATTCACGAGGCGTTTGACTTTATCTTTATGACCTGAGTAAAAATGAATATAAGAACCAGCGTTGGTAGGCTTACGATAGACGAAGAATTTAAATCCAGATGGAGTCCTATGAATAAGTAGATCTAAGAAATGGACACCATTTTGTTCGAGTTTAAGGGTAAATTTAATAGAGGGAACCAGAGACTTAAGTTCAGTAAGAAAACCATTGACATCCTTAGAAGAAGAACACAAACAAATAATATCGTCTATATATCGTAACCAAACAAGAGGAAAATCGATAATGGTGGGGAGCAAGGTAGTTTAAAAAAATTCCATATATACTCGTATATTGGAAAGAACAGGGGATAAGCAATTTCCCATAGCTAAACCAAACTTTTGAAGGTAAAGTTACCATTAAAAAAAACTTACAGTTTTTAGTACACATTGAGGTGAGTTTAATAAAAATATAAACTGGTAAAGGAATATCAAAGTTAAGCAAATTTATCACTAAGGAAGGGTAAAAGCTCGTTTACAGGCACTTTAGTAAAAAGGAGAACAAACATCGAAACTAACAAGGGATAAGTTATTAGAGTAAGGGATGGAGTTGAATTTTTCAATGAGGTCGTAACTATTTTTAATATGAGAATTAGAAATGGTACCAACAAAGGGAGTGAGGTATGTGATAGGATAGGTTGTTGTGTGAGCGTCTTCGATTGCCTCGACAATCAATTCCATTCTCAAACCTCTTGATCGGCATTCTTATCATCCGTCTCCTGATTCAATGTTATTCTGCTATTTAGTGCTCTTTAATTAGTGTTGTCGCGTTGTGATCTTAGTGCTTTTTAGTTAATTTCCTTGTGTGAACTATAATTACCTCTTTGCAATTAATTAGTGCTGTACTC
Organism: Ceratothoa steindachneri; assembly: GCA_963969495.1. Lineage (NCBI taxonomy): Eukaryota > Metazoa > Arthropoda > Malacostraca > Isopoda > Cymothoidae > Ceratothoa > Ceratothoa steindachneri. Next base: position 22,445,307 of record OZ018320.1, on the reverse strand, counting down.
TGTATTCACCGGCAGTCTCGCTTGCAAGTACCAAATATTATTTGTAACTCATTGCTCATTTCGGCTTCAATTAAGTTCTGCCTTATTCTATTTATGGCGATTGCTTGTTTATTTGGTCCCACCGTATGTTTATCGGCTTTTATTTTTACTTGCGTTAATATAATCTCTCTTTTTCCTTTTTACTGCATTTGTATATCGCTATCTATTTTTATTTGTATATAGCCATTTATTTCTATTGCTTAAATATTAACATGCTTTTCCCTTTTCACTCCATTGATTCATTTGTTGCCACATGCTGCTCTTTGTCTTCCTTCCTTATTCGACAGGCATTGTCCTAGCTAACCCTCCCCCACTCCCGCGCCTCGCCTTGGCGAATCTGCCCCCACACCGACGTCTCGCCTCGGCGAACCCTCCCCCCACTTTCTATGAGTCAAGTTAGGGTTAAGTTTTCCTGTCTGCTGCGTTCTTCATAGTTCTCACCTTTGTTCCCATACTATGTATGATGGGGACTCACTCCTCTCATTCAACTCTTTAAACTATCGTCATTCGCCAGCTACATACACGAAGATAAAGTGGGCTGGTATCTCCTGAACTCACCCGAATAGGAGGAGGCCGCGACTTTCGGCGTCCCTTAGGAACCTCTTTCGCCCTACCATCTTCCTTTACCCAACACCTCCAAATCTCCCCCTTCCTCCTGTGCTCATGAACAGGCGCTGTCGGCGTCTCTTCTGAACATTAGGAGCCTGACCAATAAGTCGGGAGTATGTCCATGATCTCGTTATTCGCACTGGAATTTCCTTCCTTGGCCTTACAGAAACCTGGCTCGAGTCTGATTCTGGTTCATGCACTGCCCTTGCAACCCTTCCTGGTAATTCTTTCCTGCATGTTCATCGGAACCACCATGGAGGGGGAGTTGCACTGATTTCCAACTCATCCTTCTCCCTGAATCTCCTCCTCCCCCCCTCTAGCCTCATTTGAGGCTCTCATTACTGTCTCACGCACTGTGCCCGCTCTGACTATTGTAGTCCTTTACCGCCCTCCCAGCTCGTCTCCGGCCTTATTTTTCAAGGAGTTCAGTAACCTACTCTCCGACCTATCCCATACTGGTTCTCTCCTTATTCTCGGTGACTTCAATCTTCCTAGCCACAATGAGATTTTTCGTGCATTCATTGACATCATCGACCTCTTCTCACTTACGCAACATGTGTGATCCCCAACACACATAAAATGGTAATACCCTGGATTTAGTGATCTCGAACCTCTATATCTCTAATCTAACAGTAACTTACCTTTCTAATACGATTTCAGACCACTTCTTGGTAAATTTTAAATTCTATATTCCCTACCACTTACCTCCTCGCTCGTCCCGAGATCCTACCCTTTTCCGGCGACTATCGTTAATTGATACTACTTCTCTCTTTAACGACGTTGTTTCTGCCCTACCTCCTATTGATACTACTGCTTCACCTGACCAAGCCTTAAACTCTTTGCACCAACCATTGCTCGTCGCCTGCTTTGACGCGCACGCTTCCCTTATCACACCTTCTTCAAACCGCCATCACCGCGCCCTTTGGTTCGCCGTGGAACTCATTCGTTCAATGATGTCCTTACGTGCTCATGAACGAGCCCTTCGTAAAGAACGCTCCCGTGGGCAGAACACAACTTCCCTCTCACTTCTCTATCACCTTGCTACTTAGACTTATTATTTCAAATTAAAATCAGCACGCGAGGCTTATTACGCAAACCTTTGTCTGAGAGAAAGAATGACCCTCGGACTATCTTTCGTCTCCTTTCTTGTCTTTCCTCGCCTAGCCCAATTTCCCCCACCTCTTCTCCTATCAATCCCTCTACTCTTTATAAATATTTCTCTGATAAAGTTATTAACTTTCTCGCCATACTACCTCAGTCATTTGAACAAGCCTATGCTGTTCTCCCTGACCACACTCCATTGCCGCTTAACGTCCTCACTCGGGAGTCCTCTGAGGATGTAACTGCCCTGATCTCATGCTCTAACAAATCTGAATCCCCTAAGGACGTCTTTCCACCCAAACTCCTCAACTAAATTCTCCCTGCTGTTATTCATCTCATTTACACTTCACTTGCCACAGGAGTGGTTCCCTCTTCTTTCAAACATGCCTCAATTCATCCTATCCTTAAAAAACACACCGTAACCCCTCTAAACCATCAAGCTATCGCCCTATCTCACAGCTTCCATTCTTCTCCTAGGTCCTGGGGAGAGTAGTTATCTCTCGCCTTAATGACCATATTTATAACTGCAATATCGATGAAATGTACTAGCCGGGGTTCATAACGAAGCACTCTGCTGAAACCGCTCTTCTTAATGTTTTACACAGTTTACGTAGAGCAGCTGATAGGGGTTGTACGTCCATTCTAGTCCTCCTAGACCTCTCCTCTGCTTTTGACACCATCGACCACACTGTCCTCCTTGATCGTCTTCACACTTTCCTTTGTCTCTCGGGCACTGCACTTGATTGGTTCCGCTCATACCTCTCCTCCCGCACTTAATCGGTCGCGCTCGATAACCTCATTCGAGCCCGCGACCATTAATTTTGGGGTGCCTCAAGGCTCAGTCCTTGGTCACCTCCTCTTTTGCGTCTACCTACTTCCTCTTGGCTCCCTTCTTCGCGATTTGGGCCTGTTCTTCCACCTCTATGCTGATGAAACTCAGATATACCTTTCCTCATCCCCTGTGTTCTTCTCTTAATCGATTACCAAATTCCTTTCAGCCTACAATTCATAAACAAATAGCTGTCCGCCAACTTTCTCAAACTTAACCACGATAAAACTAAAGTCCTCCTTGTTGAACCGCTTTGATGGTCGAGAAATCTAAAGATCTCTTCCCCTTCCTTAACCTTGGGAAAACCAATATCGCATTCTCTGATACCGTCAGTAATCTTGGTGTTATTTTCGACGAGCAACTCTCGTTTAAACCGCACATCCATCGTATTCGTATCTGTAAGTCTTCCTTCGGTTTTATCCGCAACTTCTCACGTGTTCGATGCCATTTTGATCGACGAAGCCTTGTGTGATAGAACGGTCTGAGACCGCTTAAATTCAGCGGCTATCACATGTTAGAAACAAACACATGCTACCCACGTGCATCTGCAAGAGGAAGCTGACCGCGTTATCGCCACCTGAGTCAATATTTAACCAAGGAGGTTATTCCCCCCTTTCGCCTCCATACGGCGATCTCGCCAGATTGTGTTTGGCTTATGGGCAGATAAGGTATTTTCCCAGGCACGACCGGGCATTCTTCCGAAGTCCCCCACTCAATTATCCCCTACGCCCTAGAGACGGCTCCGGGTACTTATACAATAGCATTTCCCAATAAGATCAGATCAGATCCAGATTATCTTCGCGAGACATCACGCCGATTCGGTCTCACCTTGTGCACCAGGGAGCTCTACCTAGAGAACCACCTTATTGTCCAAAAGAGAAAAATATCCCTTGAGTCCCGAGGTTCGTGCCTTCGAGACGCCAAGTCAATAAGGCCCCCCCCCCCTGTTGTTCATAAAGAGAACAACGTTAGAACAGCCATTGTTCTTTGAGCCCGTTGACAAGAAACGGTTCTCACCCCCCCCCCTGTTGTTCAGAAAGAGAACAACGTTAGAACAGCCATTGTTCTTTGAGCCCGTTGACAAGAGACGGTTCTCACCCCCCGGTTGTTCAGAAAGAGAACAACGTTAGAACAGCCATTGTTCTTCAAGCCCGTTCGTCAAGAAACGGTTTTCATTCCCAAGACATCACGTCAGGATAATTTAATTCCCCCTTTTTAACGTAATTCAAGAGAACGATTGGTTTCAACGATAACCTCCATTGTTCATTTAGAACATCCCCGATTTGCTGTCACAAAGATCGCTTGTACCTCCGAGCCCGACTTTGCTCTTACTCTTCAAGGACAGTCCTTCCCCTTCGCTAAGGACAACCCCCCGAAGAACGCTTCTGCTGGAAATCGCCAGTGGACCGAAGATTCCTTCGCGTCGCCTTCCTCTGCACAACAACTTTGTAATTACGTAAGCTGAGCATTACCTTTAATTATCTAACCTTTTGTCAACGCTACCTTGTGCTTTAAATGGTTTAGCGAACCATTCTCCACCTTTAATTTTTATTTGTTTACCTTTTTAAATCTCTCCAAATCTTAATCCTCGGATTAGTCAGATTTTCCCACGACCCTTTCCATTCTCCGTTTATGTAAACATTTTCTTTTTGTGTGTTGTTGATAGTTTAATTAATAAAACTCTATTTTATTAATGATAGCCATATTACTATCCTTGAGCTCAGTTCCACTTCTTAAGCATATTGAAGATAAATAACCTCGGTCAATCAGATTACCACGCACTCGAAATATTAGAATAATTCCCTCAACGAATAGTTATATATGGTATATCGTCGAGAGTCTATTCTACGACACCTTGAGACTGCTATTCATGCCTTCGTCACCTCACGTTTAGACTACTGCAATTCTCTTGTAGTGAATCTCCCTTCTTCCGTCACTTCGCCCCCTACAACTAGTTTAAAACTATGCTGCCCGGCTCCTCCTTCGCCGTCCCCGGTTCTCTCCTTCGATGCCTCTGTTACAAGAGCTACACTGGTTACCTATTCGCTTCCGTAACCACTATAAAATTTTTTTCATCACTTACAAGGCCCTAAACCTCGAGGCTCTACCTTATTTCTCGTCTGCCCTCTTCCGTCGTCAAACTCCTCGGGCACTCCGGTCTAACTTCGCTCCCCTCCTGAACACTCCTCGTTCTGTCCTCTGATTGATGGGTGACCGTTCTTCCTCAGTTTCTCAGTTTATGCTCCTAGACTCTGGAATGCTCTTTCTGACGAAGTCTGATCCTCTCCCTCCCTTACTGCTTTTAAACGTCTCCTGAAGACTCATCTCTTCAGAATTGCATTCTTTCCCTTCTAAACTTTCTCTACACTCGCTACACAACCTGCACTCTGGGAAGGCTAACAACCCTGAAAGGCGCATTATAAATACCTATTATTATTATTATATTTAGATAAGGAATATGAAACTGAGCCAACAGAACGAATAATAGGGCGCATAGGGTTATTAGGCTTACGAATCTTTACAAGATCATATACATATGGCAGAGAGGCATTACTGGATTGTTCAGTTTGCCCTAAGCAATACTTTGGGCAAACCGTAAATCATTAAGTGTGCGCTTGACGCAACATAAACACAATATTAGGAGGGGGGGAAGCATTCTTTGTCCATTTATCTGAAAACAGTCACCCTATCTACCAATTGGAATTCGGCTAAATTTATTTACAAATCTGATGACTTTGTTAAAAAAAATATTGTCAAATGCTCATTCATTAATTCCTCGCCTAATGTTAATATATCTCCTGTTCTCTTTAAACTGGACCCTGTTATTAAAAGGCTTATTTATAATGAAAATGTCCATTTTAAATCTTAGCCCTTTGATTTATTAATTTAGTTATATTTCTCTCGTTTATTTTGATGTATTTACAATTACATGTGTATGTACTCAGTTTAGTGACCTTAATGTGTACATTCTTTGCTCACAGTTGGAATTTCCGGAAGTAGACCTTATCTATTTGGTTTTATCCTTCACATCCGTCTTTGATAATATTTTTCTATTTTGTGTCCTTTCGTTTTACTTGGGCGGGGAATTACTCTGTTGTTTCTTATATACATATATACCACCTTTGTAAAAAAAAATTTCGTTATTCCTCCAGAGAATGAACTAAACAAGTTCAAAAGTACTTGGAATCCGCCTTTCATTTTCCTGTGTAATTTTGTGCATTTATTGCTCTCTCTCTCTCTCTCTCTCTCTCTCTCTCTCTCTCTCTATATATATATATATATATATATATATATATATATATATATATATATATATATATATATATATATATATATATGCAATGCCCGCAGGAAAAATGAAAAGGAGCTTCCAAGTACTTTCAAACTTTATTCAGTTTATTCTCAAGGATAACTACAAGAGAAATTATTATAATAAGAGTATATATAAGCTAGAAAAAGATAAAGGACCGCCTTTAAGACAAGAAATCACCAATGAGGAAGAAGGAGAGGGAATTTACCCTCATTGGTGATTTCATGTCTTAGAGGCAGTCTTTTATCTTTTTCTAGCTTATATATACTCTTATTATAATAATTTCTCCTGTAGTTATCCTTGAGAATGAACTGAATAAAGTTCGAAACTACTTGGAAGCAACTTTTCATTTTCTTGCGGGACATTGCATTCATTGCGAAACTCACGTGCTACTTTGTGTGTTATTCATGTTATATATATATATATATATATATATATATATATATATATATATATATATATATATATATATATATATATATATATATATATATATACTCTATCCTCTGTCGTTGGTATTCAACTTCCAATTATTTTTGTGCACTCCGCCTCTTTTATATTTTACCTGTTTTGGGCACTTTGCCTCTTTCTAATTTTTTTTTTATTACTGATGCGGAGACTTCGCCTATTTTTTAATTTTTAGTCGCGTGCGAGTCTAATCGCTGGAGAAACTATATCTCACTCTGTCGGTCGGTCGGTCCCCGTTTTGCTTTTTTATTGTTTAGGTAATAACATTGTAACTATTCGGCTGATTCTACCGAAATTTGAAACCCTTATGTTGTTTTAAATTCTCATTTGTATGATATAATTGACAAGGTCCTCCTAAGGTTAGCCCGAGAAATACTTTGTTTTGGCTATAACATAACTATTCGGTCTATTCTAACGAAATTTGAAAGTCTTATGTTGTTTTACATTCTCTTTCGAATTATATAATAGCCAAACTCCTTTCAACCTTAGCCTGGAATTATTTGGCAATAACCTCATAACTATTAGGTCGATTCTAACGAAATTTGAAAACTTATGTTGTTTTACATTCTCTTACAAATGAAATAATTTCCAACGTCTTTTCGAGGTTATTCCATGAATTATTGAAAGCTTCGTAGGTCGTAGGTCGTAGGTCGTGAGAGCACGCGACTTTTAGTCATCAGACCTTGTTGTTTTTTTACTCTGTTTTTTCTTAACACTTGCGGGCACTTTGCCTCTCTTATTTAGTTAATTAAGAGTTACGTTCCATTTCATTTGTTTGGTTTAGGTTTCTCGGATCGGTAATTCTTGTATTAGTAGTGTTGTCTTCTTCTTTATGTGCAGGTTGCAATCAGGGCTTCCGGGGAGCAGTTTCTTCCACTGGGGAAGAGAATCCCCCTGGTGACGGTGTGCATCATAGGTCTAGTAATATCCAAGTGGGTATCTAATGTGGGATTATTTGCTCCTCTATTCTGTATAAAGTTTTCTCCCTAGTCTGTGGAGTTCCATATTCATGGCTTCAAGCTCGCTCTTTCGTGCACAACTGTCTGTCAAATATGCTCCTTCCTGCACCCACAATATATTAGAGGGTAGCTTTGTTCTGCACTTTGTCTGTGATAGGAGGAACGTGCTGCCTCTCTAGCTGGCGTTCCGACTTGCAACAGCTTCCTACGTGGCGAAATTAAAATCTGCTCGTAAAGCCTATTCACGTAATCTGCTTACTAATAATAGGAATGATCCCCGTACCGTCTTCCGCCTACTCTCCCGTCTTACTTCCCAAGCCCAGGTCTCCCCACTCATTAGCCCTGCTACTCTCTTGAATTTCTTCGCAGATAAGGTTACTAACCTCCGTGTCTCTCTCCCTCAGCCTTCTGTCTCGGCTCCTGCCATTCTCCCTGACTTCCAGCCTCAGCCGCTTATCGTTTTTCCCGTTGTGAGTGCGTTGGAGCTCACAGCCCTGCTCTCGCGTTCTAAGAAATCGGGCTTCCCAGAGGACATTTTTCAGCCTAAACTGCTATGTAAAATTCTCCTTGCTATCCTCCCAACGCTTCCTCACCTGTTCAAAACTTCACTTGCAACTGGTTTTGTTCCCTCTTCCTTCAAACGTGCCCACATCTGTCCGATTCTTAAAAAGCCTCAACTGAACCCTACTGACCCTTCCAATTATCTCCCGATTTCGCAACTTCTTTCCCTCTCTAAGGTTCTGGAGAGAGTGGTTGCTTCACGCATCAACAGTCACATGGTAGCCTGAACATTGATGAAGCCTATCAATCTAGGTTCAAGTCAGGTCACTCTACAGAAACCGCCCTTTTCAATGTGTCCGATTGCTTACAAAGAGCCACGGACAGTGGTTGTGCCTCCATCCTCGTTCTACTCGACCTCTCCTCTGCCTTCGATACTATTGACCATACCATCCTACTTGATCGTCTCCACTCTTTCCTCGGCTTATCAGGCACCGTGCTTGACTGGTTCCGCTCTTACCTCTCGTCTCGTACCCAATCCGTTGTGATTGACGACGTTTAATCCGAATCTACCCCCATTCGCTTTGGAGTGCCACAAGGCTCTGTCCTTGGTCCTCTACTATTTCGTATCTACCTTCTCCCTCTTAGTTTCCTTTCTCCGTATTCTCGGTCTATCCTTCCACCTCTATGCTGATGACACTCAGACTTTCATTTCCTCATCCCCCACGTCTCTTGCCAACTCTATCACTGACCTCCTGGCTGCCTACTCCTTCATTTCTGACTGGCTCTCTACCAACTCCATCAGGCTTAATCACTCCAAAACTGAGGTCCTCCTCGTCGGCACCCCTGCTCTTGTTAATAAATCTAAATCTCTCTTACCCTCGCTTAATCTGGGCGGTAATATTATCATTTTCTCTTACTGCGTTAGGAATCTGGGTGTTGTTTTTGATGAGCATCTCTCCTTTAAGCCTCATATCCGCAATGTCAGCAAATCCTCTCTATGTTTCCTTCGTAACTTCTCTCGCATTCGCTCTCACTTTGATCGCGAAAGTCTTGAGACTGCTGTTCATGCCTTCATCACCTCACGCCTTGACTACTGTAACTCTTTGCTTGTGAATCTGCCATCCTCCTCTCTCGGCCATCTTCAACTTGTACAGAACTATGCCGCCTGGCTTCTCCTCCGTCGCCCTCGCTTCTCTCCCTCGAAACCCTTGCTGCATGAACTGCGCTGGCTCCCTGTCAGATCCCATACTCACTTCAAGATACTTCTCTTCACATTTAAGGCCCTAAACCACAAGGCCCCGTCTTAGCTCTCTTCTGCCCTCTCACCACGCCATGTCCCTCGGCCCTTTGGTCATCACATGCACCTCTTTTGAATATTCCTCGTTCATCTCTCTGCTCAATGGGGGACTGCTCCTTCTCAATCTGCGCCCCTAAGTTGTGGAATGCTCTTCCTGCTCAAATCAGGTCTTCTCCCTCTCTTACCACATTTAAGCGTCTCCTGAAAACGCATCTTTTCAGTATTGCCTTCTCTACCTCTTGAATTCCTATTGAATTTCCATTCTCATCTCAGCACAACGTGCGCTCTGGGAAGGCCTCAGGCCTTGAAGAGCGCATTGCAAAAGACTTATTATTATTATTATTGTTATTATTATTATTATTATAATGTGGAGCGTACCATTGCCGTGTATAGCTTTGTGATGTTCGTTGCGGTGAGGTTTTTAAACCTGTAGATCTTGCCAAGTTTTCTTTTGCCTAGAGAGATAATACTATGCTTCTTATAGCCTTTTGCAGCGTTTTGCAAGCCTAAGACTTTACCCTCATTTAAATATGGGTATAATTCGCCGTTGACGATGACATCCTCAATCTTTTGGCGGTTAACTGGGAGGATCTGGAACTTTTCGCGGTTTGTTTTTATCTTCCATTTTTTTTCTCGTACCTGTTGAGGTTATCTATTTCGGCAGCTGTCAGCCTTGCTTGAAATCCGGCGTTCCTATAGGGACTGGGAACGATTGTGTGATGTCATCTGCAAACTGCAGATACATCACATCCTTCCCCACTGAAGAAGGTAGGTCCAATGTGTACACTAGGTACAGCAAAGGACTCAGACAGCTACCTTATGGGACACCCGCCTCGAGTTCGAATTCGGGTCCTCTCTAGCCCGGGATCGAGATTTGGGCTCTACTCTGCATGATGTAATCACAGACTACCCTTTCCTGTATTAGAGACCTCTCAGCTAAAAATTATCAAACGCCTTCTGTATATCACGCAACACCACATCTACGTACTTACCTTCTTCTGTGAGCGGGCGAGTTTTCCCGGTAGAAAGGAGAGGGTATATATCTGTGCCTTCTTTCATGCGGAACCCATTCTTTTGGTAGTTGTGGGCTTCTAGTTCTATGAGATTATCTTAGAGCCTGTTTGCCAGAAGCCTTTCGTAGATTTTCACTACAAACTGTAGGAGAGAGATTGGCCTATAATTTACGATTTGATCGGCGGGGGTCTGTTCGTCGTGGCTTTCAAGTCATAGTTTGCCAACTGGATGTCTCTTCGTATATTTTGGTTTGTAGTTTTATCGTTGAGAATTTCGCCTCTTTTATTTAAGCTTATTATCTTTGTTGTTTATTTATTCTATATCTTATTTTAGTTTAAATTTTAACTTGTGCACTTTGCCTTTTTTTATTTAATGTTGTTTATTATTTTTATAGTTTTTAATGTTGGGAATTTTGCGTCTTTAATTTGAGTTTTTATCTTTGTTGTTTGAATATTCTTTTTCTAATTTTAGTTTAAAATTTAAAATTTAATTCGGTCACTTCTCTTCTTTTTTATCTATGCTTTTAACACTTTGTATTTTTTTTTTTTTTTACAATTTAACTTGGGCACTTCTTCCCTTTTTATTAATGTTTATTAACTTCTGTTGTTTGTTCATCTTTATCTTATTTCAATTTTTGTGTCATATTAACTTGGGCACTTTGCCTCTTTTTATTTACCCTTGTTTTCTCTTGTTGTTTATTTTCACTCTCTTTTTTAGCAATTTATTTTTGAGTTTACATTCTTAGGTATAGATCGGTTTTATTTCTTCCCTGGCACAGTTTCTTATGCTGGGGAACAGTGCTGTTCTTTCAACTTTGCGTTGTCTGTGTTGAGGTATGGCAACATTATTGTCGATATTCGGGAGTATTGCTTGCACCACCTTATCCCATGTCTTTCTCGCTAGCCTCTGGATCTCCATATTAATGGCTTGAGTCCTACTTTTTCATGTAGGAATGTCTGCCTAATACGGTCAATCCTTCTCGCGCCAGCAATAAGCAGTGTGTCTTTATCTGTTGATGTTGTCGATCTCGGCAGTTGTCACCCTTGCTTGAACCCCAGCATCCAATTTTATTTTTTATTTAGTCATTTAAAAAGCTTGTGAAAAAATGAGGGTGCCTCTTTCACGCTTCCGTGGATTGAGGGACAAGGGAACAGAGGAAAAGTGATGGAATTTCAATAAAGGAGAGGGTAGAAAGTTTGCTCGGGGATCAGGCCATCTCAGTTTTTACATTAACAATTTAGACTGTTCTATAGATTAACACTGGAGGTAAAAGGATTATTTTTCTTTAGAGACCATCTGGCAACTGCCCCCTTGGGCATAACTCGCCGGAAATACGACAGCCTAGAACTAGGCTACTTTAAAATAAAATAATGAAAAAATAACAATGATAAATATTGGAAAAACTTAAAAATTAGGAAGTAATCTACGGCACCGGGGGCAAGTCCCCCTCACCCCGGAGAAGGAGCGTGCAACCTACAAAGAGAAGAAACAAAAAACAAAATAAAAACTACTTAGAAAAATGGCAGAAGCCCAGCCTCCCCCCAAAAGTCAACAAGTCCACGAGTCAAAGTGCACAAACTCGTCCCGAGTACAAGGGACAGGCGGTAGCGACCCCGCCCATCCCGGTACCGGGGCAGGTAACGTGCGCGAGGATCACCCAGACTGGGACATTCAACAAGAATAAGCCGAACAGTCTGAGGGACGACGCAGTCGTCATAATAGGGCACAGGCGAGCGATTCATCAAATAGCGATGCGTCACACGAGTGTGTCCGCTTCGGAGACGACAGAAAACGACCTAAAGCCATCGCGGAATTGAGGGATTGGTCCATGGGAACAGTTGCGGCGCAATGGCACCTAACTTTAAGTTCCCTTCGACCGTCTCTCATCTTCTTTGCCAAGCAGTCCGAAGAGCTGCCCGTATTCATGCGATGTAGTCAGTCTGAGAAAAAGCGAAACGCTGGTCCGGTCGCAGAGTCCTCGCGGACTCTTTGGCACCCTCATCGGCGCGCTCATTCCCCGCAATTTCTATATGTCCAAGAAACCAGCAGAAGATAATCTCGACATCCGCCCGGCTCGCCAAAACCGTGGCGTCACGGATATCGCGAACCAGGGGATGCGGAGATTCCAATGCCCCGAGAGCACTCAGGGCGCTTTGTGAGTCGCTATAGATCACAATCCGGTCTCCGGACCGGGCACGTCGCGTAATCTCCCGTACCGAGTAGTGTATTGCCACCAGCTCGGCCGTAAAGACAGACGCAGCGCCTGGCAGAGCCACGCTGACTTCAAACAGGAAGGATACGGCGTGGGAGCCGACCCCCTCTTGGCACTTGGAGCCATCCGTATACACTGGCGAGGTTCCAGCGTGACACGATGTGTGCTAGAAAAGGTCGAATGCAATACTCCCAGCGCTGTAAAAGCTTAAGGAGCAGAGGCGTAGCGACAAATAGCCAAATGTGGTACACTCCAGGGTGGCGTCCTGGGCAGAAACAGAGGCGCCCCCGGCCACAGAGCTATATCTACCTCTCGAAGGAGTTTCATGGACCTAAATTCAAATGGCTTAGGGTATGACTGGCGTCTCTTGGCGGCATAGGCACCATCGAGATCAGCTGCAGATGCAGTGAAAGCTGTTGGTGACTGAGGAAGGCGCCGGGCTCGCGCGTACAGGCGAGTGATGCACTGCACGCAACGCAGAGCGAGTGGCATCTCCCCAACATCGACCAACAGGCTCTCAATGGGGGAAGTGCGGAAGGCACCGGTCGCAAGGCGAAGGCCGGTGTGGTAGATCGAATCCACCTTCCGCAATAAACGCTCGGCTTCGGATGCATAAAACTCGCATACGTAATCGAGCTTCGAACGAACAAAGGATCGATAAAAAAGTAGGGCAGTAGCCCTATAAGCGCTTTAAGCGCTGAACGTCACGGAACGAAGAATATCCATGGCGCGGGTACAAGAGACCCTAAGGATGCGAATATGAGCTTCCCAGGTGAGGCGTCGGTCGAATACAAGAACAAGGGAACGGTGAGACTCAACCACATCCAGGCGCACCCCATTAAGAAACAAATCTGGGTCGGGGTGGAGCCGTGGATAGCGGCAGAAGTGCACCACCTTAGTCTTGGCCAAAGAAAACCAAAACCTGTGCGCTTCGGCATAGCGAGAGACGCGGTTCAATGCCTGTTGGAGTCGACGCTCCAGAGTTGGCATCTGGGTCACGCCAAAAAAGATCGAAAGGTCGTCCACGTAGAGCGTAGCGAGAACATCTTCCGGCAGCACCGAGGTGATGCCGTTGATGCTCAGGGCAAAGAGTGTGACACTAAGGACACTTCACTGCGGGACACCCTTTTCTTGCTCTTTTGGGCCGGAGAGAGCTCCCCCCACCCGTATGCGGAAACGACGATCTCGCAAAAATTCAGATATAAAGACTGGGAGGCGTCCCCTCGCTCGCATCGCGTGGAGAGTCTCCATGATACTGTATCGCCATGGGGTATCATTGGCCTTCTCCAGATCAAAAAACAACGTGGCGCAGTGCTGTCTACGAAGGAAAGCCTCGCAGACGGCATTTTCCAGTCGGAACAGAGCATCCGACGTGGAGTGGAACTTGCGGAAGCCGCACTGTGAAGAGGACAGATGGCCTCCGCTGTCCAGGAAGAAGGCTAGTCAAACATTTACCAATTTCTCCATCGACTTGCACACGCAAGAGTTTAAATAGATTGGGCGGAAACCGGTCAGAGTAGAGTGATCTCTCCCCGGCTTGCGAAAGGCGAGCACAGTAGCGATTCGCCAGGAATTTGTGAGAAGACCTTCCACCCAGATCCTGTTGAACAAATCTAACAGAAAGGCCACGCGTCGCTCACCCAGGTGTCGAAGCATGGCGTAAGGTACATCGTCCGGACCATGGCCGGCGGCCTTCCGCGACATCACGACGTGCATTGAATGCTGGCGGAGCAGCATCCCGGGTAGAGAATGCAGAAAAAGCGGTCGCGAAGGATTCCGCCACGGATGCGGGGTCCGATTTTTTTTTTTTTCAAGAGCTCATCTGGCGACTGCCTACTTAGGCATTAGTCGCCGTATTAAAACTGGCCTAGTTCTAGGCTACTTTAAAATAAAATTAAAGAGAAAAAAACAAGGAAGCAAGCTGGTGCGTCGGGGAGAGGTACCCCCGGCGTAGGAGCGTGCAACTAAAGGTAAAAAAACAAAAACAAAAAAAACAAAACGAAACAGAAAAAAACAAACCTCACTTAAATAATAGGGAGAAGGCTGGCCTCCCTCAAGAAGTCAACAAGTCCACAAGTCAATGTGCACGAATCTGTCCCGAGTACAAGGGACAGGCGGTAGCAACCCCGCCCATCCCGGTACCAGGACAGGTATCGTGCGCGAAGATCACCCAGACTGGGACATTCGACAAGAATGTGCCGAACAGTCTGGGGGACGACGCAGTCGTTGCAATAGGGCGCTGGCGAGCACTCCATCAAATAGCGATGTGTCACACGAGTGTGTCCGATTCGGAGACGACATTTTTTTTTTTTTTTTTAAGAGCTCATCTGGCGACTGCCTACTTGGGCATTAGTCGCCGTATTAAAACTGGCCTAGTTCAAGGCTACTTTAAAATAAAATTAAAGAGAGAAAAAAAAACAACAACACCCCAAAAGGGGGAAAGGAAGCAAGCTGGTGCGTCGGGGAGAGGTACCCCCGGCGTAGGAGCGTGCAACTAAAGGTAAAAAAACAAAAACAAAAAAAACAAAACGAAACAGAAAAAAACAAACCTCACTTAAATAATAGGGAGAAGGCTGGCCTCCCTCAAGAAGTCAACAAGTCAACAAGTCAATGTGCACGAATCTGTCCCGAGTACAAGGGACAGGCGGTAGCAACCCCGCCCATCCCGGTACCAGGACAGGTATCGTGCGCGAAGATCACCCAGACTGGGACATTCGACAAGAATGTGCCGAACAGTCTGGGGGACGACGCAGTCGTTGCAATAGGGCGCTGGCGAGCACTCCATCAAATAGCGATGTGTCACACGAGTGTGTCCGATTCGGAGACGACATTTTTTTTTTTTTTTTTAAGAGCTCATCTGGCGACTGCCTACTTGGGCATTAGTCGCCGTATTAAAACTGGCCTAGTTCTAGGCTACTTTAAAATAAAATTAAAGAGAGAAAAAAAACAACAACACCCCAAAAGGGGGAAAGGAAGCAAGCTGGTGCGTCGGGGAGAGGTCCCCCCGGCGCAGGAGCGTGCAACTAAAGAAAAAAACAAACAAAAAACAAAACAAAAAAAACAAATGCAAAAAAACAACAAAACAAAACAAACAAACCTTGCTTAAATAATAGGGAGAAGGCCGGCCTCCCCCAAGAAGTCAACAAGTCCACAAGTCAATGTGTACAAACTCGTCCCGAGCACAAGGGACAGGCGGTAGCGACCCCGCCCATCCCGGTACCGGGACAGGTATCGTGCGCGAAGATCACCCAGACTCTGACATTCGACAAGAATGTGCCGAACAGTTTGGGGGACGACGCAGTCGTTGCAATAGGGCGCAGGCGAGCGCTCCATCAGATAGCGATGCGTCACACGAGTGTGTCCGATTCGGAGACGACAGAAAGCAACCTGAAGCCACCGCGGCATTAAGGGATACGTCCATGGGAACAGTCGCCGCGCAATGGCACGCAACTTTATGTTCCCCTCGACCGTCTCTCATCTTCTTTGCCAAGCAGTCCGAAGAGCTGCCCGTATTCATGCGATGTATTCAGTCTGAGAAAAAGCGAAACGCTGGTCCGGTCGCAGAGTCCTCGCGGACTCTTTGGCACCCTCATCGGCGCGCTCATTCCCCGCAATTTCTATATGTCCAAGAAACCAGCAGAAGATAATCTCGACATCCGCCCGGCTCGCCAAAACCGTGGCGTTACGGATATCGCGAACCAGGGGATGCGGAGATTCCAATGCCCCGAGAGCACTCAGGGCGCTTTGTGAGTCGCTATAGATCACAATCCGGTCTCCGGACCGGGCACGTCGCGTAATCTCCCGTACCGAGTAGTGTATTGCCACCAGCTCGGCCGTAAAGACAGACGCAGCGCCTGGCAGAGCCACGCTGACTTCAAACAGGAAGGATACGGCGTGGGAGCCGACCCCCTCTTGGCACTTGGAGCCATCCGTATACACTGGCGAGGTTTCAGCGTGACACGATGTGTGCTAGAAAAGGTCGAACGCAATACTCCCAGCGCTGTAAAAGCTTAAGGAGCAGAGGCGTAGCGACAAATAGCCAAATGTGGTACACTCCAGGGTGGCGTCCTGGGCAGAAACAGAGGCGCCCCCGGCCACAGAGCTATATCTACCTCTCGAAGGAGTTTCATGGACCTAAATTCAAATGGCTTAGGGTATGACTGGCGTCTCTCGGCGGCATAGGCACCATCGAGATCAGCTGCAGATGCAGTGAAAGCTGTTGGTGACTGAGGAAGGCGCCGGGCTCGCGCGTACAGGCGAGTGATGCACTGCACGCAACGCAGAGCGAGTGGCATCTCCCCAACATCGACCAACAGGCTCTCAATGGGGAAAGTGCGGAAGGCACCGGTCGCAAGGCGAAGGCCGGTGTGGTAGATCGAATCCACCTTCCGCAATAAACGCTCGGCTTCGGATGCATAAAACTCGCATACGTAATCGAGCTTCGAACGAACAAAGGATCGATAAAAAAGTAGGGCAGTAGCCCTATAAGCGCTGAACGTCACGGAACGAAGAATATCCATGGCGCGGGTACAAGAGACCCTAAGGATGCGAATATGAGCCTCCCAGGTGAGGCGTCGGTCGAATACAAGAACAAGGGAACGGTGAGACTCAACCACATCCAGGCGCACCCCATTAAGAAACAAATCTGGGTCGGGGTGGAGCCGTGGATAGCGGCAGAAGTGCACCACCTTAGTCTTGGCCAAAGAAAACCAAAACCTGTGCGCTTCGGCATAGCGAGAGACGCGGTTCAATGCCTGTTGGAGTCGACGCTCTAGAGTTGGCATTTGGGGCACGCCAAAAAAGATCGAAAGGTCGTCCACGTAGAGCGTAGCGAGAACATCTTCCGGCAGCACCGAGGTGATGCCGTTGATGCTCAGGGCAAAGAGTGTGACACTAAGGACACTTCACTGCGGGACACCCTTTTCTTGCTCTTTTGGGCCGGAGAGAGCTCCCCCCACCCGTATGCGGAAACGACGATCTCGCAAAAATTCAGATATAAAGACTGGGAGGCGTCCCCTCGCTCGCATCGCGTGGAGAGTCTCCATGATACTGTATCGCCATGGGGTATCATTGGCCTTCTCCAGATCAAAAAACAACGTGGCGCAGTGCTGTCTACGAAAGAAAGCCTCGCAGACGGCATTTTCCAGTCGGAACAGAGCATCCGACGTGGAGTGGAACTTGCGGAAGCCGCACTGTGAAGAGGACAGATGGCCTCCGCTGTCCAGGAAGAAGGCTAGTCAAACATTTACCAATTTCTCCATCGACTTGCACACGCAAGAGTTTAAATAGATTGGGCGGAAACCGGTCAGAGTAGAGTGATCTCTCCCCGGCTTGCGAAAGGCGAGCACAGTAGCGATTCGCCAGGAATTTGTGAGAAGACCTTCCACCCAGATCCTGTTGAACAAATCTAACAGAAAGGCCACGCGTCGCTCACCCAGGTGTCGAAGCATGGCGTAAGGTACATCGTCCGGACCATGGCCAGCGGCCTTCCGCGACATCACGACGTGCATTGAATGCTGGCGGAGCAGCATGCCGGGTAGAGAATGCAGAAAAAGCGGTCGCGAAGGATTCCGCCACGGATGCGGGGTCCGATTTTTTTTTTTTCAAGAGCTCATCTGGCGACTGCCTACTTGGGCATTAGTCGCCGTATTAAAACTGGCCTAGTTCTAGGCTACTTTAAAATAAAATTAAAGAGAAAAAAACAAGGAAGCAAGCTGGTGCGTCGGGGAGAGGTACCCCCGGCGTAGGAGCGTGCAACTAAAGGTAAAAAAACAAAAACAAAAAAAACAAAACGAAACAGAAAAAAACAAACCTCACTTAAATAATAGGGAGAAGGCTGGCCTCCCTCAAGAAGTCAACAAGTCCACAAGTCAATGTGCACGAATCTGTCCCGAGTACAAGGGACAGGCGGTAGCAACCCCGCCCATCCCGGTACCAGGACAGGTATCGTGCGCGAAGATCACCCAGACTGGGACATTCGACAAGAATGTGCCGAACAGTCTGGGGGACGACGCAGTCGTTGCAATAGGGCGCTGGCGAGCACTCCATCAAATAGCGATGTGTCACACGAGTGTGTCCGATTCGGAGACGACATTTTTTTTTTTTTTTTTAAGAGCTCATCTGGCGACTGCCTACTTGGGCATTAGTCGCCGTATTAAAACTGGCCTAGTTCAAGGCTACTTTAAAATAAAATTAAAGAGAGAAAAAAAAACAACAACACCCCAAAAGGGGGAAAGGAAGCAAGCTGGTGCGTCGGGGAGAGGTACCCCCGGCGTAGGAGCGTGCAACTAAAGGTAAAAAAACAAAAACAAAAAAAACAAAACGAAACAGAAAAAAACAAACCTCACTTAAATAATAGGGAGAAGGCTGGCCTCCCTCAAGAAGTCAACAAGTCCACAAGTCAATGTGCACGAATCTGTCCCGAGTACAAGGGACAGGCGGTAGCAACCCCGCCCATCCCGGTACCAGGACAGGTATCGTGCGCGAAGATCACCCAGACTGGGACATTCGACAAGAATGTGCCGAACAGTCTGGGGGACGACGCAGTCGTTGCAATAGGGCGCTGGCGAGCACTCCATCAAATAGCGATGTGTCACACGAGTGTGTCCGATTCGGAGACGACATTTTTTTTTTTTTTTTTAAGAGCTCATCTGGCGACTGCCTACTTGGGCATTAGTCGCCGTATTAAAACTGGCCTAGTTCTAGGCTACTTTAAAATAAAATTAAAGAGAGAAAAAAAAAAACACCCCAAAAGGGGGAAAGGAAGCAAGCTGGTGCGTCGGGGAGAGGTCCCCCCGGCGCAGGAGCGTGCAACTAAAGGAAAAAAACAAACAAAAAACAAAACAAAAAAAAACAAATGCAAAAAAACAACAAAACAAAACAAACAAACCTTGCTTAAATAATAGGGAGAAGGCCGGCCTCCCCCAAGAAGTCAACAAGTCCACAAGTCAATGTGTACAAACTCGTCCCGAGCACAAGGGACAGGCGGTAGCGACCCCGCCCATCCCGGTACCGGGACAGGTATCGTGCGCGAAGATCACCCAGACTCTGACATTCGACAAGAATGTGCCGAACAGTTTGGGGGACGACGCAGTCGTTGCAATAGGGCGCAGGCGAGCGCTCCATCAGATAGCGATGCGTCACACGAGTATGTCCGATTCGGAGACGACAGAAAGCAACCTGAAGCCACCGCGGCATTAAGGGATACGTCCATGGGAACAGTCGCCGCGCAATGGCACGCAACTTTAAGTTCCCTTCGACCGTCTCTCATCTTCTTTGCCAAGCAGTCCGAAGAGCTGCCCGTATTCATGCGATGTAGTCAGTCTGAGAAAAAGCGAAACGCTGGTCCGGTCGCAGAGTCCTCGCGGACTCTTTGGCACCCTCATCGGCGCGCTCATTCCCCGCAATTTCTATATGTCCAAGAAACCAGCAGAAGATAATCTCGACATCCGCCCGGCTCGCCAAAACCGTGGCGTCACGGATATCGCGAACCAGGGGATGCGGAGATTCCAATGCCCCGAGAGCACTCAGGGCGCTTTGTGAGTCGCTATAGATCACAATCCGGTCTCCGGACCGGGCACGTCGCGTAATCTCCCGTACCGAGTAGTGTATTGCCACCAGCTCGGCCGTAAAGACAGACGCAGCGCCTGGCAGAGCCACGCTGACTTCAAACAGAAAGGATACGGCGTGGGAGCCGACCCCCTCTTGGCACTTGGAGCCATCCGTATACACTGGCGAGGTTTCAGCGTGACACGATGTGTGCTAGA
Source organism: Ceratothoa steindachneri (assembly GCA_963969495.1). Lineage (NCBI taxonomy): Eukaryota > Metazoa > Arthropoda > Malacostraca > Isopoda > Cymothoidae > Ceratothoa > Ceratothoa steindachneri. The sequence goes on along the minus strand of OZ018320.1, from coordinate 22,425,202 downwards.
AAAGGTCGAACGCAATACTCCCAGCGCTGTAAAAGCTTGAGGAGCAGAGGCGTAGCGACAAATAGCCAAATGTGGTACACTCCAGGGTGGCGTCCTGGGCAGAAACAGAGGCGCCCCCGGCCACAGAGCTATATCTACCTCTCGAAGGAGTTTCATGGACCTAAATTCAAATGGCTTAGGGTATGACTGGCGTCTCTCGGCGGCATAGGCACCATCGAGATCAGCTGCAGATGCAGTGAAAGCTGTTGGTGACTGAGGAAGGCGCCGGGCTCGCGCGTAAAGGCGAGTGATGCACTGCACGCAACGCAGAGCGAGTGGCATCTCCCCAACATCGACCAACAGGCTCTCAATGGGGGAAGTGCGGAAGGCACCGGTCGCAAGGCGAAGGCCGGTGTGGTAGATCGAATCCACCTTCCGCAATAAACGCTCGGCTTCGGATGCATAAAACTCGCATCCGTAATCGAGCTTCGAACGAACAAAGGATCGATAAAAAAGTAGGGCAGTAGCCCTATAAGCGCTTTAAGCGCTGAACGTCACGGAACGAAGAATATCCATGGCGCGGGTACAAGAGACCCTAAGGATGCGAATATGAGCCTCCCAGGTGAGGCGTCGGTCGAATACAAGAACAAGGGAACGGTGAGACTCAACCACATCCAGGCGCACCCCATTAAGAAACAAATCTGGGTCAGGGTGGAGCCGTGGATAGCGGCAAAAGTGCACCACCTTAGTCTTGGCCAAAGAAAACCAAAACCTGTGCGCTTCGGCATAGCGAGAGACGCGGTTCAATGCCTGTTGGAGTCGACGCTCCAGAGTTGGCATCTGGGTCACGCCAAAAAAGATCGAAAGGTCGTCCACGTAGAGCGTAGCAAGAACATCTTCTGGCAGCACCGAGGTGATGCCGTTGATGCCCCAGGCAAAGAGTGTGACACTAAGGACACTTCACTGCGGGACACCCTTTTCTTGCTCTTTTGGGCCGGAGAGAGCTCCCCCCACCCGTATGCGGAAACGACGATCTCGCAAAAATTCAGATATATAGACTGGGAGGCGTCCCCTCGCTCGCATCGCGTGGAGAGTCTCCATGATACTGTATCGCCATGGGGTATCATTGGCCTTCTCCAGATCAAAAAACAACGTGGCGCAGTGCTGTCTACGAAAGAAAGCCTCGCAGACGGCATTTTCCAGTCGGAACAGAGCATCCGACGTGGAGTGGAACTTGCGGAAGCCGCACTGTGAAGAGGACAGATGGCCTCCGCTGTCCAGGAAGAAGGCTAGTCAAACATTTACCAATTTCTCCATCGACTTGCACACGCAAGAGTTTAAAGAGATTAGGCGGAAACCGGTCAGAGTAGAGTGATCTCTTCCCGGCTTGCGAAAGGCGAGCACAGTAGCGATTCGCCAGGAATTTGTGAGAAGACCTTCCACCCAGATCCTGTTGAACAAATCTAACAGAAAGGCCACGCGTCGCTCACCCAGGTGTCGAAGCATGGCGTAAGGTACATCGTCCGGACCATGGCCGGCGGCCTTCCGCGACATCACGACGTGCATTGAATGCTGGCGGAGCAGCATCCCGGGTAGAGAATGCAGAAAAAGCGGTCGCGAAGGATTCCGCCACGGATGCGGGGTCCGATTTTTTTTTTTTTAAGAGCTCATCTGGCGACTGCCTACTTGGGCATTAGTCGCCGTATTAAAACTGGCCTAGTTCTAGGCTACTTTAAAATAAAATTAAAGAGAAAAAAACAACGACCCAATAAGGGGAAAAGGAAGCAAGCTGGTGCGTCGGGGAGAGGTACCCCCGGCGCAGGAGCGTGCAACTAAAGGTAAAAAAACAAAAACAAAAAAACAAATGCAAAAAACAAAACGAAACAGAAAAAAACAAACCTCACTTAAATAATAGGGAGAAGGCTTGCCTCCCTCAAGAAGTCAACAAGTCCACGAGTCAATGTGCACGAATCTGTCCCGAGTACAAGGGACAGGCGGTAGCAACCCCGCCCATCCCGGTACCAGGACAGGTATCGTGCGCGAAGATCACCCAGACTGGGACATTCGACAAGAATGTGCCGAACAGTCTGGGGGACGACGCAGTCGTTGAAATAGGGCGCTGGCGAGCACTCCATCAAATAGCGATGTGTCACACAAGTGTGTCCGATTAGGAGACGACAGAAAGCAACCTGAAGCCACCGCGGCATTAAGGGATACGTCCATGGGAACAGTCGCCGCGCAATGGCACGCAACTTTAAGTTCCCTTCGACCGTCTCTCATCTTCTTTGCCAAGCAGTCCGAAGAGCTGCCCGTATTCCTGCCATGTAGTCGGTGTGAGGAAGAGCGAAACGCTGGTCCGGTCGCAGAGTCCTCGCGGACTCTTTTCTGCCCTCATATGCGCGCTCATTCCCCGCAATTCCTACATGTCCAGCAACCCAGCAGAAGATAATCTCGACATCTGCCCGTCTCGTCAAAACCGTGGCGTCACGGATATCGCGAACCAAGAGATGCGGAGATTCCAATGCCTTGAGAGCACTCAGGGCACTTTGTGATTCGCTATAGATCACAATCCGGTCTCCGAACCGGGCACGTCACGTAATCTCCCGTACCGAGTGGTGTATTGCCACCAGCTCGGCCGTAAAGACGGACGCAGCGCCTGGTAGAGCCCCGCTGATTTCAAACAGAGGGGATACGGCGTGGAAGCCAACCCCCTCTTGGGACTTGGAGCCATCCGTATACACTGGCACGGTACCAGTGTGACACGATGTTTGCTCCAAAAAGGTCGAACGCAATACTTCCGGCGCAGTACAAGCTTTGGGAGCAGAGGCGTGGTGACAAATAGCCAAATGTGGTACCCCCCAGGGTGGCTTCCTGGGCAGAACCAGGGGCGCCACCGGCCCGAGAGCTATATCCACCTCTCGAAGGAGTTTCCTGGCCCTAAACCCAAAGGGCTTAGGGTATGACTGGCGTCTCTCGGCGGCAAAAATGCCTTCACGCGGTAGCGGTACCAACCAGCACGCATCGACTCAGGGAGCCGCTCACAGTCGAACGTGACGAAGAGTGTAGGGGTGGGTCTTGAGGCCCCTCCCTGTTTTCTCATCACACGTTTGACCTTGACTGCCCCATGGTCGGCCAGCTCTAGGGTGATGTCCTCAATGGAGTAGTCAACGAGCTCCCTCGCATAAACTACTCCCCTTTCACAAAGTTCATGGTAGAGTGCGGCGTCACACTCACCGGGGTGTCATGAATTGTCCGAAGAGCACTTACCTTGGCCACCTCGGCGGGATTCGCCGCATTCGCCAGAAGGCTCATGTCCGAGAAACGGGTCACCTTCGGCTCTCTACCAATTGCACTAGCTAATCCTCTCCTCTGATGGATCATGTTGCCCTTGGACAACATAGTGCCATTAGTGGAGCGAATAACGAGGAAGCGTTTGAAGCCAGTGGGCTCGAAAACGCCAGGTAAGTTCTGAATGAGGGGCCCTGATTTCATTGAGGCTCGGCCCTGGGCACTCTTGGTATTAGTCTTAGTTTAAGGCTCCGCAACCGGGGAGGCAGAGGGGCGGATGTGCCGATCCGTGCTTAGTCGCTTGCCAGAGTAGCAGCAGACCCATCCGTCCCCGCAGCCCCCGCGGATGGAGAGGAGCCCCGAGTCTTCTTCGTCTTTTTAGTCTTTTTAGTCTTTTTCTTTCTTGGAAAGGAGGTTCGGGGAATGAACCCGCTTCTCACCCCCGCCGGCAAAAGCCCCCATGCCAGATGGGCCGGCCTCAGCCAGGTCCCTTTCTAAAATAGAGAAAGTCCTAGTAGTCGTAGGGGCACCTGTCGGAGGAGGAGGACCCTGCATAGGGGCGGATTCGGATTCGGTGCTTGGCGCCGAGCCCGGACTCCTCCCTATGGAAGGCCATACCGTCTGAGGCTGGGTCTCCTCAAGGACCATGTCTATCACAGGAGGGGCATCCAGTTGGCTATCCCCCCCTGGGACATCGCAGGTTCCCTTAACAGCGTCAAGAGTCTTTTGTGGGGAGGCACAGGCTTTAACCCCGACAAGGTTTAATATTCTTGCCCGTAGGTCTTTTGATGCAAGCGACCAAAGTGGCCTGGCTTCCCTCTCCTCCCTGAGGGGCTTTGCCCTACCAAGCCGCTTCGATGTGAAGCGGCTGACTAAGGGCTGCCTGCTGGCTTTCTTGGCAGTCCGTTTGGAAAGAACAGAGGGGACTGCCGCTGGAAACAGGGAGATGCCCGAAAGCACCTCCAGAGAAGGGGGTGAGGGGCAGTCCCCTGCACCCTTAGGCGAAGGAGAGGAGTAAGTCTTCTCTCCGGTTAGAGAAATATGGAGGGTCATCTGTGCAAGCACAGAAGGGGAGGACCTTCAGTTTTTTGCTGGATCTGCCCGAGGGCGGCTCCGTCGATGTTTCAGGGGATGTTGGGGGTTGAGGTTTTTTTTTTATCTTCATCATTGGGCATGGTGACCCTCTTTTTTACACGGGATGCAATCGCGCACACCTCTCGCAGTAGCCCGCACTGCGAGAGGTGCTCACAAGCCCGAAAGAGCCCGGCGCCGCCATTTGGGACCGCCCCTCCCGCCTGGTCGCCTGGAAGTCCATCGGCATGGCGGCTCCACCTTAGACATGGCGTAAAAGATATAGATTGTGAAAAGGAGAGGAAAAGGGATGTGAGGAAGGTATGAGTGGGGATGAAGCAGGTTTTTAAAAACCACCACCTTAAACCGGAGCTCAGGGGTTAGGGAACATTGTCCCCCACCACCTCAGCCCCGATGCGGGACGGTTGGCTGAAAGGACCGTCAGCATCTATCCTGTGAAATTAGAGGCTGACCAGAGAAAGTTGTGGGAGAGGTTGTGTGAAAAAAGAGGAAACAAGTGTTTTGAAGGAAGGAAGAGAGGCTAAGCTGGGGCCGGACGGAGTGCTGAGTCCCGTCAGCACGGCGGCCAGGATGGCAAATCTCCGCGCCCCTTACAGGGACGCGGGGTCCGAGATTGCGGTCCCATTCTCCTGGAGAACGGGAGAGGGGTCCTGCGAAAACTTGCCCTGCAGTTTTTTGAATCACCTCCACACCTCTTCTAAAGGGGTCTTCCCGTTAAGTGAAGACACGTATTCCCGCCAAGAAGAGCGGCGGGCGTGCTTCGAAATATACCGGAACCTAGCCCTAGCCCGACGAAATTCAGCGACAGTGAAATCGTTTGGGCGGCGCTTATAGCGCATGTAGGCATAGCGCTTCTGTTTGAGGGCCGTCTCACACTCAGGAGTGGTCGGTGTGCAAAACGGCCAGACGTTCTAGGAATAGTAGTCAGGCCCGCGGCGATGTGGTTGCCGGAGAAGAACTCAACGGCCGCATCTACCGACCTAAACTCCTCGACTGAGATAGAGAATTCAATCATTTCATGAAATGCAGGCCATTGCGCCCGCGCCAAGCACCACCGAGGTGGTCTCTCAGGCGGCAGTTGGCCTGAAAATGATATTTGAATGGGAAAGTCATCACTTCCATGGAGGTCATCGACCACCCCCCAATTAAAATCAGGCTGTGCATCCGAAGAGACACAAAGATAGGTCAAGGCAAGAAAATGAAGCGGTTCTCGGACAGTGATGCGTAACTCATCCACGTTTAGGACACCCATCTCAAGCTCTTCGATCAGATCGGCAAGGACTTGTCCCCTGGGATTTATTGAGTAATCTCCCTAGAGAGGATGCCTTCTGTTTAGATCTCCAAGCAAGAGAAAGGGCCTCGGCATCCGTGCCACGACGCGGTGAAAGTCCCCCGCGTTGAAGTCAGCTGACGGTGGAATGTACGCAGAAATGATAGTATACTTCCTATCCAGGTGCAGCTGCACAGCTACTCCTGCAAGGAGGTATCTACGGAGAAAGGAAGAACGGAGACATCATACCGGGTGTAAACCACGCATCCCCTAGCCCAGCCATCTCGTGGTGGTGGGGTCGCAAGACCCTCATACACCGGGAGGGCGGGCAGGGGGCACGCGCCTAGCATGGTCTCCTGCAGAAAGATAGCTAACGGGGATTTAGACTTATCGTGTGCGGGCTTAAGAGCATTTTACACAGACTTCGGGTGACCCCGACCTTGCACGTTTACAAGAACGATTCGTATGGCCGAAGTGGTGACGATAATAAATGCCTTCACGCGGTAGCGGTACCAACCGGCACGCACCGACTCAGGTAGCTTTTCACAGTCGAACGTGAGGAAGAGTGTAGGGGTGGGTCTCGAGGCCCCTCCCTGTTTTCTCATCATACGTTCGACCTTGACCGCCCCATGGTCGGCCAGCTCTAAGGTGATGTCCTCAATGGAGTAGTCAGAGTGTTCTTTCGCATAAACTACTCCTTTCACAAAGTCCATGGTTGAGTGCGGCGTCACACTCACCGGGTGCCATGAAGTGTCGGAAGAGCACTTATTTTGTCCGCCTCTGCGGGATTTACCACATTCGCCAGAAGGCTCCCGTCCCACGTCCGAGAAACGGGTCACCTTCGCATCTCTACCAATCGCACTAGCTCATCCTCTCCTCTGATGGATCATGTTGCCCTTGGCAACATGGTGTTATCCGTAGATCGAATAACGAAAAAGCGTTTGAAGCCAGCGGGCTCGAAAACGCCAGGTAACCTCTGAATGAGGGACCCCGCTCTCATCGAGGCTCCGTCTGTGCACTTTTCGTCTTTGTCATAGTCAGGGGCTCCGGACCCGGGAGGGGGGGGGAGGGGCCGGATGTGCCGATCTTGTCTTGGTCGCCTACCAAAGTGGGAGCAGTCCCATTCGTCCCCGCAGCACCTGCGGATGGAAAGGAGCCCCGAGTCTTTTTAGTCTTTCTTGTATTTTTCTTCTTCTTTTTAGGAGAGGACGGCGGGAAATGAACCTGCTTTTAACCTTCGCCGGCAGAAGCTCCTAGACCAGATGGACCGGCCTCAGCCAGGTCCCTCTCCGAAATAGAGAAGGTCCTGGTGGTCGCAGGGTCACCGGTCAGAGTCGATCCCTCCCCTCCTTGTACTGCTTCATGGGCCCCAGCCGTTTGAGGAGGACCTTGCATAGGGGTGGATTCGGGTTCGGTGCTTGGCACTGAGCCCGGTTTCCCCCCTATGGAAGGCCTTACCGTCTGAGGCTGGGTTTCCTCAAAGACCCTGTCTATCACAGGAGGGGCCTCCAGTTGGCCATCCCCTCCCAGAACATTGCAGGTCCCGTTGGCAGTGTTACCAGTCTTGTTTGGGGAGGCACAGGCCTTGACCCCAGCAAGGTTTAAAATTCTTGCCCGTAGGTCTTTTGATGCAAGCGACCAAAGTGGCCTGGCTTCCCTCTCCTCCCTGAGGGGCTTTGCCCTACCAAGCCGCTTCGATGTGAAGCGGCTGACTAAGGGCTGCCTGCTGGCTTTCTTGGCAGTCCGTTTGGAAAGAACAGAGGGGACTGCCGCTGGAAACAGGGAGATGCCCGAAAGCACCTCCAGAGAAGGGGGTGAGGGGGAGTCCCCTACACCCGTAGGCGAAGGAGAGGAGTAAGCCTCCTCTTCGGTTAGAGACATATGGAGGGTCTCCTGCGCAAGCACAGGAGGGGGGGGGGGTACCTCCATTTTTTGGTTGGAGCTGCCCGAGTGGCGGCTCCGTCGATGATACAGGGGAAGTTGAGGGTTGTTTTTTTTTATTTTCATCATTGGGCATGGTGACCCTATTTGTATCACGGGACGCAATTGCGCATCACCTCTTGCAGTAGCCCGCACTGGAAGAGGTGCTCACAAGCCAGGCAGAGCCAGGCGCTGCCATTTTGGACCACCCCTCCCGCCTGGTGGCCTGGCAGTCCATCGGCATGGCGGCTTCACCTTGGACACGGCGTAAAAAAGATAGATTGTGAAGAGGAGAGGAAAAGGGATGTAAGGAAAGTATGGGTGGAGATGAAGCAGGTTGTTAAAAACCAACCACCCCAGACTGGAGCTAAAGGGTTAGGGAACATTGTCCCTTTCACCCTTTAGCCCGATCCGAGACGGTTGGCTGAGAAGAAGTTCAGCATCTACCCTGTGAAATTAGAGGCTGCCTAGAGAAAGTTGTGGGAGAGGTTTTATGAAAAGCAAAGAGACAAGTGTTTTGAAGGAAGGAGAAGAGGCTAAGCTGGGGTCAGACAAGGTGCTGAGTCCCGTCATCACGGCGGCCAGGATGGCAAATCGCGCGCCCCTTACGGGGTGGAGCTAAAAGGAAAAATAATTATGATATTTACATACAAAAATAACTTCAGGACATAAAAGTAAATAATTATATACAAATAAATTAGAACAATACATTCAGTATAGTCTAAATAATAAAGGAGCAGTGTAGTTATATTACAATGTAGTAAAGTCTGTTGTGAAGAAATGCCCTTGAAGGATCACCGTGAGAGGAAGCCCATTGGAAATACCCCTCTATTCTTTCAAGCCTACGTGAGCCAGCGTGAGAATTTTAGAAAGTCGAGGAAGAATCCGTCACTCGCTTAATTACCCGTCCCAGCTGTGTTTGCTTTCAGATGCCAATCGTCCCCCATCCCACTCCCTTGCGATAACGCCATGCGCGGCCATATTAAACCTATCCCCATATCGTGAGGCAAGTTTCATTGTCTGGAACGACGCGTTATCATGAATAGTGTTTGCTTAGGTGGTGCCAAGAATCCCATATGGACCACAAGGCCTTGAGGCGTCTATCGAATCAGCCACCTGGGTATTTAACCAGAAGCTCACCCTCTCTCGAGGAGATTGAAAGCCCGCCATCCACTCCGTCCAGACTGCTGTCTGTTTCCCGTGAACTCATGTAACCCATCGTCGTACTTCGTTGAAGATCTCGCCAACAGATCTACCTTCGTTAGGCTTTAGCCCCTGTTCATAGGAAAGCTATCAAGCCCCCTTCTTCCCGGAGAATTGTGCGGGCCTCTCATCTTCACCAACCTTTCAATATTCCCGTTCTTTCGAGACTGAGACTCTCTGCCGAACTGCGGAACTCTCTCGAGTTTAGATTACGTCTCTCTGGAGCAGAGAAAAATCTCATTGTTCATCACGAAGTAATCCAACCCCATCTTTGAGTCCTCCTCGTTAGGACTCCCCGGAGTATCTTCTCGAAGATCTGCGCCGTTGTCTTGCACCCCCTATCCAATTCGCCTGCGCTTGAAGGTAAAGCGATCTTGTATGGTCATTCCCACTTTACCTCGTTAATCTTCACTTAATTCATTTACCTACCATAAGTAATTTGTTCCCCATTTTGCATATATATATATATATATATATATATATATATATATATATATATATATATATATATATATATATATATATATATAAATATATATATATATATATATATAAATATATATATATATATATATAAATATATATATATATATATATATATATATATATATATATATATATATATATATATATATATATATATTTCTCCCTTTTTGTTATATATATATATATATATATATATATATATATTAAAATTATATTTTGGGGTTTTGTCTTTATATATCCTTTGAACTGCAACTTGGCAAGTTATTAATCTAAACTCGGTCAATCGTAATTTGCACTCTTTATTAATCGCCCTGAACTACATACCTCAGGCGGCCTGTGGTCAGCTGTCTGCCCGTGCTTGTGTACCACTATGAGCACCCAACTAGTCTACACAGGTATAATTCGACACCTGTATTCTCCCTAGTTTAATAAAAAGTGTCCAAAGTCAGAATTTTTTTAAAATACGCTATATTCGGTTAGAATTTGTTTCACAATTATGATGTTACACTTCGCGATATTAGAGAAATCACTTTTTAGTCCGGATGCGAATTGGATGTAGGGTCACCTGGAGATGGCCGGTAAAGCCACCCTTTTGGCCAGGGGCATGTATGACTTGTATCTCTCCAGGTCCTGTAGCCTGAACAAGTAGTCTACAGTACCTGGTGGGAGAGTAGCATCCAGGCGGTCCCAGCGGCGGTGCTGCGTGAATGCAGGAAGAAATTCACCGTCTCTAACCCGATTCTACGATGACGCTCCTTCGAAGTGACGAAATCCTCCAAATTGACGTCGTGTATGAAGCGTAGGGCCCGAATTTGTACCCTCTGCATTTGAACCATTCTGGTCCTTGAAGCTGTATTGAGTGAGACTGCTGGTTACAGCAGCTTCGTTCTCACTAGGGATGTATATAATTTCTTTTAGTTTTATACTAAGGTTGGGATATTGGTTGAGTTTGGTGATTTCAAGTTTTGTAACTTGAACCTTCGAGTTGATCTGGCTTCGTATGCCGCGCTTGGAGATCCTGAAGCCTAGGATACTCGCGATAGGGGAATAGTCTATTGTTGAGTTCTCCGCCTCCCGTCTGCCAATCGCGACTGCAGTGAATTTGTCTGGTTCGTCTGGATCTTCCACTTCTCTTCAAACCTGGAGATTTTCTGGACCTCGGCTTCAGTCGCCCTCAGCATCACTCTTCCATATCTCCTATGGCGAGTCACAATCTGGGTGATTTCGTCTGCGTACTGTACGTTTAGGGTTCGGGTAAGTAGTGGTTTCTGAATATCCTTTGCGTAGATTCGTAAAGTGGGTGGGACTCAGACACCCTCCTTGGCGACTCCAGATAGCAGGTTAAATGGGGCTTCGCTGTGGTTTCCGAATGCTATCACGGCTCTCCTACTGGATAGGTAACTGTGGAGGATTTTCCCCAAATGGGTGGATAACCCGAGCCTCGATATCTTTTATTTGAGTCCATCGATACATACCTTGTGGAAAGCTTTTTCCACATCCCTGCAGACCACATCCACTATACAGCCAGAAGCTAGCCCTTTGGCCGCATGTTGTTAAGTTGATTGCAATCTCCGTGCTCCTTTTCTTGCAGAAGCCATGTTCTTCGTCGTTCCACAGTGAGTGTGACTACAGATGGGAGACCAGCCTGTTGTTTAGGATCTTTTCGAATACTTTCCCAATTATCTCGAGAAGTGAGATTGACCTTTAGTTCATCGCTTGATCTTTAGACTTCCCTTGTTTAGGAATAAAGATCATTTTGGATGTCTTCAGGCCGTCCGGAAAGTAGCCTGCCGCTAATGCTGCGTTGAAAAGATTCAGCAACCTAGTTTTTGTCCTCACTGGTGCCATTTTAGGTGCCTTGCTGTTATTCGGCTTAGGCTAGAAGCTTTTTGCTTAAAGCGGAGATTGCAGAGTCCAGCCATTGTTGGGTGATTACCATGTCTTTCTGGGCCCACTGGCGCAGCTTATTGAGGTTTGCGGTTCTGTGCGGAGTGAATCTTCTGTAGTGCCCTCCCATTTGCTCCAGAACTCTGTCCTCGAAGCGCAGATCGAAGTTTTCCTCTTCTTCTTCGGAGATGTGGAAAACGCCACTCCAGACTTCTCTAGAAAGTTCGGCTTTTTCTTGTGGAGTCCTGGCGCACTCGTCAAGGTGCACTATTGGGGAGTCAGCCTTCGAATTGGTCTCCCTCTTAACTTGCTGATGGCGTTCTAAAATTCATTGGGGTTGTCCTCGATCTATAAGTTATAGATCATGCGGTCTCATTTCTCCTTGATATCATGGAGCAGCGCATAGTTCACTTGTTGTTTGAGCTGTTGGACTAGCACAAAGTACATTGGGCTGACGTGTCCAGCAGCCCAAGCTCCGTTGTAGATCGTCTGGAATCGTTGCTGCAGGATGATCCTCTCCTGTGTTGGGCGAGTCGGGATCAGGATCTTGTGCCTTGTGTTCGCGATTAAGTTGTCCACGGTGGCAAAACCATCAAGGATGTTGGACAACTCCTCGTCGATTTGTTCTTGTGTGGCACCATCCATCCCAGGAATTACCTGCGGGAATGACCTTCTGTAGGCTTTCCAGTCTCCAGCCGAAAGGTTTTTCCTTAGTGACGAGGGTATGGGTATGGGAGCGCTGGCCACCATGATGACCATAAGGATATAGTCGCTGTCTTGGAATGTCTCTCTATTTGTGAGACATAAGGACCGTGACTGAGAGCATTAATTCGTTTTGAGCAACAATATTTACTATTGTTAAATCAGAATAAACGAATAAACAATGCATTAACGCTAATGCCTAATAAAAAAATTAGAATAATGAAGTTTAGTATTAGAATATGAAACCCTTAAATTCCATTTTCTATTATGAATGAATCGAAGGGTAACAATAGAGTATTACGGTATTCCTGTTCAATTTAGAAATTAATTCAGGTAAATATGTGTATGTATTTCTAAATTACCTGTTTAGAGCCATGGCCGGATTCTCCCACTCCTAACTTTTCACTTAATGGTCTGTGCAGTTATGAAGCATACTGAAAACTCCGTTGGAAGGATCCTACGTTCAAACTCACCCACCACATATTAGCTGGAACTTATTTCAATTTAAGCGATAGGTATGGGTCTTGGGGTTATAAGTTATGGTTGATTATGCCGCAGAGTTATATCTACCTCCAAATAAATGTTTGAGATGCCCTCATTGGTTATCCACTTATCGTCTGGCTTAACAGTAACCGACCTATTCCTTTGCGTAGGTAAAGAATTTAGAAAATGGAAAATTTTGTAGGTTTATTCGTGGTTTTAAGCCGGCCCCTACTTGTGGCAAGTGAAATCGCTGAGTTCCTATAGGTTAGACGTATGCTTATGTCCTTGTATCTGGCTTTCTTTGTTAACTGACGTAATGTCTGTGTATGAGAGACTGCCCCCTTGATATTAATGTTGGTCTCGATCTTGTTAGTGACTATTTTGATTTGTGTCTTTTACAAGTCCTTTTATCCTATTGAAAGATTTGGGCGTACCTCCGTTTCTCCAATCCAATCGCTGGGTGGAGCCTATTTGGCTGGAGGGTATGTGCGTAATCTAGTGTAGACACACGTATACCGAGAGAGTGTTTGCATTTGGAAATCTGACAAATATATGTTCGGGCCGACATTCGTAGCAAATAAAATTTAGTCTTTCGCGGATCCATGTCACAAGACTATGATTCTCTCCCTTGTCACATCGCGGACAAAACAGTCGACTCGCACCTGTTTCTGATGTGTGAATTTTTGTGTGAACACCGTGGGAGCACAGCGATTTCATTGCCTAGCGGTTTTGCATTATTTAAAGGTATACAATATGCTTTGAATTACTACATTAATTATTACCTAGCGGTTTAGCATTATTTACAAGCATACAGTTTGCTTTGCATTACTACATTAATTATTAACAAATGGTATATTATTTAGTATTTAGTTTGTCTGGCCATTTCAAGATTTCATAGGACAAACTGGGTGCTAAATTTGTGAGGTCCCTTGTTGGCTCTATTCCACCTTGTAATCAGGCACTGCATAGGATCGTCCACATATTACAAGGGTTATTAATTTTTTGGTACAAAAGGAAAAAAAAAAAGCCTTATTAGAAAAAAATAATTTGTAGCTATTGTTGTTTCTTAATAACATAAATTTGGTGCAAAGAAAATTTTAGTAAATAGTAATTATTTTGAAGCTATGATAACCAACATCTTTTTATTATGTATTCTTTAAATTTTGTATAACAAAAAAAAGTTTGGAGGAGAAAAGGAAGGACTGTAAGGGGGATTGGGTATGATATTCAAAAGAAATTCATCCAATGTCACTCTTGGTACCCTCAAAGGATGTGTCAAAGCTTTATCATGGTGAAAAAATTACGATGATGCAACTTTCCTTGTTGTTTTTTTCACCAAAGCTTTCTTCAATTTTCTCTTTTCCCCTTCTTAATAAGCCGTATTCCCCTAAACTGCATCCATCATATTGTTTGCTCATTTATCTTCCTTGAATTTGACTAATTCCAAAAGAACCCCTTGGAAGCAATTGTTTCGAACGGATTTGACTCCTTGGATCAAAATTTTGAATCAAAGTTTTATTCTCCATAAAAATGCGCTGCATCAAATCTTCTTCGTCTTTTTTAAATTGTGAGCAAAATACTTAAGGGAATATCATCTCGTTGAGCTGATCTTCGTAAAATACTTTAGGGATCATTTAAGCTGAAAGTTTCCTGAACCCAATATGGCCATTTAAATTAGAATATATCCAACCAAGATAAATTATAAAATTAATAACTATGAACTCAATGTTAATTCTTTTTTTCAACAGTTCCTTGATTGCAGCTACATGTTTTTTATTGATCGATGTGGAAGTTCTTATTTCACTCTCGTTATGAACTCACTGCCTTGGAACAAGCGGTCATGAATGAATGAGGTGAAATGCATGCAGGATTTCATGCATCACAAAGGCACGCTTAAGCATGTTTCAGTAAGGAAAAAAATATGGGTGGCAAGAATATGAACTCTTGCACCGGAACGTTTTGATTATATCTTGTATTTACGAAGCCAAAAGACATGCAATTAATTATATTGGTCAATAATTAAAATTGCGGATTGACTATTATTTTCAAGAGATATAAGAATTACATCTATCGTGTTATTTATATAATAATATATCAGTTTGTGAGATATCTTTAAATTTTTGTAGTAAGTATGTATATTTAAAAAATTAACTATAATAGTAAATATTAAAGAAATTACTATCACTACTACAATAGTACATCCTTTGGATATTCACATGCAACAGTTATCACATATTTATGCTTAGTTCAGTTCTTATTCGGTGTGTACTTAACGCGTTTTTTTTCCCTTATAAGCTTCAAATAGAGCATCGCGAGCTACGTTCAGGCAATAAGGCCTCAAGTATTAATGGACTCCAATAAATTGATAAGGGTTTTTAATTGCTAAAATATATTGGTAAAATCGCTCGGCATATATTAACTAGACAGTTAATTGGAAACACATCCAAATGAAATTGTGAAAAATGTATGTTGAGTTTTAGGATGATTTCTATGCCATGCCAAGAAAGGGTTTTAAATTAACCGCTTGTAGCAGTCCGCCATATTGTTTTCAACAAATAATGTTACCACTAACCATAAGGAAGTCCTTTCTTGTCATATGGTGGATCTCTTCTACAACTATCTAATTCAAGAGGAAAACAGCAGTACCTTGTGTATCCCACATGCAAACGTAATAGAAGAACAACAAACTTCAAGGCCATTGATATTGGTCGTAGTTTAGGCACCGGAAAACCTTCCACACGTTCTCCTCTTACATATCGACTTGAGAACCTATTGAAATTGATGGGAAATAATTCTGATTTTGGAGCATAAGAACTTTAATGAGTCGTATTGGGCGAATCTATGAACACTAAACAGCCTCCAGTCACAGGAGACAGGAGGGCATGTAACTGCATTCAAGTTGGCTGGGAAAGCACGCATTTCTCCAGATACGAGTATTAGTTTAGGTATAACAAACAAACAAAAAATTTAGGGGTACCAATAGGAAGCTATATCATTGTACACATGGTAGTCTCTCTTAAGAATATGGCTATTTGTTTAAACATATTTTAATTCTATTTTTGTTATATCTAGTATTTATGTTATTTTTATTTTATTTTGGTTTGTAAATGAAATTTTTTTTTCATAATTACGATGCTTGAAGTGCTGACTACTTCTTGTGGGAGACTATTCCAGATTTGATCGATGTAGTTGGCGGAGGCAAATTTTCTCGTTGATGTTTTGGAATTTCTACTTCTACCTTTTCACGTTCTCTAGTCGCTGTCATACTGGAAAAATCAAAAGGATTTTGCGCAGTATCGGGCATATTACTCAATAATTTATGTTTCTATTTGTTCGAAGGAAAAGAGTTTAAATTCTCTAAGCCTCTCCTCTGAACTAAGGTGTTTCATCCGACCTATCATTTTCGTATGGTGACGCTGTATTTGTTCTATTATGTCTGTATCTCCAATTAATGGTTGAGCCCAGAAGGGAGCAGCATAATCTAACATAACTCTGACTACCCACGTGTATACACTTAGCAGTGTCTGCTTTTGGTATTGAGACGGACTGCCTGATAAATGATGCGACTCTTGTTTCTAACTGTTATGCGCTGACTAGATAAATTTAATTTATTATTATTTTAACTCCTATGATCTACCTGTTCTTTTACTTATATATTTTCGGCACCTTTAACTTACTTTCGGAAAGAAAGGGCTAATTAACGAAAGGATTTTCATTTTTATACGACTTACCGATGTCATGAGCTATGTATAGCAATTTTAGTTACATCTTAAAAGTAGGCCATTGCCAAAAAAACTAGGGTTGCATTTTCAAGAAAACCAGCAAGTTGCATAGAAAAAACTAATTTTGTATTAAATACCGTAACCTAATCTATTTAACCTATCCTTAACCTAAAAAAATAGCTTATCTTTAACGAGAAATTGGATGGCAATCTATTTGAGCTATCAGTGGCCCGTAAGCGGGCGTCCTTTCGATAAACAAGGTCTGCTGACCAAAGTCGCGTGCTCTCACTCATTCTGGTTTATAACAATACGACTTTCAAAACTTTAAATAATTTCCGGACTAACCTTGGGAGCACCTTGGCAATTATATCATTCGAAAAAGAATGTAAAACAACATAAGGGTTTCAAATTTCGTTATAATCGGCCCAATAGTTATGATGTATTTGCTAAACAAAATAACTCCAGGGTTAACTTGGTAGGACCTTGAAAATTATATAATTCGAAAGAGAATGTAAAACAACCGACCGACAGACCGACCGACCGACAGACCGACCGACCGACAAAGGGAGATATAGAGTCGCACGCGATTAAAAACGGGGACATATTAAGGAGTGAGGCACGCCCCGAGTGCCACAGGAGCTGCCAAGTGTAGGCCATGAATGGTCTTTTGCAGTCTCCTTCTTTTCTTATGTTCTTATAGAACCTTCTTTGGTTAACCGAACTATGTACCTTACATTTTCACTTTTCCTAACGTCAGACAGGAAGATGATTTCACTACGGCATAAATATGCCTTCAACCCACACCCTTTATTTCATGACCCTTTCCTACATGAAACGGATTTAATGATGGGAAAAACTTAATGGATCTATTGCACACTTCGAACCAACAGCAGCAGAAACTACTATTAGTTTCATAAGCCAAGTACGTTAATAGAGGTTGTGACTTAATATTATCTTACATCTTTATGTCAGTTATAAAATCCGTTTTACAAAAAATGTCGTCTATCTCCATGACGTTAAACATAGCCTACAAAATCTATGCGCTTTGCCTATTTCACTCGTTTATTATTTATGATGTCACATGAGTAGCCAGCGTATTTTTCGGTTTTAAATTCTATGATTTACATGAGAGATCAATGCAAAGTGATTGTGAATAAATGATCCATTGGTACGGATGATGATAATGTAGTACAGTACTTATTTTCTGCACATCACGTAAGATTGCCGACATAATTACAATGTCGGAGGACTGCCATTGAATTAAGCCGATAAATAAACGGCCGTATAATTTTTCACGTTTCCCGCTTCAAAGAGATGGTTCAAGAATTCACCCGTGAAGCTACGTAGATAATTGCTTTTAATTAATAACGATTGGTAGGCAAGTACCTATACCATAATAATAAATTGTGATTTAGGTTAGGTTATGTTTGTTAGGATATCCATAACACTATTTTAGAAATGCATTTTTTTTTTACAGTATGAATTTTAGTTTGCGAGCCACTTAGATATATTTGAAGCTTTTATCCAACTTCCTTTTAGGAGTTCGGAAAAAATATATATGATTCCTGAATGATATAGAATTTATTAAAAGAAAAATAATTACAAATCGATAAGTTTAACATGAGTATTAAAATTAAGGCAGGGCTGTTTTTTGTGTATTTTTTGGTATATAAAACAAAATATTTAGATGGGAAAAACGAGCTCTGAAGATTGATTTTTTCGTATATCAAAAGAATTCCGCTAAAGGTTCTTTTCTTGCCTCTAGGTCTAGAAAATTAGGATGTATCTGAATAAAACTAAAGCAATAGTAAATTATTAGAAAATATTTAGTGGAAACCTTTTAGTTTTTAGAGCAAAACCTCGTTGATAGAGCCAGATATGATACAGACCGAAGATCTGCCTGGGAAGCGCAAGCTCCTCTTGTTTACTTCTAAAAAAATTTATTTGAAGGATAAATTTCTTTGTCAATCCAAATTGAAACTGCAATTGGGGGAGGGATCCCGGTAAAACTAAGAACTGGAGTACTAGCATGCCCTTCCGATCCCAGTGGCGCAAGGGAAAGTGGTGTTTTTTTCTGGCGTCATCTTTTGTTCTTCTTTTAAATCTCCCATTTTCATTTCGCGTCTGCTTAGACCTAGCAAAAGGTGAAAGAGAGCGTTAAATCTTTTTGAAGCTGCTATTAAAGAATCCATAAATTATTATATTTTGAGATAAATCATTCTCAAGAAAAGTTAATTTCCATAGAAAAAGAAATACACATTCTTCAATAGCAGCTTCAATTTAGCCTAACAAACAAAATTTCCTTTCCAAACTCAAGTGGACAAACCATTATTTACCGTTGACTTCTTAATGAAATTCTTCAATATTATCCATGGGAAATAATTCCAAGAAACGCAATCCATATTTAACCAATCAATTTTTAACAGAGGACGAAAACCTATTCTGCGCGTCCTAAAACTGTCCTCTGCGCCCGAACAGACGACGCGTACATCGTTTCCTAGAATACATTTTGTGGCGTCACTCTGCAGGAGCAACATTGGCCCCACGTGTCATATGTCGGTCAATTTCAAAATCAAAATAGTATGGTAGGTGTGAGAGGCCATTGTAAACCAATGGCAGATGTTTGAAAACCAAAGTCAATTTGGCTATTTTTTCGCATTATTTTCTAAAAAAGGTAAACTATAGAAACTATGTTTCCAGAAGCGGTACTATGTGGAGTCAAAAGACCCGTGGGGTCGACCATGTTCTTATTTTACCGAAATTGAGATCAAAGAACGGAATCAAATCACTTTTAATTCAGTCTTGAGACTTTTATTAGTGCATTTGGCTTAGAATTTTCTAATCTACGTACCATTTACTATTAGGAGAAGGGACAGATCTCCTGTAACTTGTTTGGTCCCATAAGGTTAGAAGACTAACTTAAAATCAGTCAGTAAAATGTTCATGCTAGTTTGAATTGCATAGCATTTTAAAGATAAAAAGGATCCTTTCTATACCTTCTATACACATCATAGCATCTTAATATGCTTACAGAATATATCTTGGTCCATCGCTTAATGGCGATATTGAGATGAGTTACCTTCTAATGTTTCGGAAATAATCCTCATCATTGCTGTTGGATATGATCTTCAGACTATCAGGACGAGCAGGCCCCAGAACCCGAGGTAAGATATTTCCCGTACCCTGTTTTCCCACAGATCACTAAGAGAGTGTATAATTGGCGAGGTGAATTGCGTGTAGTCCAGCTTTCTATAATTTCTATAATTTTGTAGGGAACGGTGTTGCATTCTGGACAGGCATCGGCGATGCTCAAATCCAGCAAAGGCATAATCATCTAAGTTACAAGCAAGGTCAACAGATCTAAGTCGCGTGCTCATAATCATCTAAGTTACAAGCAAGGTCAACAAATATAAGTCACGTGCTCTTAATCATCTAAGTTACAAGCAAGGTCAGAAAATATAAGTCGCGTGCTCTCAATTATTTCAATAATTAAAAAATAATAACCAGCAAACGTATTATCCCTTTAACCAACATATCTGACCTTACGACCTTCAAACTTTGAAAAACTCATTGAAATGTAAAATGGTTACTATCCGACTGACCGACAGACATAATAACTTATAGAGTCGCGTGCACACGACTAAAGTCAATAAAAAACTAAACAAGAAGGAAAACAATAGACGACAACAACAAAAAACAACAACAACAAATAAATATCTCCAATGTATGTTAAGGTTTCGGGCGGAGGCCTTCCATCAGGGCCTTGCACTTTCAGCCAACAATTTAAATATTTATTAATTACTCTGAAGTCTTTTCGCTTCCTCCCCAAACTCATTCCCGCCACAGTCAGGGTTGCAGGAATCCTCTCCAAGGACTCGGAGAATGTTGTAGCAACCTTGCGGGTCACGGTACTGTACTTCGCCTTACGAAGTTCCTACACAATCAATCAAAATGTGACATACTGTCGAGAGGCCCAGACATTCTTGAGAGAAGGCTCAAGTGAGTGTTTCATCCGATGGAATTGCGTCACACGAGTTGGGCCGATTCTTAGTCGAGAAAAACGACTTAGTTCCGCCAATGCATTGGAGGATAGGCCCACGGTAACGGTCAAGACGATGTGATTCGGAGTTTTCTATTCCAGGAAGCCATCTGCTATCTATTTTGCTATGCAGATCGTAGAGCTACCTTGATCCCTGCCATACAGTCTGTGCTGAAAGCCTGGCACTTCATTAGCGCTTTCGTTTCCGTACATATCCAGAAAGATAATCTCGAGATCCTCCAGACACTAAGTAGCTGTGGAATCAAGCTCACAATGAACGATGATATTCTAAGATTCCAATACTTCAAGAACACTTGGAACGCTCTGTTAGTTACTATGAATTACAAAACAGCATTTGAAACGGGAAGGTCACGTAATCTCATGCACTGAGTGGTATATTGTAACTAGATCGGTCGTAAAGACGAAAAAAACACCAGTAAGGGCGCTGTCAGCTTCAAACGTATGGGATACGGGGTAAAACCTGAGTCCCCTTTAGCGTTGGAGTCAGTAGTGTACATTGTAACGCCCCCAGTGTGATACGATATTTGGAATGAAATACAAGATCAGTACTCCCTATGCTGTAGAGCTTTTGAACCAGAGGAGTGGTGACAAAAGTTCAAAGGTGGTATTTTGTAGGGCCCCATTTCCAAATCTGGGGATCGCGACCACCAATGGGGTCACCAAACATTTTTTTCTGGTGTCGCCGAGTACTCAAAAGTCTCACAAGACATCAAAAAATATGAATTCCCTATTATGAGATGTTTTCAGCATATGCTATATTTCTATCTTACCATAAACATAAAGCTTATTACTATATGCAGATCGGTCAGCCTCACACTCGGCTAACCACCACGATAGCGGTAGGCGTGCAAAACGTCCAGACGTCCTAGCATTAACAGACGTTTCAACTAGGAAGGCTGTCTGTACAGGGCAAAATGATCCCGACGGTCATCAGACTGGAAAAGATGGTCAAGCCAGTTTGCGAAAAACTTGCAATCCCGAAGAAGTCCAGATGAATAGCAATCTGGAAACCCAGATTCCTCCAACGAGAGTTTAGCAAGTATTGATGAAACGATTGCAAATGAAACCCTACAAGTTGCAACTTGTTCAGGCCCTCATAACAGTTGCCTGCGAAAGCGCAAACAATTCTGTTGAAATGTCTTCCACGTTCATCTGACATGACACACTGCAATTTGTCTTATTTGAGGGTTTGTGAGGATCTATGTTACCCCCTCTTCTTGCAAACCTAGAGAAACTCAACCAGAGAATCACTGACGCACTAGGGACTGCTACCAGTGATATGCTGCAGCGTATTTGGCAGGAGCAAGAGTAACTTGACGCGTACCGTGAAATCGTTCATAGAATCCACATACCTTTCAATTTCTTATTCAGATTTTGAGGCATAAATTTCACATTGATCAAGAAAAGACTTCTCACTTTTATTCACTTAGACTATGATATTTTTCATACCAAATTCATTTTAAAATGTGTGTCAGTGTATTACAAATGATGATGTCAAGTAAAAAATAGCCTTCCAGTATATTTATTTATTTTACTTATTAAAGACTATGCCATACTGTCATACCTTCCTTAAAACTAAAGTAGTGTACATACAAGAGCGTTATCTGGCTTTTAATAAAAGAAATACAATCAATATTGAAATAAGTTAAAAAAACTAGCAAAATTTAAACGAAAAAATATTTTAAATCTCATACTTCGGGATATCAAAAAAGAATATATTTGATTCGAAGCAGACAAAGGATTAGCAGAAGTAATGGTTTGTGTGATAGACTAGATCTAACATTCATTAAGAGAATTATAATTGGCTAGGGTACATTTGTCCTCCCCGAAAATCTGAAGATCGCGCATCGCATTAAGCAGATGCAATCGTAATCCATCCTCAACATGAATCTCATAAATTATGCTCTTTCAATCCCAATTCGAATATATGGGACCATTGAGTAGTGTAAGATTTATGTCCATATTTCTTTAATAATTTTTAATTTTGTGATTGTTAGTAACTAAAGAGTGCATTGGTTGAACCAAAATTCTCCATACAAACATTGAAATAATTAAAAAATAAACAATAGAAAGGTTAATAACTAATTCCCATTAATATTCTGAATGGGCTAACGCGAGAGGAGATCTTAATCATATCATGTTTATTTAGAAAATATTCTCACAAATGAGGTTTACATCGGTCATAAGACACCATGCCCTGAGATATCCTCCTTCTTTCTTACGACCTTTACTTTCTTCTGACCCACTGGAATATGCCTTTGCCCGTACAATCCTCTGACTTCGCCCCATAAACATGGAATGGAATGGTGTTCTTTTATTATTGGCACGAGTGAGGCCATTAAGTTGATGCTACCGGATGCTCATATATAGGTTTTATGCCAAGATGAGTTTCATAGGACCAAATAGGGAAAGTAAAGCTATTTTATGTGTATATATTAGTAGAAAATGGAAGTTGCACACTTTCTATCAGATTGGAAAGAAAGTTCTCCATGATTTTAATATGTAAATTGCAAATTAAAATATTAGTACCAAGGGCGGTCAATAAGTTTTGCAATTCGGATATAAAGAAACGAGATATGAGGAAAAGTGTTTTATTATTTTTCAATATAACTACCTTCGACTTCAATGCACTTGCGCCACTTGTCCCTGAGGCTTCGAATTCCCGACAACCAGAAATCTGCCGACTGCTCTTCAATCCCCAAACCGGCGTCCAGGCAGTTCAGTCTTGAGCTGGTGGAATAAAAAGTAGTCGCTA
The DNA here is from genome assembly GCA_963969495.1 of Ceratothoa steindachneri. Taxonomy (NCBI): domain Eukaryota; kingdom Metazoa; phylum Arthropoda; class Malacostraca; order Isopoda; family Cymothoidae; genus Ceratothoa; species Ceratothoa steindachneri. Next base: position 22,402,355 of record OZ018320.1, on the reverse strand, counting down.
AGGGCAAGATCTAGACTGTAGAGGGGGATATGGTTGAGCTCCACAAATCCGCACTCGCGCAAGGCAGTTTGTGCAACTCTGGCCTTTTGGACTTTGACAATGTTGAAATCGATCATGGGGCGTGAAGTTTCTAGGAACCCAACGGGCAGAGACCTTGGTCATGGCCAAATTGTAGTGGATGATGTTGATAATACTTCCATGTGATATTCCAAGTTCTCGCTCGATTTCTTCGACCATCACCCGTCGATTTTCGAGGATCATCCTCTCCACACGGGCCACATTGTCCTCGTTGGTCAGGTCTGATGGGCGTACTGGACGGGGTTCATCTTCAAGGGACACATGACCATGGCGGAACTCCCTATTCCAGCGAACAATGGTTGCATAGGAAGGGGCGGTGTCGGTGTACACTGCAACCATGCGTTCATGGATCTCTTTTGCATTCTTGCCTTCCTTGGTCAAAAATTTAATCACTGCGCGGTGCTCAACCTTCTCCATTGTTGAAAAATTTGTGACTGACGATCTGCGATCAGCTACTGCTTCTTAAATAGACGGGGCATGAGCGTGCGGCTGCAGGTCCTGACTTGTCATAGCTTGTCCTAACACCCCCACAAACAGCCATCCCCCTTCTTCTGTTTCGCCCTACTGGTTCGCAAAACGTATTGCCCACCCTTAGTATATGGGGGTAATTAATCATCATTATATTTTCCACAGCTTTAGATACCTTATTTTGTCTATGACAGACATATAGCTGCCGGGTTGATACAATTCCTTGTTTTGTTTTATCAAATCGGAGCCATAAGTACTCTTTTTCTTCTATTTCCTCGCCTAGATAAAAATCGATAAGGAAAAAGACGATCTTTTGCCTTTTAAAATTTAACCCTTTATATAAAACAGAATATTCAGAAAGCCATTTTAAAATTCAAATTAATGCATACTTCACATTTAGCAAGTTACATAGCTTGTGAAAGAGGCCAAAGGGAGTATTGGGCTGCATGCTGTGTCACACGGGACTAACTGCTGAGAATGCTTCTCATTCGGTTACTATGGCAGTTCGTTAAAGAACAAAAAATCCAGTTTCTTTTATTCACATGGTCAGGTAGTTGGTTCTACTTTTGGAAATAAATACGTTTATTAAAGCTCGATCCAAAAATTACCGGAGTGCCAGTCAGATGATATTGGCGAGCAGGAATCTCCATTCTTCTCTCTGATCAGCCAGTCTAATCAAGCTCACAACCTTTCGTCCATCTTCAAGGTGTGCAAACAAAGCTTTCATAAACTTGAGTCACTGTCTTTCTCCATTTTTTTCTTAGTTTTGTCCTTTCAGCAGGAAGTTTACCCCCAGACCATCCGTTCTCAGAATATCTTCACAGAAGTAAGTCTCTCTCATTAAGGCTTTCTCAGTAGCCCCTTGTTTGTAACTCTAGCAACGCTGGGGATTCTAATCATTATGTGTAAATTCATATTTTTCATTACCACGATTCAATTTAAAACATTCTTCTTTAGCATCCAGATTTCATAACCATACCTTAGTGTTGCTATCTAGCTGATGGAACTCCTTCGCTTGGGTTCGCGGGTGAACTCCACCGACTCAAGCAAAGAACAGATTCACAGTAGTAATGATAAATAAGTTTTCAGTTTTAGGTTCAGAGCTGTTTGAGGATGAATTCTAGGTTCGTCTTGTAGGCGACCATTCCTAGGCCCTAACCGAAGAATTCTAGAGAAAGAACGAACGTGACTTACGAGATACTGCTAACCGGGATGCAGAGCTGACGATTTAGTCTATTCAGTGAACGATGTCACGAACGTATCTAGCCAAGACACAATTGATATTATGCTTGTAATTAATTATAATGTTTTATTTACCTCTTCTGAGAAACTCTTGGCTAGCTACCGCGAGAAGATCAGATAGCTGATGAAAAATAGTGAGAGTTTGGCGTTCAAATATATTCGTCTGAGAATAGGTGCGACGAATGTTTTCTGTAGAAGAGCTTCATACTTTAACGTTCTTAGCTTTCTCTTCTAGGAAGAAAGTGTGCTTTTCAACAATCAATGGAATGAATTTTACAAGAGCAGTAAGCTATGCTAGGGAGATGGGCTCCACCTGAACGAAGTGAGCATGCATTATGCATAATATGAGGTTTGTTCGTTTGCTCCCTTCAATATTCACCGTCACAGTCTGTAGCGTAGGTGCCTTCGTTGATCTCCTGCTGTTGCCGCGACGTAGGTAGTATTTTTCTTTTTTTTTTTCTTCGTTTTTTTCCCGTTTTTACCTGCGGCGAAGCGCCAGGTCCAGGCGTCGTTTTTTTAAAGGAGTAAAGTTCAATTGTACCCATTTAGAGCCATGAAAAGACTAATATGACCATGAGACATATGGTTATTCACTCTGGAGATTTCAAATCTGCCGTCGGATTTGGGGCTGGTCGGCGCCATTTAGTGGCAGAAGCCTCATTTAGCCATTCAGAGACACTTGTAAGTGATTTGAACCATGGAAAACCATCAATGCAATAATCATTTATCATCTCATCACAAAACACCGCAGGTCATTGGAGGGACTTTCCCTCTCGTTTTTGCCTGATGAACCTTTCTTCATCTGACATGATATAGCTTAGGTCTTATGCGCATTTTCGTAGTTGAGGTATTTCTTTTTGGTGCTTTTGCATTCGGCTTACCTGTTGTCTTGACTTCCACATTCTGAACATCCTTTCTCGTATAGGCGCATCGTTTTCTCGTGTCTTTATCTCTGGTGTAGCCTGTGAAACACACCTGAACAGAGACGAATGTTTTGTGTTCAATCTGGTCGAGCGATTATTTTGTGTAAAATGGGAGTAAGCCGTGTTTTGAAGCCTTCTTTGCCATTTTAGTCCTCAGGAAAATTACTTTGAAAACATGAGTATGTAGTTAATAAGAAGTTCAAATAGGTAAAAGAAATACCCATTTTCAAAAAAGAGATAAAGACTAATCCTAGAAAAATGTCGCCAGGAGTTCATTTTTATACAGGGTGGAAACACAAAGTGTAGACTGATATTTATTCAATTATTTTAAGAGCACAATGTAATATTAGATGATGCTTAGACAAAAAAATATGCTCCAAGATAATGTAACTAATATTCAAAAAATTGTCTTTGCGTCGATGACACGACGAAGTCTAATTATGAGCTGAGCGCAAGTGGCACGCAAGTTTTCTCCTTATACTTTTTCCCAGGAATTTTCCAGTTTACAATTTAAAACTTCTATACTCTCAGGAAATATAATACATAACTTCCGCTTAATCATCGAAGACACTGCAAGGTTAATGAATTAAAAGCTAGCAAATTGAAAGGCCATAGTTCCTATAAGTAAAAGAATAGAATGAAGGAGCCACACGCGGACCCCAGAAACCCATGTGGTTCTCAAGAACGAGATCAAAGGACAAGAGAATGGGCCTAAGAATAAAGCGAAGAGGCTTTCGGAACGCAGCTGTGTTTACTAATGGAAGTTCCCCCCCCCCTCCAAGCATTGAGGCAATCTTGACTCCCGCCTACCATCTTGAAGCATGCCAGAGCGAGAAAGCACATCTGTTATCGCGAATTTCTGGCTGGAAGACGTCTACCCCCAAGCTTCCTGTTTACCTTGGGAGAATCCCCTCCGTGGCCAGAGGGGATTTCACCCCATCATCAGGCAGTATTTACCGCCAGGATCAGCTGGGTCAAGTCAGTACCGGCTCGCTATCACGCACGAGACATGTTACATCTCAATTTGGCTCCGTTTTCGTCTACATGAGCGCAAAGGCAAGAAACTCCCGTCGGAATACCTTTCAAAACCTGATCTATCCCCAATTCGAAACCATCTGTCACAATGTGGCTCTAGGGCTACACTCGAGAACGTCAGGATACTTAATGCGGTAAGAAACACCTCGGACCTTTACCTACTAGAGTCAATTTATATTGCAAAACTTCAACCCAGTCTAAATAATACCTCATTATCTGCCCCATTAAATATAGTGACTCATTAAAAAACAGGCTAATTTGTTAAATTTCACATTGGTTTTTTAGGAGGGGTGCAAGAATAAAATCCACTGTTAATAATTTTCCTTCCAATTTTATAGAAATTCACTCGTTGGTTTTGTTTTGTTTTCTTCCATATTTCTAATGTAATCAATTCGTCTCAAATTTAATATTCATGTTTCACAATTTTATTGCATGTGTTAACTTTTTATGTATATATTTAAGTCTATATTTTGTATTATTTCTTTAGCACTGATGATGGAATTAGTTATAATCCTGAAACGTTTGAAATAAATGTTACGAGGCATCTACGGCTCTGTCCTGGTCATTCTGTTTATACTTCGCTTGAAGTTTGCGTCCATCAATTCGTTTGCCACTTATATATATATATATATATATATATATATATATATATATATATATATATATATATATATATATATATATATATATATATATATATATCGGCTATACCTCGACACTATGACAAAAGTCCCTCAAAATATATTGGCTCCAGTCTTGAAATTTTTAGGGTGGTGTGGGCTTGCTTCATCTTATGGAAGGGTTACACTGGCAATTCTTATGGTAACATTCAACATAGGAATGACTTTCTCTATCATTATCTCCAAATAAACATGTTGATTGATCTTTATCACCTCTTCAATGAAGATTAGTGGTGCTTTTGGCCTGCTAATCTTACACCACTCGCATCATTAGCCAGGGTGGCTTCCTTCACGATTTTTGTTCCCAAACACGTTTTACCAAGATTTACGCTGTCGACGTAGTTTATCTCGAATTACAAAGTTTTTTGATATATTTGTATATAAAATTTATTATTGCTAAAATAGATTGCAGACTGACTGGAAAACCGAAAGCAGAGAGTTGTTGTCAGTGGAAATAAAATTATGGGCAAAATCACTTGCAGCTTTCCTCAGGGCCGATATGTTATTCAGCCTTTCTTCCCTTTTTAAATATAGCTAATCGATTTTGTTACGAATTTATTGTGCCAAATTTCAAAATTTGCTAAAAACTTGCAAAAGACTAAGAATATCAAAACTTTCAGAGAGATAGCAGATATGATTTAATGGTGTCTAGTGTAATGGCAAATAAGTCATAATTATCCCAAAAAAATTATAATATAGGCGGCCAAATCTCAAACACTCAATATGGAAAACTATTTAGATGTTTTGATTTCGAATAATCTAAAATTTTCCGAAGAATGTATTTTAGCAGTCCAAAAAACCAATGGATTTTCGGGATACATAGACCTTTTGCAATTAAATCAAAAGATGTTAATCTTTTCTTATATTAAGCACTTGTAAGACTTCATTTAGGGTATGTGGGGCAATTTTTGTCTTCATACATGCCAAACGACGTAATATTGGAACGCGTCCAGTGTCGACCAACCAAATTAATTACTGAACCTAAAAATAAATCGTACGTCGGAAGGTTGAGTCCCCCAAACTTACGAGTACCTTCGCTAAAATATCGGCATCTGCGAGACAACTTCTTGTTGAAGTATTTAAAATACTAAACGGGCCTACTTTTATAAATTATGATTCAATATTTGAACTAGATAACAGAGTGGCAGCTAGTGGAAAATTAATTTTCACATAAAATAACGCAAATTTTGAATTTGTTTAACAATATAATCAATAAATATTACTTTAAAATATGAGCTTGAATAAATCAGAGTTGTGAAAATAATTATTTTGTCATATCCTATTTATCTATATCCTTTTAACTCTCTTTCACCTCTGACTTCCATCCTCCCCCCTCTTTTTTGAGCTTGTCTCAATTTGATCGTTAGTTCTTTGTTTCTTCTTATTTCTATAGAAAAACATTTCATTAATCTCAATATAAAATTTATGTTCATATAAGTATTCATTCGTTAATATCGTTTTAATTTTTCCAGTATATTTTGCTCTGGTTATTCCCGTTTTAATCTCATTTTCATCCTCAAAATTCCAAATACTAATTGTCACCAGGCAAGTTTCCAACGTAACAATTTAGTAGTTATAATTAGTATTTATTGGAGACTTTCCGCTATCTAGGAGCCACTAGGTTGGCATTGATCTTCGGATCATTTAGACATGATAGTAATTCCGAGGCAAATGAATGGGTAAGAGTATTCAAGCATATTTGAGATCCAGAACTGACCTTACCCAGTGTTTGCTGAATACTGATTTACCCAACTTGAAAAAAAACTTTTCCTTTAACTCTGGTAAATGGAAATCTTTCATGAAACGGTGTGACATATTTTTCTCTCTTTTACACTGCCACAGAGTGAGATGAGAAGTTGAAAGTTCTTGATTGTTGTTTTGGAAATAGTGATGAATGGTTGTAAAATAGTTTCGTGCGATACAAAAAAACTTCCAACTCGTTAATACTATCGACCGATTTAGAATTATCGTTAAGACACAAATGCATGAAAAGAGCTCGAAAAGTTTTAGTTATCAGGAGGAATATGAGCAACATAAGATATGTAGAAAATACTATGTCGCTTATGGATTCTAAGATACAACTACAGAGGTTAATTAATGGTTTAAATCAATCTTGAGAAAGGATTGAAGTTAAATATCCGAAAAACGGAAGTGATAGAAATAACGCAAAGAAATGCGAAAACGTAGGAGTATATATTCAAAGTCCAGTGATTTAGCAGGTGGAATGTTTCGAATATGTGTGGAGTATAATTTAAATTTGTGCTGTGAAAGAGATTAAAACGTGAATAACCAGAGCAAAACCTACTGAAAAAATTAAATGATACGAAGATCAATGCCAACCTACTGGCTCATAGATAGCAAAGAGCCCTCAATAAATAATAATTATAACTACTAAATCGTTTCGTTGGAAAACTTACCTGGTAACAATTAGGATTTTGGATATTTGGAATCCATTCTTGTCCCCTCACTCCGCACCCAAAAGAAAATTATGGTACAATGTCCGAATAGCTTAGGTGGACAAAAACTAAAAATAAAGGACCTTAAATTCTAGAAAAAGGAAGTTGTATTTCAAATTTGCACAAATAGATTTATATAAGAAGCATCGAAGTATAAATGCAAATACGTCTCAACCTTTGGATTAAATTTATAAGAATAATTTTTATTTATACTTACGAGATGATCTTCAATCTAAGAAGAACTCAAAGAAATAATCCTTCAATCTACATATGTAAGCTCAGAACATCATAAAGCCTTGAGTGAGGTTGAATTAAAAATGACTGTTAAAAACTATTCAGATCTCTTCAAATATGCAAAATTCATTAGACCATGTACGTATATAAAATTTCTGGAATTGCAAATTTTATCCTGTAAATTGGAAATATCCTGAATTCAAATTTAATTTGCTCAAAAGCTCCATTTTCAACGAATATCCTACAGTAGAGAATCTATCTGCTCTGGGAGTAACTCTCTTCTTTATGCATCGATACACCGAGGGTGACATATTAAATAAATCCAAATGCAAATATTGATCCAGGCTCAAATTTGCGTCTTTTTTAAGGGATTCAGAATTCTGTTCTAAATCTTGCTTTACAAGAAGCCCTTTACACACTCGTCCCAGGTTAAAGCCGAAGAACCCCTTTGGAGCAGAATTTTAACGTCCGGAATTAGATTATCCGTCGTTGATGAAAAAATGAGGAAAAGGCAAACAAATATAATAAAATTAGTGAAAATATCTAAAGATAAGAATAAAATAGAAAATTTCAACAACTAAAAATAAGAAATAAAATAGCATTAAAAACTAACAGGGATTTTTTGTCGTCAAGATCTCGTTTGGTGGCTGCTGAAAAATATACCTGGAACAAATAATTGAAAAAATAAACTATTAAAAAAATATCAACAACTAAAAAACAGGACAAATAAAATAAGAAAACACTAAAGGAGTGCCGGCGCCCACTAGGAGAAACCAACCTCTACCGGGACTAGAGCAAACCATTTACAAATTAAAATTCAAATAGAATGGAGGATGACCGCCTCCTTCATAAACTCGATTAAGGAATCTTTAGGGGCAAAGGAACCCAGGCCAAGTACAAAAGATAATCGGTTGCAATTCCAACTATCCCGCACAAAGTTCCCCCATGCAAGACATGCCAACATGAAATCTGACAGTTTGGGTTCGAGCGATATTCACAAACGGAACTGCGACGCTTGAAGTTGTCCAATTAGAAGATGATATAAAATGAATGGATACCGTCGAAACATTGGGGGGGGGGGGGTGTATGGTAAAAGTCGAGGCGCAAAATCACCTAACATTGAACTATGCCATGTATCACGACTTTTGGCTAATAGGGCAAAAGTCGCCGTAATTAGCGGAAAGCTTAATACTAGGCTATATTAAAACAAGAAAATAAAAATAAAGATAAAAAAGGATCAAGGGCAAGGCACAAGCTAAAAACAACAGCAACCAATAAAACAAAAAAACAAAAGCAAAAAGACAAGAAGGGAGCGCGCTTCGGGCTCACCCCGTGCAGGAACATGCGACCTACAACAGCCAGTTAAATAAAGTGGGGAAGGCCAGCCTCTTTCCAAAAGTCGTATAATCCAGAAGTCTATGTGCATGAACCAGTCCCGAGTACAAAGGACAAGCAGGAGAGACCCAGCTCATCCCGATACCGGTGCAGGTAACATGCACGAAGATCACCCAGACTGCGACATTCAACAAGAATGTGGCGAACAGTCTGGGGGGCAACGCAGTCATCGCAATAATGTGCAGGCGAGCGCTCCATCAAATGCCAGTGCGTCTCGCGAGTGTGTCCAATTCGGAGGCGACAGAAAGCAACTGGAAGCCGTCGCGGCATTTAAGGATAGGTACATAAGAACAGTCGTGGCGCAAGGGCACGCAACTTTAATTTCCCCTCGAAAGTCTCCCATCTTCTTTGCCAAGCAGTCCGAAGAGCTGCCCGTATTCCTGCCATGTAGTCAGTGTGAGGAAGAGCGAAACGCTGGCCCGGTTGCAGAGTCCTCGCGGAATCTTTGGTGCCCTCATCGGCGCACTCATTCCCCAAAATTCCTACATGTCCAGAAAGCCAGCACAAGATAATCTCGAAATCCGCCTGGCTCGCCAAAACCGTGGCGTCACGGATACCGCGAACTAGGGGATGCGGAGATTCCAATGCCCCGAGAGCACTCAGGGCGCTTTGTAAGTCGCTATACATTACAATCCAGTCTCCGAACCGGGAACGTTGCGTAATCTCCCGTACTGAGTGGTGTATTGCCACCAGCTCGCCTTTGAGGACTTATTGGGAGAGGTTGAGCTCGCCATGCGAGTCTTTTCCTCCCTCCACCTCGAAACCTTAAGCAAGCGTTGCAACTTCGGAGGCGGAAGGGCCTTTTTTTGAGGAACCACCAGCTCCGAGCTACTCAGCCCACCACTAAGCGTGGGCGAAGGAGCCGAAGATCCTTTGTTGCTGTCCTCCTTTCAGGGGACAGCTTTAGGAACCCCGGAAGATGGCTTGGCGACCAACTCCAGGGGTGTTGCCTCCTGTGACTCTAACTACTCGGTGGAGGCGCGTGGCCGTTTCGCCTTACGGGAAACGGTTACGCTGGGGGAAGGGGAAGATAGCCCTGGTTTAAGCCGTGGCTGGGTGTGAACCCTTTTGGCCGCCAGCCTTACCAGGGGAGCGCCCGGGTTAAACAGAACCTGCAGAAGGGCTCCGAATGGGCGCGGAAACAACCGTGCTCGTTGGCCTGGATGGGCCAGGAGCAGAGGGTGCCTTTCTAACTATTGAGGCATAAGACGTCCCAGGCAGAGCCTGGTGCGCCAGGACCAAGTCTTTACCCTCGAGGAATGAGAGTCGATCCCGGGCCTGAGTGGCCAGGATTTCTTGCTCAAGGAGGTATGCACCACATTGCTTCTAAGAAGCGCGGTGCGGCTCTCTGTAATTGATATACTTGGCCACATACGATTTAGAATTATCGTATGCAGCCTTGGAGCAATTTACACAGACTTCGGGTGACCCCGACTTTGCACGTTTACAAGAACGATTCGTATGGCAGAAGCAGGGACAGTAATAGCACCGCCACATCAGTGGCATGAATGCTTTTACGCGGTAGCGGTACTAACCGGCATGCACCAACTCAGGGAGCTTGTCACAGTCGACCATGACGAAGAGTGTATGGGTGGGTCTCGAGGCCCCTCCCTGTTTTCTCATCACACGTTCGACCTTGACTTCACCTTGGTCGGCCAGCTCTAAGGTAATGTCCTATATCGAATAGTCAACGAGTTTCCTCACATAAAATACTCCTTTCACAAAGTTCATGGTAGAGTGCAGCGTCCCACTCACCAGGGTGCCATCAAGTGTCCGAAAAGCACTTATCTTGGCCGCCTCGGAGCGATCCGCCGCATTCGCCAGAAGGCTCCCGTCCGAGAAACGGGTCACCTCTTATGCTCTCTACCAATTACACTAGCTATTCTCTCCTCTGATGGATCATGTTGCTCTTGGCCAACTTGGTGCCATCAATGGAGCGAATAACGATGAAGCCTTTGAAGCCAGCGGGCTCAAAAACGCCAGGTAACCTCTGAATCAGGGGTCCTGATGTCTTTGAGGCTCCGCCCTGTGCACTTTTCGTCTTTGTCATAGTCAAAGGCTCCACACCCAGGGGGACAAAGGGGCCGGGTGTGCCGATCTTGGCTTGGTCGCTTGCCAAAGTGGCAGCAGACCCATCCGTATCCGTAGCCCCCGCAGATGGAGAGGAGCCCCGAGTCTTTTTAGTCTTTCTTTTCTTTTTCTTCTTTTTAGGAGAGGGGGGCGGGGAATGAACCCGCTTCTCACTTCCGTCGACAGAAGCCCCTATGCCAGATGGACCGGCCTTAGTCAGGTCCTCATTCGAAATGTAAAAGGTCCTGGTGGTCACAGGAGCACCGGTCAGAGGAGATCCCTCCCCTCCTTGTACTGCCTCAGAAACCATAGCCGTTTTAGGAGGACCTTGCATAGGGGCGGATTCGGGTTCGGTATTTGGCGCCGAGCCCGGATTCCCCGCCATCGAAGGCCCCACCGTCTGAGGCTGGGTTTCCTCGAGGAGCATGTCTATCACAGGAGAGGCCTCCAGTTGGCCATCCTCTCCTAGGACACTGCAGGTCCTCTTCGCAGTGTCGCCAGTCTTGTGTGGGGAGGCACAGGCCTTGACCCCAGCAAGGTTTAATATTCTTGCCAGCAGGTCTTTTGAGGGAAGCGACCGAAGGAATCTGCCTTCCCTCTCCCCCCTAAGGAGGGTTTGCCCTACCGAGCCGCTTACACGAGGGGCGGTCGGCAATGGGCTGCCTGCTGGCTTTCTTGGCAGTCCCCTTAGAAAGAAAAGGAGGGACTGCCGCTGGAAATAGGGAGGTGCCCAAAAGCACCTCCAGAGAAGGGGGTGAGGGGGAGTCCCCTTCACCCGTAGGCGTAGGAGAGGAGTAAGCCTCCTCTCCAGTTAAAGAAATATGGAGGGTCCCCTGCGCAAGCACAGGGTCGGGGGACCTCCATTTTTTCGCTGGAGCTGCCCGGGGGCGGCTCCGTTGTTGTAACAAGGGAAGTTGGGGGTTGTTTTTTTTTTAGGTGTTCATACATAGGCATGGTGACCTTTTTTATTCGGGACGCAATAGCTCACTACCTCTCGCAGTTGCCCGTACTGCAAGAGGTGCTTACAGGCCTGGCAGAGCCAGGCGCCGCCATTTAAGACCATCCCTCCCGCCTAGTGGCCTGGCAGTCCTTTGGCATGGCGGCTCCACCTTAGACGCGGCGTAAAACTGAGTGTGAAAAAGAAAGGGAAATGGATGTGAGGAAGGTATGGGTGGGGATTAAGCAGGTTGTTAAAAAAAACCCATTCCGAACCGGAGCTCAGGGGTTAGGGAACATTGGCCCCTCCTCCCTCAGCCCCGATCCGGGACGGTTGGCTTGAGAAGAAGGTCAGCATCTACCCTGTGAAATTAGAGGCTGAACATTGAAAGTTGTGGGAGAGGTTGTATGAAAAGCGACGAAGTAGGGGAGAAATACAGGCTATCTGAAGGAAGAAAGAGAGGCTAAGCTGGGGTTGGACGGGGTGCTGAGTCCCGTCAGCACGGCGGCCAGGATGGCAAATCGCCGCGCCTCTTACGGGGAAGGAAGAGAGGATAAGCTGGGACCGGACGGGGTGCTGAGTCCCCTCACCATGGCGGTCAAAGAAACACGTCGCCGTGCCCCTCACCTATGACCTTCCATGCGGGAGGACCTGGAGGAGAATATGCCATTTAAAGCCAACAAAATGAGGACTTTCTAAGAACAGAGGGTGCAGAAAAGGATCAGCGGTGAGGACCTGCCTGTCTGTCCTCCACGTACCACGTTAGTCGCATCCCATTGTGTGTGGCAGGGAATGCATGTGCCAACGAAAGCCTAAATAAGAGAGCAAACCGAAAAAGGAGGATGCATAAATGGACCGGAGAACTTCCCAGCTTCCTTAAGCGCCTCAATGCTAAACGAACCGCTCAAAAAACTCCCTAAGCCCTACCTCGGACGCATCCTCTCGGCACATTTTGAAACTCAAAACAATATATCTTTAGGAAAGAAACCGCTTTTAGAGTACAACCTTGACTACACTAATATAGTCTTTGGTAACAGCTTAAGCTTTCTACAGTTTACTTAATTTAGGTGATAGGTCATGCAGTGGTATGCTTAAATGCAGGCTCGTTTCAATAATTTAATATCGTCTATCTAGCACCTGCCACCAAGAGCATAAGTAACCGTAATTAGTCTCGAAATGCTAAACTAATCATTAATCGGCCTTTATCACTTAGAAATGGGATCACGTTTCGTATATTTGCGTTATAAGAGGACAAATCTGCAGAAAAATACATATTTTGACAATCTAATTTGCCTCGATCAATGCTTATTTCTAAATAAATGGTGAAAAGAACTTTGAAAAGCAAGTATCAGCACAGTCACCAACGTATTTCCTGGTATAACTACGACCAATGTTTTTTTCTATATAGTATAAATGTTTACTGCACTCATTGTTATAGGACTGAAGATGCGACATAACCTGAATTTAATCTAAAAAATCAATGTCTAAATGCACTAGTATTTCTTTCACTTGAGGCGTCCTTGAGGGTTAATAGAGTACACAGAGGACAAGGTGCCGCTCGCGTTGTCCGTTCAACAACAGAACGCACACCTCATAAACAATTGAAGAATGAACATTTCAATTTTCTCCACTGAAAAATGCGTTCATTTTTTATTCTTATTAAATTCTACTTTCAAACTATAATGTAATTAAGTTTGTTTCAGGGCTACTAACATTATTTATACACGCATCTAATATGCTCCATCAAACTCAAAACTTCCTGACATATTCGTTTTAGAACTTTCCCAATGGGATAACCAGGAAAGGCCTACAATTGAAAGGCGAATTAATTAAATTTAAAGCTTACAGGCGCAAAACTAAGATGAAATAATAATTTGTGCATGTGCTGTGGTGGTGTGCGCGCGTAGATAGAGGGTACTAGAAATTGACCAAAAGCTAGAATCCAAAACCCAACAATTTCAACTCTCTCCAACCTAGATTGATAAAGAGGTCGGCTACGAAAATGTTCCGTCAATATTTGTTGCGGATTTAGTCACGAGCTTCTTCTTTAAATCAGCGTAAGGAAAAAAAATCACCCTCGTAGTTGATTAGATAAACGCTAGATGACAATTAGAAATGTTAAATATTACTTAAATAGGACTAAACTTGAATGGAATTACATCGTGTGTATATCATGTAACTAACAGACAAGGCTCAATCCCCTGGCATAGTGGTGGGAAGACCCTTGTACCCCTGGAGCAGTGTAGAGTGCCAGTGGGTCTTGTGTGTGTAAAAATATAATAGAAGAAAAGAAAAAGAGAGGCAGTGGAAGAGGAAAAGGCTAGGAATGATGCAGGCATGTTAAATGACCCAGCTCCAACCAGGACCATGTTGAAAAATAGAGTTCTCCTCGCACTCCTGCATTGACCAGAAGGGAGTAGCTAGAAGTTGGTCTGCGCCCATCCTGAAAATTCGCCACTGATCCCCAAAAATACGTGAGGAGGGGTTCGTTAAATCGTGGCGAAAATTTTAAAAGGAAGGTGTCCATAAGCAAAAATTGCCCAACTATTTTGAGAATAATCGTGGGGTATTATGGCCCTAAGATTGGGACTGAGTGAAAAACGCTCATCCTGATACCAAATTTAGCAGGTTACAGGAGACACACCATTTCGGGTGTGATGCTTAGAAAATAGAAATCTTTTAAAAGCTGAGACGAAACACAAAATATGATCCTAATAGAAACAGTGGATTTATTATAATCTTGCAGTTGCTTACATATCCCCAAACCTTGAAAACATGAAATAAAAGCCACATGAAGTTTGCCGCTGAGGTTGCAATTATGTTAGTCAACATAGTATTGCCTGAGAGCCTCACTTCATCTATAAAGAGCAGGTGATTCTATCCAATATAAATCTGTTTGTCGATAGCAACACCATCCGCAACCACAACATAACTAAATTTGCTTTATAAATAATAACTCATGGATTCTACTTTCAAGACCCTCAATATCCTTCGTGGACTTTATAAGAGTAACCATCGAGAACTTGAATGTAAGAGAAGTACTTACCAGTGCTGGATTCTAGCATCCTTGTAGGAATCAGCCTCTGTAATTAATGACATAAGCAACGGTATTCACATGCCCAATGTGATGATGATGATCGAACACCTTCATCCTTGGTCATAGTAGTAATAATATTCATATTTCTTTCAACTTTAAAGATTTTGTGGTCCATTCTATTTCACCAGGAGTCAAAGGTCAGTGCGTCAAAGAAGTTCAGATATATATTCTTTATTAATTTGGAAGTTTTATTTTCATATGGCTAACGATTAGTTAATTGATACCATAAGGACCATTGGATCAAATTATAATTCGGATACAGAGAGAGCTAAAACTTTCAATAATTCCATAACTAACCTTGGGAGGACCTTAGCAGTTATATCATTCGAAAAAGGATTTAAAAAACATAAGGGTTTCAAATTTCGTTAGAATCGGCCGAAGAGTTATGATGTTATAGCCAAATAATTTTCCGGTTAACCTTGGGAGTACTTTGCCAATTATATCACTCGAAAGAGAATGTAAAACAACATAAGAGTTGCAAATTTCATTAGAATCAGCCAAATAGTTACAATGTTATTACCAAAACAAAAAAGAGAAAAACGGGAACCACCCTACCGAACCAACATAGTATACACCTAATACGGAGTTTAAACTTAACTTAGGCTGCCCTCTTGCTATATTTCAACTTTGAGCCAGTTAAATGACAGCATCAGGAGTTCAATGTGTTTTAAAATACAGAAACCATCAAAGCACAGGCGACAAAAGGTACGAACCCGCATAAGAAATTTCGAAACTATTTTTTTTTAATTTTAACATCTAGAATTTGGTAACGTTGCTTTTCGAGAATAAACGAGTAATTTTCTTTTGTCTTCAGTTGGATGAATGACAAGGATGATGAGAAATCTTATGAGGGCGTTTCCATTGAAAAACTCCATCATAATTTATCCTATAATATGGTGATCACCTACAAAAGTAGTTTGCCAACTAATGACACATTGAAACCCTAAAAAAAATACTCATCATCATCATCACTAACTCTATAATTTAAGTAGGTGATTTTTTTGAGTATTTGAATAATAATTTCGTCTTAGTTGGGTTATGACTTATGTTTTTTTTATTAAAGTTATTTCTAATAATTCTTTTATAATATCAAAACACAAAATGTGAAGTTCAGAAATAAATATAAATATCGAAATTTTGTGAACTTTTAAAACCCAAAGAATTGCAAATGGTGAAGTTCAAAAAAATATTTTTATATATCTTTTATAACTATATTTTAGCAACGTGATATTTTGAAAGGAGGGAAATTTAGTTTAGAATTCCTTTATAAAATTATTATATTTGACGAATTTCAGAAGATTTATAAAAATTTAACCATGGCTGCTTTTTTTTAGATTTTAGATTTTAAGTTTAGTAGCGAAGCGCAAGCTCTCCCCGTAGGGGAGGAGTCTCGAAGCCATTGCCTGGTAAAAATATAACTATTATTGGCACTTTATTGATCAATCTGTGTTTTGTGTCGAATAGAAAGAAAGATAGATAAATAAAAATAAACCGAGAATTAAGATAAAGATAGAAAAAGAGAAAAGTAAACCGATAAGTAAGAGGGAGGAAGAGACGAAACTAGACTTATAGAAGGAAAATTGAATCTTGATGTGAAATATTTAATAAATAAAATTAGTCATTGGCCTCCATTCGGACGATGCCGAATGATAATAAAAGAGAAACCAAAAGGTGATCGCATTAAATAAAGATGACAAAGATGGCTGGGAACGGTACAGAGAACAGTCCATAACGCTCATTCGTTCAAGACAGGCGGTTTCGAACCCTTCCTCGTGCATTTGCGTTCGCAAACTTACGGAGACTAAAGCCACGCCCTCCAATGAAAAGACACAATCCTGACCATAATCCAAAATAAGGACTGGGGAGGGCGATAATTAACCACTTAAATTTAATTATGTTAATCAATAGAAGAACGTGTCGTCCTGGATCTCTTGCCTTTGAAATATTAGATGTCAGTCCAATTTTGATTTCGCAGAACTCGGAGATCAAACGTGAGGACACCCAGGGTCGGGGGAAGATTACATTCCATATAAAATCGATGCTTGGGGGCGTTAGGGAAAGAGAGTTTTATTGGATTAACGGCTTCCTTCACTCATAGCTGACTCTATTCAGACAGGAAAAATAAATCCATAAAGGAAAGAGAGAGGGAAAGAAATTATATGCAATGCGAGAGACTGCTTCAGCAACCCGTACTTTTTGAAGTACGGCGCATTTTAAACCTTCAGGAACAAGTTGAATAGATTATCGATATGTCCTCAAAAATGTCCTTAAGGAGTGAATGTAGAAATATTAATAATAGTTAGCGGTATAGTCACGTTCAATATTTATGTTTCTCATGGTCAGATGGCATCAGGAGGATTTATTATAGGGAGAAAGAGAAAAGGATCTAATAAAGTGAATTTAAATCTACGTTAGATCCTACGCAGCTAATAAGTGAAGTACAAAGAATGAAAAATCCATGATTATTGCATCTAAACATCTGGTTGACTTTTTTTTTTTAAGGGGCTATCTGGCGACTGCCCACTTAGGCATAAGTCGCCGTAAACAAACAGCCTACTCCTAGGCTACCTTAAAAAAATTGAACAGGAAACAACAATACAAAAAAATAACAATAACAAAACAATAACAAAAACAACAACTAAACCTAGTTAAATGAAAGGGAGAAGGATGGCCCCTCCCAAATAGTCAACAAGTCCACCAGTCAATGTGCACGCACTCGTCCCGAGTACTAAGGACAGGCGGTAGCGACCCCGCCCATCCCGGTACCGGGACAGGTAACGTGCGCGAAGATCACCCAGACTCGCACATTCGGCAAGAATGTGCCGAACAGTCTGAGGGACGACGCAGTCGTCGCAATAGAGCGCAGGCGAGCGCTCCATCAAATAGCGATGCGTCACACGAGTGTGTCTGATTCGGAGACGACAGAAAGCGACCTGAAGCCGTCACGGCATTCGGGGATAGGTCCATGGGAACAGTCGCGGCGCAATGGCACGCAACTTTAAGTTCCCTTCGACCGTCTCCCATCTTCTTTGCCAAGCAGTCCGAAGAGCTGCCCGTATTCCTGCCATGTAGTCAGTGTGAGGAAGAGCGAAACGCTGGTCCGGTCGCAGAGTCCTCTCGGACCCTTTGGCGCCCTCATCGGCGCGCTCATTCCCCGCAATTCCTACATGTCCAGGAACCCAGCAGAATATAATCTCGACATCTGCCCGGCTCGCCAAAACCGTGGCGTCACGGATATCGCGAACCAGGGGATGCGAAGATTCCAATGCTTCGAGAGCACTCAGGGCGCTTTGTGAGTCAGTATAGATCACAATCCGGTCTCCGAACCTGGCACGTCGCGTAATCTCCCGTACTGAGTGGTGTATTGCCACCAGTTCGGCTGTGAAGACAGACACAGCGCCTGGCAGAGCCCCGCTGACTTCAAACAGAGGAAATACGGCGTGGAAGCAGACCCCTCTTTGGACTTGAAGCCATCCGTATACACTGGCACGGTTCCAGCGTGACACGAGGTGTGCTCCCAAAAAGGTCAAACGAAATATTCCCGGCGCAGTACAAGTTTTGGGAGCAGAAGCGTGGCGACAAATAGCCAAATGTGGTACCCTCCAGGGTGGCGTCCTGGGCAGAACCAGTGGCGCCCCTGGCCCGAGAGCTATACCTAACTCTCGAAGGAGTTTCCTGGCCCTAAACCCAAAGGGCTTAGAGGATGACTGGCGTCTCTCGGTGCCATAGGCACCGTCGAGATCAGCTGCGGATGTAGTGAGAGCTGTTGGCGACTGAGGGAGGCACCGTGCTCTCATGTACAAGCGAGTGATGCACTGCACGCGGCACAGAGCGAGTGGCATCTCCCCAGCATCGACCAACAGGCTCTCAATGGGGGAAGTGCGGAAGGCACTGGTCGCAAGGCGAAGGCCGGTGTGGTGGATCAAATCCACCTTCCGCAATAAACGCTCGGCTGCGGATGCATAAAACTCGCATCCGGAGTCGAGCTTCGAACGAACAAAGGATCGATAAAGAAGTAGGGCAGTAGCCCTATCAGCGCCCCAAGTGCTGAACGTCACGGAACGGAGAATATCCATGGCGCGGGTACAAGAGACCCTAAGGCTGCGAATATGAGCCTCCCAGGTGAGGTGCCGGTCGAATACAAGACCAAGGAAACGGTGCGACTCAACCACATCCAGGCGCACCCCATTAAGAAACAAATCTGGGTCGGGGTGGAGCCGTGGATGGCCGCAGAAATGCACCACCTTAGTCTTGGCCAAAGAAAACCAAAACCTGTGCGCTTTGGCATAGCGAGAGACGCGGTTTAATGCCTGTTGGAGTCGACGCTCCAGAGTTGGCATCTGGGCCACGCCCAAAAAGATTGAAAGGTCGTCCACGTATAGTGTAGCGAGAACATCTTCCGGCAGCAACGAAATGATGCCGTTGATGCTCAGGGCAAAGAGTGTGACACTGAGGACACTACCCTGCGGGACGCCCTCTTACGGCTCCTTTTGGCCCGAGAGAGCTCCCCACACCCATACGCGGAATCGACGATCTCGCAAAAACTCAGATATAAAGACTCGGAGGCGTCCCCTCGCCCCCATCGTGTGGAGAGTCTCCATGATAACGTATCGCTATGCGGTATCATAGGCCTTCTCCAGCTCGAAAAACACCACGGCGTAGTGCTGTCTACAAAGGAAACCCTTGCAGACAGCATTTTCCAGTCAGAGCAGAGCATCCAACGCGCAGTGGAACTTACGGAAGCCGCATTGTGCAGAAGACAAAGGGCCTCCGCTGTCCAGGAAAAAGGTTAGTCTAACATTTACCAATTTCTCCATCAACTTGCACACGCAAGAGGTTCGAGAGATTGGGCGGAAACCAGTCGGAATAGAGTGATTTCTCTATGGTTTTCTATAGGCGAGCACAGTAGCGATTCGCCAGGAGTCTGGGAGGAGACCTTCCACCCAGATCCTGTTGAACAAATCTAACAGAAAGGCTATACCTCACTCAGGTGTCGAAGAATGGCTTACGGGACATCATCCGGAGCGCAACACATCTCATTAAACCTGTCGTTGAAGGGTTCTCGGCCTCTGGAGGTAAAGTCCAGCCAGCGGCCTACTGCGACATGACGACGTGCATTGAATGCTAGCGGAGCGGCATTCTCCTGGAGAACGGTAGGGGGGTCCGGCGAGAACTTGCCCCGAATCCTTTTGACTCGCCTCCACACCTCTGCTAAAGGGTTCTTAACGTTAAGTGAAAACACGTATGCCCACCAAGAAGAGCGGCGGGCATGCTTGGAAATATACCGGAACCTAGCCCTAGACCGACGAAATTCATCCACAGTGGAATCGTTCGGGCGGCGCTTATAGCCGTCTCACACTCAGCCGACCACCATGGGAGTGGTGCCTGCCGTTCAGATCTCCAAGCAAGAGATAGGGCCTCGACAACCATGCCACGACGCGGCGGAAGTGCCCGCGTCGAAGTCAGCTGACGGTAGAATGTACGCAGAAATGATAGTATACCTCCTATCCAGGTGCAGCTGCAACCACTGCCTGAAATGAGGTATCTAAAGAGAAAGGAAGAACGGAGACGTTATGCCAGGTGTAAACCGCGCATCCCCCAGCCCGGCCATCCCGCGATGTGTGGTCGCAAGACCCTTATACCCCAGGAAGGCGGGCAGGAAGCACGCGTCTAGCATGGTCTCCTGCAAAAATATAGCTAACGGAAAAAGGGACGAGACGAGCCTCCGCAGCTCCTTCCAGTTGGACTGGAGTCCACGGCAATTCCATTGAAGGGATATACCCTCCAGGCCTAGCTAAGAGGAGACGCGGGGGCCCTCCCCGAATAGAAAACCCTCACGGGAATGGCCGTACGCTTCCCGGGGGCAGAAAACGGGCGCTATTGGTCGGACACAGCGCTGAAGGCGCTGTCGCCTTCGAGGACTTATAAGGGAAGGTTGGGCTCGCCATGCGAGTCTTTTCCTCCCTCTGCCTCCAAACCTTAGGCGGGCGTTGCGGCTTCGGAGGCGGGGGACCCTCTTTTCGAGGAACCACCGTCTCCGAGCCAGTCGCTCCACCTCGGGGCGTAGGCGAAGGAGCCTAAGCTCCTTTGTTGCTGTTCCCCTTTCGGGGGACAGCTTTAGGAACCCCGGAAGATGGCCTAGCGACCATCTTCAGGGGTGTTGCCTCCTTTGAGTCTAACGCCCCCTTCGAGGCGCGTGGCCGTTTCGCCTTACAGGAAACGGTCACGCTGGGGAAAACGGGGGGAGGGGCCCTGGTTTTAGCCGGGGCTGGGTGTGAACCCTTTTGGCCGACAGCTTTACCAAGGGAGCGCCCGGGTTGGGTAGAGCCCGCAGAAGGGCTCCGAATGGGCGCGGAAACATCCGTGCTCGTTGGCCTGGATGGGTCAGGAGCAGAGGGTGCCTTTCTAACTATTGAGGCATATGTCCTCCCAGGCAGAGCCAAGCGCGCCAGGACCAAGTCCTTAGCCTCGCGGAATGAGAGTCGATCCTGGGCCAGAACGGCCAGGATTTCTTTCTTAAGGAGATATGCACCACATTGCTTCGAAGAAGCGCATGCGGGTCTCCGCAATTGACACACTTGGCCACACACGATTTGGACTTATCGTGTGCGGCCTTGGATCAATTTACACAAACTTCGGGTGACCCCGACTTTGCACGTCTACAATAACGATTCGTATGGCCGAAGCGGTGACAGTAATAGCACCGCCGCGGCAGTGGCACGAATGCCTTCACGCGGTAGCGGTACCAACCGGCACGAACTGACTCAGGAAGCCTGTCACAGTCGAACGTGACGAAGAGTGTAGGGGTGGCTTTCGAAGCACCTCCCTGTTTTCTCATCACACGTTCGACCTTGACCGCCCCATTATCGGCCAGCTCTAGGGTGATGTCCTCAATCGAGTAGTCAACGACTTCCCTCGCATAAACTACTCCTTTCACAAAGTTCATAGGAGAGTGCGGCGTCACACTCACTGGGGTGCCATGAAGTGTCCGAAGAGCACTTATCTTGGCCGCCTCAGCGGGATTCGCCACATTTGCCAGAAGGATCCCGTCCGAGAAACGGGTCACCTTCGGCTCTCTACCAATTGCACTAGCTAGTCTTCTTCTCTGATGGATCATGTTGCCCTTGGCCAACATGGTGCCATCAATGGAGCGAATAACGATGAAGCGTTTGAAGCCAGCGGGCTCAAAAACGCCAGGTAACCTCTGAATCAGGGGTCCTGATGTCTTTGAGGCTCCGCCCTGTGCACTTTTCGTCTTTGTCATAGTCAGAGGCTCCACACCCAGGGGGACAAAGGGGCCGGATGTGCCGATCTTTGCTTGTTTGCTTGCCAAAGTGGCAGCAGACCCATCCGTCCCCGTAATCCCCGCAGATGAAAAGCAGCCCCGAGTCTTTTTAGTCTTTCTTGTATTTTTGCTTTTTTAGGAAAGGAGGGCGAGAAATAAACCCGCTTCTCACCTCCGCCGACAAAAGCCCCTAGGCCAGATGAACCGGCCTCAGCCAGGTTCTTCTCCGAAATGGAAAAGGTCTTGGTGGTCGCAGGAGCACCGGACAGAGGAGATCCCTCCCCTCCTTGTACTGCCTTGGAGCCCTCAGCCGTTTGAGGAGGCCCTTGCATAGGGGCGGATTCGGGTTCGGTGTTTGGTGCCGAGTCCGGATTCTCCCCAATGTATGGCCCTACCGTCTGAGGCTCGGTTTCCTCAAGGACCCTGTCTATCACAGGAGGGGCCTCCAGTTGGCCATTCCCTCCCAGGACATCGCAGGTCCCCTTGGCAGCGTCACCAGTCTTTTGTGGGGAGGCACAGTCCTTGACCCCGGCAAGGTTTAATATTCTTGCCAGCAGGTCTTTTGAGGGAAGCGACCGAAGGGGCCTGGCTTCCCTCTCTCCCCCTAAGGGGGTTTGCCCTACCGAGCCGGGTACACGAGGGGCGGTCGGCAATGGGCTGCCTGCTAGCTTTCTTGGCAGTCCCCTTAGAAAGAAAAGGAGGGACTGCCGCTGGAAATAGGGAGGTGCCCGAAAGCACCTCCCGAGAAGGGGGTGAGGGAGAGTCCCCTTCACCCGTAGACGTATGAGACGAGTAAGCCTCCTCTCCGGTTAAAAAAAATATGGAGGGTCCCCTGCGCAAGCACAGCAGAGGGGACCTCCATTTTTTCGGTGGAGCTGGCCGAGGGCGGCTCCGTTGATGAGCAATGGGGAATTAGGGGGATATTTTTTTTTAACATCATTGGGCATGGTGACCATAAATTTTCTGCGGGACGCAATAGCTCACCACCTCTCACAGTTGCCCGCACTGCGAGAGGTGCTTACAGGCCTGACACAACCAGGCGCCGCCATTTCGGACCACCCCTCCCACCTGGTGGCCTGACAGTCCATCGGCATGGCGGCTCCACCTTGAAGACGGCGTAAAAGGATAGATTTTGAAGAGGAGTGGAAAAGGAATGTGAGGACGGTTTGGGTGAGGATGAAGCAGGTTATTAAAAAAAAACCATCACAAACTGGAGCTCAGGGGTTATGGAATGTTGTCCCTTTCCCCCTCAGCCCCGCTCCGGGATGGTTGGCTTGAGAAGAAGCTCAGCATCTACCCTGTGAAATTAGAGGCTGACCAGTGAAAGTTGTAGGAGAGGTTGTATGAAAAGCGACGAGGTATGGGAGAAATACAGGCTATCTGAAGGAAGGAAGAGAGGCTAAACTGGGGCCGGACGGAGCGCTGGATCCCGTCAGCACGGCGGCCAGGATAACAAATCGCCACGCCCATTACGGGGTAAACATCTGGTTGAGAGATGGTGGACAATAGAGAAGATCTTGGTGGGTCCTGGTGTCATTTTAAGTTACGTGCGAGTCTAGTCGCAGGCGACTTTACATCTCACTATGTCGGTCGTTAGTCCCCATCTTGTTTTGTTTTTGTTTTTGTAATACCATTGTAACTATTTGGCCGATTCTAACGAAATTTAAAAAACTTATTTTGTTTTACATCCTCCTTCGAATGATATAATTGCTAAAGTTCTCCCAAGGTTACCCAGGGAATTATATTGTTTTGGCAATAAAATCATTACTATTTCACCGATTTTACCGAAATTGGAAACCCTCATGTTCTTTAACATTCTGTAATTCTCTTTTGAATGATATAATTCCCAAAGTCCTCTCAATGTTTGCCAGGGAATTATTTGGTTTTAGCCATAGCATCACAACTATCGGCCCATTACATCCTAGCTTTAGAGGGAAAGGGGGTAAAGAGAAATTAATGAGAAGGCAATTAAAGCAAAACTTAGAACTGAATTCGTCTACTTCATTAGGTAATTGCTTGAAGTCGATAGAGCTAATCATTAAACACAATTTCTTGTGTTAAACGGAAGGAGGAGAAAACCATTTCTCTTTGTGATTACATTATTGCAATACTGATTTCCTAGCTAGTGGTCGTTCTTTATACGGATTTATTACACAAACTTAGCACCTATAAAAAGAATAATTCGGGAATGGCTGATCCGTAAAGAAAAAGAACAGAGGAATATGAAACTAAGGAATTAGAGAGGGTATTATTTCTAACTAAGAATTTTGATATCAAGACGATGTGGCTCACGAGGTTTATCTTTCTTTGAAGGATTAATGACCTTAGCTTCACTTCTCATCTCCTAAGTTCAATGGAATGATTCCTCTTTTTTCCCTAAACACTGCTTATAAATTTGAATTTGATTTTTAAAATCCGAAGTCAATTTTGGAAATCAGAAAACATTCTTTATTTCCATTTAACTATTTTTAATTCGCTTCCTTTCAAGCTATATTAAAATATTATATACGTGTTAGTATTTGATTAACCTTTATCTCTGCCATTAAATTCGAATAATAACGTGTTAAAGTGCATTGAGTATAATATTTCGCTCGTAAAAATCACTCAAGGATAAACTTCTAAGGTTATGGAAAAAGCTAATGATTTGTCATGCAGAAACCATTCATAGTAAATATTTCGCACAGAATTTCCGGAAAAAACAAGATGGAAACATGCAGATAAAACTGATATTATTTAACTACTTTTAATGCCCAAGGCTTAGACTAAAACTAAAGTGGTCTAGGTATGACTTGAACGCAAGTGGCAGGCAAGGTTTCAACTGATATTTTCTTTCAGCATTTTTCCAGTTTGGACTTTAGAACTTCGACACTTGATGAGATTTGGTAACAATATTCATCTCAAGCATCGACCATTCTTCAAACTCTACTTGATTCAAATATGGCCAACTGGGAGGCCAAAGTTTCTTTGACTAAAACCCATTAAAATTTGCTTAGCACCAATCATGAAACTATTTTGCTGTATGTGATGTTACTCCATCTAGTTGGAGAATGACACCGGCATTTCTATGCTGGCATCCACCCAAGGGAAGAAATACTTCTTCAACATGTACAAATTAATAGAGTGATTGACTTTTAACCCCTCTTCATTGAAGATGTGAGGTATTTTTTGTCTCGTTGAAGTTATGCCCGCCCGCATCATCGCCGAAGCTGGCTACTGTTTTGGTTTGTTTGTCAGTTATAGATGAGAAAACTAGCTCGATGGCAGATATCGGGTTTGCAAAGCTTTGGTTAGACTCGTTTTTTATCTTTCGAAAGGTTTATCTGTGTGGTAGAAAAAGTTCTTTTCTATTGTGTGCAGCTGGGTCGAAATGGAAGTGAAAGGAATCGAGATCGCTGCTCTCTTGAGCGCGGGCTACAACATGTCAGACATCGCTAAGCAGCTCAATGTCAGCCAGATGATCGTCCACAGTATGGCGGAGAGGTTTAAGAATAGAAGAGAACTCATAGATCGACCTCGTTTTGGCAGACCTCAAGTTGTCAAATGTTTGGCTGTGCAAAATGACTTCAAATGTGCTCCGTAGTTCAAAATAAGTACGCTGGCCAAGATAAAGGCAACCTTAGTGGCTACAGTGTCCAGATTTGTGTCATGGCAATCAAATTCTCACTTTTTTCAGATGAAAAATCTTTTAGAGTTGATTCGTTCAGCAACAAGCAGAACGACCACGTAGTAAGCTTCAGCCAGGTGGTCTCTAAGGTCCGCTCCGTGTCCACGACCAAGTACCCACCCTTCGTGGTAATAATCGACGTCGTGTCTTCGAATGGTTGAAAGATGGCGCCCGTGTAGTTCGCGGCCGCTTACAGGCACAGTGCAACCGATTACAGGGACATCTTGGCCACGAAAGTGTTGCTCTGGGTGAAAAAGTTCCCTGGCTGACACAGATAAGGCCGTGCTAGAGTCGTTGAGATTGAACATGAACTTCTGTTACTAGGAATTTTGGTAGCTCCCTTCATCCGATTTCGATCCCATCAACTACAACGTATTGGCACATGTCGAGGAAAAGACTTGCAATGTCCTCCAGAGCAACATCGAGGAGCTAAAGGCCTCCCTAAATCACCTGTGAGCCAGCATGACGAAGGAATTCGTCCGCAAAGTTACCAGGCTTATGCAATAGCCGGTAGGTGCCACGATCGGATAGTCGGAGAGGGCGGGTGTACGATTGAAGCTTATATTCCCCGCAATGACAGGAATATTATCTTCAATTTCGCCTACAATTGAACCATTTTTTTAGTATGATTGTTACAGAATACGAACATTGGGATATGTAAAATAATATTAATCGATCATGCCTCTAGAGAATGGGATTGCTGTGAGTAAAAAACAAAACAATACCACAGGCGAAAAAGGGGCCTGATCCACGGAAGATTCTCTATGTGTTGGGTGTGATATGGATGATATAATCCTCGTTGAACTTCTTAACCCAGATCCGACTACCATCAAAGAGGTTTTCTATGCTTAGTTGGTAAGAATTAATCAAAAAGGAAGAGTCCTCTTTCATTAAGACAACGCGTGACCTCATATCGGAAGAGCTACCATACAAAGGCTTAACAATTTCGATTAACAACTAATGAATCTTCCTATCATTCACTCGACATAGCCGTATCTGATTACCATCTTGTCTTCTTATCATTCACCCGACATATCCGTATCATATTACCATATTGTCTTGCTACATTCACCCGACATAGCCGTATAAGATTACCATCTTGTCTTCCTATCCTTCACCCGATATAGCCGTATCAGATTACCATCTTGTCTTCCTATCCTTCACCCGACATAGCCGTATAAGATTACCATCTTGTCTTCCTATCCTTCACCCGACATAGCCGTATAAGATTACCATCTTGTCTTCCTATCCTTCACCCGATATAGCCGTATCAGATTACCATCTTGTCTTCCTATCCTTCACCCGACATAGCCGTATAAGATTACCATCTTGTCTTCCTATCCTTCACCCGACATAGCCGTATAAGATTACCATCTTGTCTTCCTATCCTTCACCCGACATATCCGTATCAGATTACCATATTGTTTTCCTATCATTCACCCGACATAGCCGTATCAGATTACCATCTTGTCTTCCTATCCTTCACCCGACATAGCCGTATCAGATTACCATCTTGTCTTCCTATCCTTCACCCGATATAGCCGTATCAGATTACCATCTTGTCTTCCTATCCTTCACCCAACATAGCCGTATAAGATTACCATCTTGTCTTCCTATCTTCACCCGACATATCCGTATCAGATTACCATATTGTTTTCCTATCATTCACCCGACATAGCCGTATCAGATTACCATCTTGTCTTCCTATCCTTCACCCGACATAGCCGTATAAGATTACCATCTTGTCTTCCTATCATTCACCCGACATAGCCGTATAAGATTACCATATTGTTTTCCTATCATTCACCTGACATAGCCGTATCAGATTATCATCTTTTTAGAAGTTTAGAAAATCACCTGTAGAGAATGAAGATGTCTCAACAACAGAAGGGGTCGAAACAACTTTAAAGAACTTTTTAAAATTAAAGTCAAATCAATTTTACAAACATGGTAGTGAAAAGTTAGTAAAACGTGAAAATTATATTATTAAATAACTAAATAAATACTTATTTAAATATTAATAATTTATTAAGCAGAAATGTGTTAAAGGAGGGACACATTCCGTAATAATAATACACATTTATGCATGTAATCTTTAAAATATATTTTTTATCTTTAATATTGGAATAAAATTAATTTACTATAATATTTATTTCAATGATTAGCCATTGTCGAAAATTCAAAAAACTAAAAAGTGTGAGAATCTTGAATATGTTTGCCTTCCATCATTAATTCAATTTATAAAATTTGTAGCAAGAAATTGTATAAAAATGATCAAATGTAGAATTTCTAACCCATGATTCGTAACCGTAAGAAGCTTGGGTTTGAATTCTACATTTGACCATCGATGCCCTCGTGAGAACATTATTTATGATTAATCGAGGTTTGCCTTTCAGATCTTAAGGTACTCAACATATTTACATATTATTGATATATTTACCTTTTCGTCTCTCTATCTACCAAACCCTCCTTGCTTTTACCTAAAATTCAGGGACGGAAAGTTCACCTAAAATTCTCATTACTCTTGTTTTTCAAATATACCCGAATTTTACTGTATCAAATAACACTCGAGTGTCCTCGTTCCTTACGATGCATACTCAGATTTATGTGCCCTGCCTTAATTTACTTGAGTGTTATCCGGTTTTAGTTACGCTACTCGACGTTGTTCCTTCTACACATTTTCATCACCCTAACTTCATTTCTTTTAACAGAAACGTCATTTTTTAAAAAAAAAACCCTCTCCCGAAATTTTCCGGGCAATTTTCGTTTATTTTTTATGAAACAAAATTACCAGGCTGCAAGAGGTCACATTAGGTCATTTTAAACTGTTTTATAATATCACTGCCACTACACACAAGCATTTCCTTTGTCTCTAAGGGACAGAAATATGTCAACTCCATCTTCCAAATTCAGCTTAGGAGCAGAGGGAACAATCTGATAGCCAAACACCTAAGAATGATGGTTCAATAGCCAAAGTAGCAAAATTGTCATTAATAAACGAGAAAATATATATATTTTTTTGCTCTTTTATACAAATAGAGCTTTTTGTTCCCCACCCGTCAAAAACATGTTCGACTTAGGGTCGGTGTGAAAAGTTGAAGAGATAAGCGACATTTAATCTTTGAGCGTAAAAGTCTGCCTCCAGCTACCCAAAGGAACATTGATGAAGAAGCTTTCCTACCCTTTATTTAATCGAATTAACCAACTGAAGCCCTTTTGTTAATGCTCGTTTGAGGGAAAACGTAACCCATCCATGCTCCACCAAAGCAAACAGCGCACTGGCATAGCTCAGTGCCAGAGTACCAGTCTGATAGAAAGATATGGGGAGTGATTAGTGCCAGGTGTGGAGCAACAATAATGGCAGCTTATCCAAGTAACTACATTGACTTAATTACATCGGTGGTAACCATTAACGTAGATTACCACTCGTTCCTAGGAACACCGAGACTAATGAGGGAATTAGAAGCCAAGTGGTGTTCATGGATTTCCCGAATGCAGAACCAGATTCGGATTACCAGGGAGAAGGGGCCCTTATCCAACCAGAAATTATCTAAGTATCTACTTCAATGGTGCCTGGTACTTTTATTCTCGCTTTTATATCTATACCCCAATAACTTTCTCATGTAAATAGTGATCAGAGGCTCAAAAGAAATATGCATTTTTAGAGATAAAATTAAGATATAATTTTATGTGCCAAAAATTACATTTACTCAAATAAGTTCCTGTGGGTCAATGGGTTGTCACCTTGACTCGATTGAGTCCTTCTAATATTCAATTCAAATAATTTATCTACTAAGAAACAAGGTGAGCTACAGTGGCGGCTCGTAACTAAAATTAGTTGGGATGCTGCATCAGAATTTTTTTAGAATTGTTTTAATATTGTGTAAAAGGAAATAAACATATAAAAAGAAAATTTATAGATAAACCTGATAAAATCCTAAGCAGAACAAAATCAAATATTTTTTACTTAAGAATAGCCTAAATTATTACAATTCAAGCTTGATCCATTCATTTAAAAACGAAATCTTTTCTTCCTGTTTTAATTAGCACGAAAAGATTTTTTCCCCTTGATCTCTGGATGACTACTGAGGAATCTTTTTTTCCATTGAAAGCACTGCAAGAGCATTTAGTCTTTCAGAATTTCTTTTACTCCTTAGAAAAGTTTTCATTCATTTCAATGTTAAAAAGCAGCGTTCTGCCTCTGATGTAGTCATAGGAATTGCCAAGGAGATTGTTATCAGTTTCGTAATTTCACAAGAACATCATCTAGATCAGCGATTCCCAACCTGGGGCTATGGCAAATTTATGGTGGGCCATAGAAAACTTTGGCGAGTGAGGGGGCCACAAAGCTTGATTTTCTTATAAAATTATTATAGTAATTCGAAAATTATCTAATTGTCGGCCTTTTGACAATATGGCATATTTGACTAAATGTAGTTCTCCATAATCTGTTAATCTAGTGACAAGCAACTATTTACGTGTTACTAATCATAAAACATTGAGTTTCTTTTTCTTCGATATACAACAACGTTGTAATGATTTATTAGTTATACGTTTGGCAGCGTTGTATCTATGTTCCACACCCACGGCACCAATACTCGTTGCTGTTGCTAACTCAGTCAGTCAGTATCTATGTTCCAAGTTGTAGGTGCCATCATTACTGCTCCGTGACAATATTGTTTGTGAGGCCGAATTTTATTTATTTTTTTGGTGAGTATCCTTTCAATCGTCATAAAATAACTAATATTATATGGTGACTCTAAACATAATATTTATAAAATATATGCTACCAATAAGGATATTTTAACGATTACTTTATTTCTATTTAAATTAATTGCTAACGACAACATCATCGCGCGCTTGCATTGCAGCTGCGCGGCGTTGCTTATACGAAATGTTTTTGGTTTCAATAAATATTACATTTTCTGGTGGTAATATTTGCTTACATTTATGTTCATTATGTGCTTAAATGGTGTCATAAGCATAATGCTAAATGTAAATACCAGCATTCATAAACCCTAAAAGTTATTAACTGTTCCTTAGGGCGAGGTGGAACACACCCTGCCCTGCAGCTTTGCTATCTAAAATTGAGTAGCATCAAATAGATTTAAAATTTAAATTAGTATGTAGTGGTTAACCGTTGTAAACTGTTTACCTAGTTAATAAATAATATCATATTTTATAAATTCTTGAAAATATATATTCGTACAGTATATAGAATTTAGTTCAATATAAATTACATACAAATGTTCAAACATTTGCGTCTTCATCTTCTCAATAATTATTTTAGTTTAGTTTTTCAAAGAATATATATATATATATATATATATATATATATATATATATATATATATATGAAATGAAAAACTCACAAAGTATCACGTGAGGGTAGCAAATGAATGCAATGTCCCGCAGGAAAAAATGAAAAGGTGTTTCCAAGTACTTTCGAACTTTATTAAGTTCTTTATCAAGGATAACTACATGCAATAATATTATATTAGAGGTTTTTTTCGAAAGAAAAGTATGAAAGACCGCCTCAAAAACAAGAAATTACCGATGAGGAAGACAAAAGGGGAAAAGTAAAGAAACACATTAAGAATTACAAGAAGCAGGTAGTAAGGTCAAACTGAGCCGACGGAAAGGGTAACAGATTCAAAGAAATGGAGATAACCTATCGAGTGAGATTATAAGACACGATGAGCAAAAGGGGGGAAAATACAATGTACAAAACAGAGCAGTGACAATTAAAAAATAGAAAATAATAATAAAAAATAAAAATAAAATAGGGGCCACATAACTAAAGAATGTATATAAAAAACTAAGAACGAAAGACAGAACTAATTTCTTTAAGTATTAATCTTTTAATTATAGCATCTATTCTATATATTTCTATATATATATATATATATATATATATATATATATATATGTATTCCACAGATTACCCATGGCTGATAAGGTGAAGAGAAAATGTCAACAATACTCAAGCAAGTTTTTAGCATACGGTTTTTTTAAAGTCTCCAAACAATATAACAAAGCCAATGTGTCTTATATGTATGACAGAGCTTTCCAATGAAAGCATGCGCTGCGCCCAAGTTAGCTTTTAATACATCTTGAGAATAAGCACAAGGATAAGAAAGACATACCCTTAGATTATCTTAAGAAGCTTCATGATGCTTTCCATGGAAAGAATACCACTGATTATATGCTTAGCCCAGGAAAAACTAAATTAGACAAAGTCTTAATTGCATCTTACGAGATTTCCAAGCTATAGCAAAAACTGGAAAACCCCATACTATTGGTGAAGGTTTGATTTTGCCCGCAGTATCTGTGGTAATTTCTACTGTTATGCAACATAATTCCAAACAAATTACGGAGGTAATCCCGTTAAGCAACAATTCAGTATCAAGACGCATTGATGAAATGGCAAAAATTTTGCATTAAAAATTGATGAAACATCTGTATGTGATAATCAAGCCCTTCTTATGGCGTATGTTTGGTTTTTGGATCATAATAGTGAACTCAGAAAGGAAATGCTTTTTGCTCGCAGTCTTGTGACAGATACTAAAGGGGATACAATTTTCCAAGAAGAATTGGCCTATTTCCAAGAAAAAACTATTCCAATTGGTAACATTATAGCATGCGCAACTGATGATGCCACTGCTATGGTAGGCGGATACAGCGGCTTCATTGCATATCTAAAACAAACTGAGCCTAATGTTTTTTGCATACATCGCATGGTTCATCGTCAACATTTGATTGTAAAAATTTGGGAGGACGTCTGAAAGATGCTCTTGACAGTGTAATCAAGGCTACCAACTTATCAAGTCAAATCCAGTTCATGACCTTTTTTTCGACAATTCTGTGCAAACAATGAATAAGAGTTTGAACGTTTACTTTTGCATACAGAGGTGAGATGGCTTTCTAAGGGTAATTGCCTGCGTCGCTTCGTTGAACTCTGGGAAAGTGTTGTACCATTTTTGAACGGTAAGGCGCTTGGAGAAGAAATCATAGCCGCCATGCATACATTGCATGGTTCATCGTCAACATTTGATTGCAAGAATTTGGGAGGACGTCTGAAAGATGCTCTTGACAGTGTAATCAAGGCTACCAACTTATCAAGTCAAATCCAGTTCATGATCCTTTTTTTCGACAATTCTGTGCAAACAATAAATAAGAGTTTGAACGTTTACTTTTGCATACATACAGAGGTGAGATGGCTTTCTAAGGGTAATTGCCTGCGTCGCTTTGTTGAACTCTGGGAAAGTGTTGTACCATTTTTGAACGGTAAGGCGCTTGGGGAAGAAATCATAGCCGCCAAGTGTGACATATTCTACCTTTCAGATATATTTGCCACCTAAACATGCCGAACAAACAGTTATAAGATAAAAATAAAAATCTTTCAAAGAGGCAATCAGCTCTTTTCTTGGAAAACTTAATCTGTTTAGAATTAATATTGGGCGTAAAAAATTATTACATTTTCCAACCCTCGCCCTATTGAAAAGGAGCTGCATGAGGATGATATTTTAGTGTACATTGATCAGTTGAAAAAATTTCACAATGATATGGAAAGTAGGTTCAAAGATCTCTTGGAAATGAACATTACAAGTTAGGTGGTAGACCCATTTAAGATAAATGCCGCTGATGTTGACATCATACTGCAAGAAAGCCTCATTGAGTTGCAGAGTAATCAAACTAATCAAGCTAAATCTAAACATGGCCTCAATAACTTATGGACAAGTAATGAAATTGCCATCAAATTCACATTGCTTTGGCAGGAAGTAAAATTATATTTCATCCCCTTTCCAACGTCTTACCTAGATGAATCAGGATTTAGCCGAGTTTCTCACTTATTATCAAAAGCTCGCAAACGCTTAGAAATTGTAACTAGAAGTGATCTTGTTCTGTCTCTAACAACCATGGACCCTGACATTGAAAAACTTGCGCAACTACATCAGCCACAAGGATCTCACTGGAACATATGCACAAAGAAAGCTAATATGATATATTTAGTTTTATTTTGCTAAAGGATTCTATTTTGGGGAAGTCAAAAGATAATCATTTTTCCAAGGTTACTTATTTTCTCGGTCTCCATGGTAGTTTTTCGTTTTCCTGCTATATCAGAGAAATAATGGTTCTTATATTGAACCCACAAAATATTTTTTTTCTGTTAGTAAAATAGAATAAAGGAGAATATATGTACAATTAATGGACACTGATATTTTTATGGAAGGTATTGTAATTTTGAAGTACCATTTTTCTGCTAATAATGTCAATTTGGCCACAGAAATATTAAAGATACCAAGACGGGCCATGAACTAAAAAAGGTTGGGAACCACTGATAAATTTCAGCAGCTCAATTAATTAATTAATCAATTATTTAATAAAAGAACAAAAAAAACCCTGAATTAAATTCTGCACTTTTTCACATTCAAAAATATAAACACGTTTTTAAAGCAAAACACACGCGGAGTCATAGGAAAACACTACCTTCCACCAGCACATCAGCTCCTTAGGTATGCTGAAAATCTTGTCGTTTCTCTCCATGGGATTGAATCGAGAAAAATGTCCATGTCATTTAATCGCTTTATCTACTAGCCTTGTGGTTACTTCTACTGCACATAATCGTAATAATTTGTTAAATTTACTAGTGATGTCAGCTTCTCTTTGATTCCCAGATGAGTTAAAAAAAATACAAAAAACAAAAAGGTTTATGATTCGAATTTATTCTCGGCCAAACGTCATTTTAAAAAACAAATGTTAAAGAAATAAAATAATGACTGAAGCTAAGGTGTGTCTAGAGATTATATTTAATACCTCTTTAGCATCTTATCCTTTTCCAGAAAAGGTTTGTGAAACATTTTTGTTTTAAATAGGTTTATGAATGTAATAGGGCCAATTTAGTAGATACTCACAACACTATTTAAATCAAGTATTACATAGCTTATAGTCGTTTTTCTAAAATTCCTTACAACGACCTTCCAGACATCTTTTAAAAAAGGAATTTTCTAAAAAAAATAGAGAGGAAAAGAAACGTCTTCATGAAGGGAAAAATTATATCGTGAAAGAAGTATTTAGAGGAAAGTCTTATCTGCAAATTTTAAAGAATTGGAAGCGTTGTGAAGAAAAAGGCAAAAAATGGCATTTAGTTAAGAAAGCTAAGTGTTCAACCGGAATTTCTAGCTCCTGTCCATAGAGATCGTTCTCAAATCATATGAGAAGTGGCTAAAACTTTCGCCCTCTGGCTCCTTGGGTCTTGAGGAAAACAAGATGCAAGGCTCTCAAGAAATTTTTTACCGTTATCAATAAGACCAAAAAGCTGTTTATAACCAAAAATCCCGAAGAAAAAATTCTTCTATGGGCCCCAAGATACATGAAAACTCACGGCTCAGATTGGGTTATCAGTGAGCATCAAGTGAAGCACTTCACCAAGCAACAACAGGGAGGAGTTCCTGGATGGATAGATTACACACAAGTTCCTTGGCGCTCAATGCTGGGTGATTGCGCCATGCTAGTCCTACTGTGGTTTAAGTGACAGCCAGTGAAGATGAGGAAGTCACATGTCATCA
Source organism: Ceratothoa steindachneri (assembly GCA_963969495.1). Taxonomy (NCBI): domain Eukaryota; kingdom Metazoa; phylum Arthropoda; class Malacostraca; order Isopoda; family Cymothoidae; genus Ceratothoa; species Ceratothoa steindachneri. The sequence goes on along the minus strand of OZ018320.1, from coordinate 22,367,222 downwards.
TGCAGGATAATGATCCTATTCAAGCGTCCATCAGACAAACAGACGGTCCAAAGTTATTCAGAAGAAGGGTTCTTTTATTTAGTAGCCCCTTGAACAGGTGCGGATACAGAGGGAGTCTAGAGGTTGAAGCTCCCCCTCAAATTTCAGACCCATTTGTATTTATATTCTTTTCAAGCCATACTTGTATTCTGCTATTCAGAAAGATTTTTAAATCACTGCAATCAAATGTACCAAATAAATACGGGTAAATTTAAAAAATAATGATTGAATTCAGTATTATACTTGTACCTTAGCTGACGTCCAAAAAATTACAATTCATAATTTTCTGTGTGGGAAAAAATCGGATCTGAGTGAGTTAGTGCTCACTCCTATATGAGATGCTGCTATTTATTATCAATGATGTGTAAGAGAACCATTATTAATGATCAATGCCTTTTTCTCAGACTGCACAGAGGGAGGAATTCGGGTTAGTCCACATCTAATTTTTATACACTGATCCGCCACTGCCCTTTAACAGTTAAAATTGTTTCATCTGATTTCCCTTTATTGTATTCTTACAATAATATGATATAAGTTTTTTAACCTTGTTATACTTTGTTTATTATATGATTTCTTTATATATTTAAATTGAAAAACTATGCATTCCTACAAATCAAAAATGTCATATTTTTCGCATATGGCATTTAGAATTTATATATTCCCATTTTACAGTTTGAGGCGTAATAACTTCCTTATTTGAAAAGAAGGATGCGTGGTTAAGGATAGATACAGTGTTGGAATAAAGCGCTAACTGAGAGAAGATGGATGGTAGTTTGTCGTCACATTCGTTTTATTCGCAAACATACTGTTTTCGACGGAACAGAGCGCTATTAACGTAGAGGCGTATTTTTCTAACGGCCACTCTGTCATCGCAGTGCAACTCACCTTTCGTCGTCACTTCGAAATTCCACCGCGAGGCTCTGTTCCTGATTGTATTTTCTCATCATAATTTTCTTAACCCCATAAAGAACGCTGCAAAAAATGCAGCTTAAATAACAATATGCGATATAATCTATAGACACGGTTTAGTTATCGTAAAGACCAATTTTTTAAAGATAAAGAATACCTATCCTGTTTTAGATTGAGCTCCTCGCCCCTCTCCCCCTACTAAAATTTTGTAACAGTCACTCTCAATAATGATGTACCTGATGAAAAATGAGTTGAATTCCTGCACGATTTGTTTCTTCCAATAAATAATCACAAACTTTATCCGAAAAAAGTCGTAAAACGGGATTAATCCCAAGTCAGCTTGGGTACTCAATTGAGACATCAGTGAGGAAAAGGGGACGAGTTGAAAGGTATAATTTATATTTTGACTAACAATTAAGAGGCGAAACCAACGAGGGATTATTCGCCAGAAAATTTGTGAGCGGGGGTTCGTGAAGAGAGTGCTGTAGTTACCGAAAATGAAAATGTGGGAAATATTATATCGTCCGTTTAACAAGAGACCAGTTAGAACAGTGCTTTTCAACCTGGGTGCCGCGGGAGCGACCAAGTAATCATTTTTAAAATACTTAAATTGCAAAAAAATGTAGGTATTTCAAACATTTATAAAATATCTAACGACACATAAAAGCATTTTGAAAATATTGTGCAACATAAAAACATCGAAAAAAGAGAAACGAGAGTTGCCGTGTCAACTATATCTCCCAAATATTAAAGAATTATGTGGTACTTATCAAGCTCAATTTCCCTATTAAACTTTTAAACTTAAGGTTTATTTTTTTATTTTTAAATTTTGATCTTTTATTTCGATTAAATTAGGTTAAATGTCAATCATTGTTTATTTGGAAGCGTTTTCGACATAATTAAGTAATTATGCTGAAATGAGTTTATATTGTGGTGCCACGGCTGCTTCTAGGTACCAATTCAAGTGCCACCATCCTAAAAAGGTTGAAAAGTTAGAGCGATAAAAACACTGAGGGCGTGGCACCCAAAGGATAAGGGTAGTGAACAAGAAGGAAGGCGAGAGAGGAAGAAATAATAAAAAGAGGAGGAGAAAAATGTGAAAAGTGGGTAAATAATCCCACACCCCATTATATGAGGGCCTATAGAATGATCCTCTTTGGTAGGGGGACAAGAATCGGTCAAGCGTAGGAGAAATGTGATCGCGGATGAGAAGGTTTATATTTAAGAATATCTTTCCCCTTCTCAATCTCCCAGGGAAGGGGGGCTAGGGGTAGACCCAGTGCCCCAATAAATGGTCTCAAAACTGCCGCCTCGGCTTTGTCCCTTCAGGACATTCACTTTTTTCCCTTTTTCGATCATTTTTTTTTACAAGCCTCTTCTCACATTATTTCTTAGCCCACAGCTAATGTTATAGGCTAGTCGCAGGCCAATTTTTACTCACTCATCTCTGGTCGGGATTGTAAGGTGAGGTCACCTCCTCCCTCTTGGCTCCGACTGGGGTTAGTGGTTTCAACATGCCTGCATCCTTCCCAACATTTTGCTTTTATACCATCGAAGACGGAGGAGGGGGGGGGGCATGATGCTCCTGCTTAGCTTTGAAGGACCCCCTCCCGGCTCCAATAACCGCTATTTCTTGTCCTTCATGCCACAATGCCTGTAGGAGGATCTGTAGCTATCTATTTTACACACATTTTCACTTCTATTCTGCCACCCCTTTTCTCCGGGAACATCGTTGGTTTTCGCTCTAAATAAAAAACAAAACAAAGACACCCTCTGTTCACCCAGTGAGGCCATTGTAAATTATCGGGGGAAGTGAAAGTGGTCGAATACAAGTAATCCAGTAATGAAGTACTCCGACATCTGCTTCCGTAGACCTCAGACGATAGGATGTTCTTCTTCTTGATTGCGCTCGATACGAACCGATATTTGGAGATCCGCGAATCCCTCTTAACAGCTGCGCAGCTCGGCGAGGGCCAATTAGACGCAGCGCTCGAGTCTGAATTAAAGCCATCGGATTATCCGTCTTTCATTCTCGAGGACGAAGAGTAACAGCCAGTGAAACCATACTTCTCAATCATTACGGAGTTCATAGAATCCCATGGGGCGTTTGAAATGTGGAAACCCAACTCCGTAGGCTCTAAAGTTAAATTTGCACTCGTATGATAGGGTTAACCTCTTATATTTTTTTTTATTCTCCTTTCTTGTACATCAAACTGACATATGGTGACCATAGTATCTAAATAAAACATGGTACACGCTCACAAGTATTAATTATGCTGTCTTCATTAAGGGTAAAGACCCTCTTGACTCGCATGTGATTATATTCGCTTAAAATTTGATCACGGAACCCCCCTCACTTTTGTTAATCATTTCCCTCTCTATATTTCGTGGCTCGCCGTGAGTGTATAATAGGCCTGGGGCTGTTGTTACTTCTCTCTAGAGAGAGTTGCGTGCCATTCCGTTGCCAAGCGTCTCGTTGGCCTTCTCTTTGCTCTTCCAATGTTCCTATATATTTTCACTTGGCCTAACTCTACCAATATACGAACCTCTCATCAGAAACCTTCTTGAGCAGATCTGTTTCACTTTCGTTTCTTCGTTTTCAATCATAAAATAATACCAGAAAGATGTGTACAAGAGTCTACAATAACACATTTTACACGTACCTGCGTGTATGGGTGAAAACATCTGTATGTATAAAGATGTGAAAGGTGAATGCCCGTTATATTTCTTTCATTACAAAGGTTAATTTGCTACATGCTAGTAGCCATTCCTGCCGTCTTTGCCATACATCTGAGCAACCATGCGGACTTTACAATTGCCTTTGGTGATTCCTTTTTTTCTGCAACCAACTCCACCCTCTTCTTAAATAAGTACAGTTGCAAATAAAAATTACTTATAATTAATGAAGGGAATTCCTCACATATAATAAATTTTGAATAAAAAAATATCTTTTCAATCTCAGGTTGCTTCCACGCCTCCACTTTCTGCGGCAGTGAAATAGGTGCCTCTATTATTTAGGGACCAACTCTATGTTTGGTTGGCAGCGTCTGCGTGGAAGAATATGGGAATTCTTCGATTTTGAGGCCAGGATGTCTGCGTACACGAGTGTAGTGGTGAAATGAGGTCTGATTGAGTGTACAGGAAGTTATGGGAGAACGGGAGTCTTGGGGTAGGGAAGAATTAACCTTTCCATTGGGAAATTTTCAACATTGCGGAATTCAGTGGAGATGGAGACGAAGAGGGTTAAAGAATTATGGCCTAATTCAAACAAAAAGACAAGGGTTTATTATCATAGTTATAATGATTATCATTATTATAACTAACATATATAGATTAAGGTATTTTACTAGCATAGGGCTTAGCAAAATTTTGAGGGGGATTCCCCCTGACCAGAATTCTAGCAACGATCATTTTTAAAGGCAATATTAAACAAATGAAATATTTACATTTTAATTAAATATTCTTTATAATCAATATATTTTATTTACGTAAATTGAAAAAATATAAAATCCCAAAACTTTAAATCGTAATGGGAGGTATATTCTAGATATTCCAATATTGTTATTATATGAAGCATAGAGACGAAATTGAACCTTTAGAATCATTTGAGTCATTTAAGTCGACGATGCCCTTTGAGTCGTGATATTCTAAACTCTACGTTTGAATTTGATTCAAAAAGCTTTTTGTTATTTAGAATTTTTGGTAAACCGTCAGATTACAATTTTAAGGGATAATTTCCTCCGTAGTTGCGACTTAAAAATACATCAAAAAATACACGTAGGCAGAAGTGCATTTTCCACAAAGTATCGACACAATATTTATTGGTCAGTTAGTCGACGTACTTAATAACGATAATTACATTAATACCCAATTTATAAATATACTTTTCAGATGTACATGAATGGGAAAGGAGAGGAGTAGTGCCAGGCCATTTAATACACAATACCGCAAAAGAGCGCAAAGTCTTTTACCATTGAGATAGGCAACAGCCATTTTTTATTAAACTCATGGAAATGAAGCCACAATATCAAGGAAGGCATCGAGTAAATATGAAGCGTCTCAAGTTTTTTTTTCAATCTTAAACTAATATATTCTAAACTAACCTATCCTTTTCTAAATTAGGTTAGCTATGTTTAGTTAGGTTAGGTTATATTAAGGTTCAAAAAACCTTGGCATGCCGGTCGTACCTCCATCTACTGCATAATTTTTAATCTCAAATGGAGATGCCCCCGATGCTTTTCGTCTTTTTCAAGGGTTCGAATAGGAGAAATTAGATTTTCGCTTTCTTTGTGAGAATTTATTGCAGAATATTTGTTCCTTTTCCAGCTTGATCTTTTTTTTGCTTCTTTTCTCCTCCATTTGCTTTTAATCCGACTTTCTACTTCTATATCTACACCTACTTCATTTGTGTTAGCGTACCCTCTTTCCATTAAGGCCATCTTAAAAATCTCCAAATAAATCTGCCAAACTCTCAATAACTCGACAATGTTATCTATTTGAAGAGTTAATAATTGGAAAGTAGTGATGTCTCCCAATTCTTAATCAGGTTATGATGACGTTTGCAATTATAACCCTCGACCCATTCAATAAATCGTCGTCCCAACTCGATTCATACATAACCTCTATTCGACCAGCGGCTATATATCTAACTTATACACATTTTAATTTGCCTATATCTTTTCACCTCATTCTCTACGGATATTTCCTTACAAGCTTTCTGCATTACACGGCCTCGCTGAAATCGTGCTTTAAATTCGAGCAAAAAATATCCCGATCCCTCGTCTCTCAGGTTCTATAATTTGGACTATAAGTTTCAAAATTTCGTCTAAATTTACACATTCATTCACCTAATTCTCTTTTCAAATTAGATGGCGGAGATACACTCGGTTGTTTTCGATTTGATCCGCTGTGTAGTTCTGGAGATAGCTCTATTTTCAGGAATGATCATCCGCGTACTGATTTACATTCTTCATTCACTGGGGTTTATACAGTACGCCCCTAAAAATCATTTAGAATGACCACCATTGCTGCTAATTGTGTACATGGGATTCGGGATAATTTTGACGATTTTTAATGTCTCCTTTTTTTTCAGGAAAATTGTGAGGTTTTGTTGAACAGTCAAATGAGTTGGATATCATACAGAGGAGAGTTTTTGGAGAAATAAATTAGCTGAATATTGGAAAAGAATCTGCATTATGATGTTCGCACAGAGTATCAACATGCCGACATCATGCCTGGTGCTTTTGCTCTTTTAACACTGTGAAGTTGTTACATAGGCAGCTCCAATAGAGACTACGAGGCCATGGTAAACAGAAAGGAAACCAGCAGATGTATTTGACTGTCCGCATGCCGTAATTCATCCAATAGCTGCAGGATAAGGTGATGGAAGACTCGAGCAAGGGAATCCGGGCTTTAGCTAGAGAGATGGGTTTTAGAGTCACCACCATGAAGCTGGCCCTGAATGAGGACCTTTGCAACCACTCGTACAAGAGGGCTAAGGGCTAAATTCTGATAGAGAAGGTCAACTAGAACCGCTTGGAAAAGGAAAAAAAGCTCCTGAACAAACTGAAGCATCCTGTTGAGCCAGGGATGATATGTTATTTTCAGATGAAAATAACTTCTGCCAGTACCAGTTGTACAACATGCGACGTTCCACGTATCGGGAAGATTAAGTTGCCCCCAACTCTAATTGTTTATGGGTGTGTATAGAGTGAGAGTGACGTCATACCAATCCACATTTGCCGAACTTATTTTCCATAGAATACCTGCAAACGCTACGTTCTTACTTTTTTTTTAAATTCTTTCCTATCAGTTAGCGTCACCTTGACAGGAGATCCTCGGACTTAGTGTACAAGACTTTATAACTGTTTGCATGCATTATATTAATCGTATCTTGGGCAGATCCGTTCGTGATATAGTCCACTGAGTTGACCAGATTATCCACTCTGCTACCCAGCATGTAGTATCTGCGTCGTCGCGTTCGTTCCTTTACCCCCTAGTAAATGAGTCAGCCATAAGACGAACATCGAAACCATCTTCATCCTTGTCAGAAACTAAAACTGAAACTCATTTGTCATTTTCTTTGCTCTGTCTCCTTTGACTGTCTAGGTGGACATTTCGGTGAACTGAAGGGAAGGTGTCACCTTTGGCGGAAGAATTCCTGACTTGCAGGCTCTGTCGAGGGGATATATCAGGCGTGGTTGAAGTTCTCAGTCATCCTTTCGATCATCGCGAAGTTCGCATCCTGCCACAAGGCTGTTGAACTGCCTCATAAACACCTCCTAATCAAAACACAGCACCTTTATTTCCTGTGAAGGGAAAGAATTTTAAAATCTCTCTTCGAATTATACAGCCCATGTTGCTATTAGACAATCAATCGAATTGTGCTTTCATGCGCAAGAGGCTTGTTCCTTTGGAGTCATTCTTGCAGAAAAGTAAATACTGAAGTGAATGTTTAATGACTCTTTACCCCCCTTTCAAAGTTTGAGTTGAAGTGCAGGTAGGGAATAAACCTAAGGCAACTCTGTCAAGTTTAGTAAGATTAGCTCGGTTTAAATTAATATGCTTAAATAAGGATACTTTGCACTTTTAATTACTACTAATTAACCCAACAATGAAATTTTGACAAAGAATTAACAGGCCAATAAGAGCCTAAAAAATCTCCCATAGGCATTTAAGAACTAGAAAAAATTTGATAATTAGAAATGAAAGAAAGGAAATGCATTCCATGTGTTTATTGCCTTGAAGGTATTAATGGCATTGTACCATAACTAAATAAAGTGAGCACATTAAGGTAGAACAACTGCCATATGAATGAGGAAAACTTTATCCCTCACTGAGATTCAAATCAAGAAGAATTCGAATGTGCTTTTGTAGCAATGACGTCTGCCTTTCTCATTCAAGAGGTCTTTGGCTAAAATTCTAGTGGTTAGATTTTGTAAAAAAAAAGGGTTTGTTTAAGCTCATCGTTTTCAAAAAATAGTACAATATTCATTTAAGTATAGCTTAAATACAGTTGTTTATGCAAAGCAAATCTTACAGATTTTCCTTTCACAGAATTGGCTTTTTCAAATAGAGATATAAAACACCGAGCAATTAAAACATAAACTTAGAAAAATGCAACATTTTAGCTTGGCTGTGTCTCACACACCAGTTCAGAAATGGTTATGCTTGTTTCTTCTAGAGGTGAAAAATAATAGTTGATCTGTTTGCTGCGTGGTTTATATAGGCCGATAAAGGTGGTATAACAATACCTTAAACGCTAATTAATAACAGTTCTTTCCTTATGTGGCACACAAACAGACAAAATGAAACTATTTTAATCATACGATGAAGATTTGACAGGAGAATACATTACTGAGAATCTCAGACACATATTATTACTCTTATATAGAGGGTATGACGCTCATAAAATTGAAGATGATTTGGTTCCTTGATGCATTATTGTCTGTGTTTCTTTAATCTCAATGCAAGTTTGTCTCTTTCTAAGCAAGCTCCTCTCTCTGTAACTATCCTAACCGGCTTGTCTGAGTGCGTAGAAAGAGACAAACTTGCATTGAGATTAAAGAAACAGACAATAATGCATCAAGGAACCAAATCATCTTTAATTTTATGAGCGTCATACCCTCTATATAAGAGTAATAATATGTGTCTGAGATTCTCAGTAATGTATTCTCCTGTCAAATCTTCATCGTATGATTAAAATAGTTTCATTTTGTCTGTTTGTGTGCCATATAAGGAAAAAACTGTTATTAATTAGCGTTTAAGGTATTGTTAGACCACCTTATCGGCCTATATAAAGCACGCAGCAAACAGATGAACTATTATTTTTCACCTCTACGGAAAAGTAGCCGGCTGGATCGAAAACTGGCTAAGTGGCAGACGGCAACGGGTGGTGGTGAATGGACAGGCTTCTGAGTGGGTGCCCGTTACTAGCGGGGTGCCTCAAGGTTCTGTCCTGGGACCACTACTATTCATCATCTACGTCAACGAAATGGACGGTGACATGGTTGCCAAGATTTCCAAATTTGCCGACGATACCAAGCTTGGTATGAACGTTGCAAAGGATGGAAATACTGCCCGCCTGCAGGAAGATCTTGGGAAGATTGGGGAGTGGTCGGACACGTGGTAAATGCCTTTTAACGTGGGGAAATGCAAAGTGATGCATATCGGCCACAGAAACCCCAAATCTCAGTATATCTTTAAGGGCACTGCTATTGAATCTACCGACACTGAGAAGGACTTGTGTGTAACAATCACTAGTGACCTTAAGTTTTCGAAACAGTGCATTGAGGCGGAGAAAAAGGCCCAAAGGATGCTAGGTTATATAAAGCGCCAGTTTAGATATCGGAACAAGGAAATTGTACTGTGTTTGTACAACTCACCTGGAGTATGCTGTACAATTTTGGAGTCCTTCATTTCGTAAGGACATCGCGAGATTGGAACACGTACAAGCCAGGGCAACCAAGCTGATTCCCTCTATCCGACATAAAAGTTACGAGGATAGACTAAAGGAATTAGATGTGTTCTCGCTGGAAACCCGTAGACTGCGTGGTCAGCTCATCGAGGTTTTCAAAATACTTCAAGGGTTCGACAATGTTGACTACCGAGATATTTTTACACTGAGTGAGAACAGAACGCGCAATCACGGCTTCAAACTTGAACTGAAGCGTTACAACCGCAATCTGTGTGGAATTTTTTTCACCTACAATATCTGCGGTAAGTGGAACGCACTTCCAGTGGAAGTTGTCAACAGTGAATCTGTTGACCAGTTTAAGTCAAGACTAGACAAAGTCTTGAAAATTGGCCGTTTAGGGACGCAAAACATTTGAGCAGCCATGTGCCTGCTCGATTGCTAGTCCAAAGGTACCCTCTTTGAATGAACCGTAAGGTCTCCTAGGGTACTTTCTTTTCTTGTAACTCCTTGTATCTCCAGATTCTTCCGTTTTGCTGCTCTACCTGGTTTGTTGTCTATAGTTTGTTGCCTTATCACATTTGCTTTATCCCCAAAATGGCGTTGGGAATCAATTTGTACTTCCGATTGCTTATGTTCTTTCTGACAACTTTTACCTGTAGGTTAATTATAATCTATCATCTTGTTGCAATATTTTAGAGTTGATGTGGGTTGTTTTTCCTGTCTTGTCGTTGAGTTCTCAGCTCACTTCACTCTTTCTCTCCGCTGAAAATCGAACCTATCAAACAATTTTTTCTTCTCAGATACCATTCTCTACATTTTTCTTCCATGTTTCTATTTCTGATTAATTGATCACATTTACAGGTATATTTCGACACTTGAATACGGTGTATCTGTTCAAGCATTTGTAAACGAAGGCAAAACTACAATATTTTGATCTCTTTTTTTCCTGCAGGTAACCTAAAACCGAGAGAGCAAGTGTGTTGTATGTTGAGGCATCGTATATGGGATATAAGAAAAGGAACATATGAAATAAAGCGAGAATAAAACGGTAACGATATATCAAAACATTCCAGAATAAATGAGAAACAATTTAATAAAAAAACTACCAGTCTTTAAAATGGTGAAGATTCGATTGGGTCAGAGTCCACCCACCCATATATCTCCACAAAAGAAAGGCTTTGGATGAATTTTACATCGTGGTTCTCAAAGCGATGAGCGCTTGATGACAGGTTCGAATCCACTCCTTTATTTCACCTTCATATAGTGGTTAAACTAGTTTTCCCTATTATCTCAAAGTAAATGAAACTTAAATTAAACATTTTTATTGTGATGTTGAAAAGGTGGATTCATTAAAGTTCTAAGAATGATGCAAATCTGCAGCATATCATACAACTTCGACGCCATGTGCTTGGAATCTGCATAGGAAAAAGAGACTCTCAACCCCTTCTGCGGCGCCGCTTTTTGGCACTTCTTTCTACAAGACGACGGTTCTGGTTCGATAGTGACACAGATTAGTTTTCTCATCTCAATGAATGATGCATAGACACGCAAAGAATCTTAGTTCACGTAGTCTCAATGAGAGATTTAGGTAAGGCACGTTCATATATCATGGCAGCATGAATTGTATAGGGAGTTGTTCAATATTAATACAAATGTTCCTTTAAGAGACATACCTCTGGCCAATTCATAATACTTAATCTACCCATGTTAGTACTCTTCCAATAACTCTTAAGTTGCATTCCAAAACATCATTCAGTTTCTCTCCTTTATCAGCCTTTTAGCAATCTTCTACTCATTTTCGGGTCAGTAATGGAAGTATATCCTTCAGAAATTATTAGGGAGAGAAAATAAACACATCTTTATGCCATAGATTCACGCAGAAATACATTGAATCCTTCTACAAATTTCGTCATCAGGGATTTCGTCTAATCGGATGTCGGTATGACCCCTTTAGGTACCTCTTTTGAATGAGGAAATCAAATTAACCCAATTTCCTCCTTTGCCTGGTTTGAATTCATTTGATTAAAGCTGAGAATGTTCTCCCCATTAAATCCACCAGGAATCTTCAATGTATTTTGTCTGTGACATTTATATCGGACTCAAAACTTGAAGGGATCTAGGTCAGGAGAAATATCGCAAACGCTGTCAAACTAGTTCGCTCAAAGGAACACATGAAAACTAAAATACGAACAAGTCCTCGCATTGAATAAAATGATCAATAAAAAATTGGCCCAAATAATGAGGGATATAAAATCCAGTTCGCTTTACAGATTAATTGCTAAACATGAAATTTGTATAAGTAAATCGAAATTAATACAATCCACGCGCAAATTGGTATATTTCTATGGGGGATCCCACAGTGTCACCTGTGGTGACCATTACACCTGGTACCTGGAGGAGCAGCAGGTGCTCTAGGACTGGTGAGAGTAGTTAAACACACTGTGGTACGACTTCTTGGCTACAATATCAGCAGTTCATGGCCTTCCCTGCCCCACAGTTTGTAGGACCTACAGCTTTTATCTTCTATTATTTTTACTCTGCCTAGCTTCACCACTTTTCTATGCGATTCTCTCCTCACTGACTTCTAACCAGCAGGGAGGTTCCTATGTAGATTGCTGCACTTGGTCATTGGAAGAACGGCAGTTCCTCCTAACTTTCTTTGTACCTCTATGCCCGCCGTTTTTCTAAGAGTATCCTCTCCTTAATTCTATGATCTAGGTCAAAGGGCCTGACCTGCTTCCTCATGCCGGAGACCCGAGATCTGCGGTACGAATAAGGGAACGATTTGTTTTGCTCCAATAATTGTTTTCGTCAGCATAATGGTATAACCACCTCCCTGCTATCATTATCGGGAGAATAATGTTGTGCCGCATATAGGGACGGGCTTTTCGACCTTGTCAAAGGTTTGAGGTCTCGCCATTTCTAGGTCTGTCACATGACAGATCTTCAGATCCTGGCAATCCTGTCAAAGACTAGTACGATTAAGGAGGGCATTACTTAAGTCGCCCTGCCCAAGTGGCTGCTTAGTTGGGTGCTGCGGCCCTTGAGGAGTGACAGTACGCTGTGGAACTTCCGGTTCGTGTGTATTGCTGCAAAGACATGAAACTAAGTCATTAAGGCCGCTAGATTTGGAACCTCTAAAAAGTCCGGGGTCGACTAGATGCGATATTTTGCCACCCATACATTTTTTTATTTCTATATTGGTCAAAAGTTTGGGAATTTCGTGTAAAGCATCAAACATTTAAACAAGATCTGCTGACCCAAAAGTCGCGTGCTCTCACTTATTTGGATTTAGAACCTTACGCCCTTCAAATACTTCAATAATTTCTGGATTAATCTTTGGAGGACCTAGTGAATTATATCATTCGAAAGCGAATGTAAAACAACATAAGGCTTTCATATTTCGTTAGAATCGGCAAAATAGTTACAATGTTATTACAAAGAGCCTAAAAGCACCCGTTACTAGACTCGCAGGCGACTACAAAATATTCCGACACTATTCCAATTGATAAAACCTCGCTCAACCTTGGCAGTCTGGTGGACGAGGATTACGACTAGACAGCTATGACTGGTTGAGAGATTACCCTCTCAAAACACCAAATTGGTAAGGACGTTTCCCCTCCACCAATACAAGGATTTTAACTCTAACAGAAGGAGTTTTAGGAACACGGATTTTGTTCTAGCGGCGTTCACGTAACTGTTGACTCTGACTTTTGGTGGGGGAAATTTTTATTCTTTTATATATATTTATTTTGATTGTTAACTTTTACCTTTGCCCATCACCTATTTTGCAGAGGAGTGTTCTAATAAAACACCGCGGTTTGAATATATATATATATATATATATATATATATATATATATATATATATATATATATATATATATATATATATATATATATATATATATATATATATATAGAGAGAGAGAGAGAGAGAGAGAGAGAGAGAGAGAGAGAGAGAGAGATAGAGAGAGAGAGAGATTATCTACCAGTCCCATTACTTAGTAACGCCCTTGTAGAGGTACTCGTAAATGGTTTGTTGCGGTAACAAACACCCTCACACGCCTTTTATCCGGTCCTATCAGGAGTAGAGGATAGACTAAGTGACGCAAATAGAAAAAGAAGATAATACAGGAATTGTAAAAGAAGAGAGTTTTAGCTCATCTCATTAATCCCAGGTGCCGGGCTGCTCGGTCTGGGACGGAGTGTTTGAGTCCTCCTGGTAGAAAATTGAACCAGAAGTCTAGGTACTCCAATGTACTATTTCGTTCCACACGCCCTTTTGGAGTCATTGTTGAACGAAGCGAAGGAAGGAGCTCGGGAACAAGAACGAGTACGTACGTTAATGGAGAAGAAATAATTAATTACCTAAAAGTTGCAAAGCAATGAGTGTACATACAAGAAATTTTGTGAGAACACACTCAAAATGTGGTGAAGTTAGTGGAAGTGAAAATGGATGGGAGGTTATATAGTCCCATTACTTGAATCGTGAGAATGAACAAATCTCTCCCTCCCTTTACTAATTATTATTATAACTATTACTATTATTATAATTATTATATTTATTATTATTATAGTTATAATAATAACACTGTACAACAAATATCAGTGTCAAGGAAAAAATAGATCTCATGTGTATTTTATTATGACGTTGAGTGTGCTGAATTCGTATTTGATAACAAATAATAAAAATTTCTCATCAGGTAACATTTTCTTGTAAAGCCGATTTAATAATTATGCAATTGATACAGATTTCAACGAAACCATAAATTAATTTCGCCCCCAAAGTCAGATTACATGTGTCCATTGTAATTAATTCATGAATATATAGTGAATCAGCAAGTTCATTAGCATTATATAAAGTATTAACCTACATTTTAGTATTTACTTCTTCGTTTGTAAGACGCCTTAGGTGTGTTACGTTTCAGGTTCCAGCAGAAGTCAGCCAGCAGAGAAGGGCTCCATTTTCCCTTATGTATTTTCCCATTGACGCTATATTTTGATAGAACCTCTCTTCACCTTCATCACCCACATCTCCTGCATTCTGTAGGAAAAAGGCCGGATAAGAATGAAGAAAGTGCATCTTCAGTAACATATTGCATTCGAGATCTTGGTAGCACTTGATTAGTCTCTCCACTATACGCCCTCGCTCGGCCCCTTGGTGCTTTCCCAGAAGTCCTTTGCACACATCTTTGAATGCATGCCACGCCGCTAGCTCAGTTTCATTCATTGTCGCTTCGAAGTCCTCATCAGCTATAAGTTGAAGAATTTGTAGGCCTACGAATATGCCTTCTTTAATCTTGGCATCCCTTATTTTCGGGAAGATCGCTTTGAGGTAATGGAAACATAGCTTGTTATGTTGTAGGACTTTGGTAGATTGCTTCATTAGGCCTAGTTTTATATTCAGTGGTGGCAAAATGATTTTCTCCTTCTTAACTACTGGCTCATGAATTACATTATGGCATTCAGGCATCATAGTTTCCCGAGTTCACCATTCTAAGTGTGCATAATGCTCTGATCTGGCCCTACTGTCCCATTTGCAAAAGAAGCACAAACTCGGTGTATCCAGTTTGTTGCTAATTAAGTAGAGATACTACATTCAAGTCCGCACAAATTAGCCACTCATGCTCTGTGAGGGAATCCCCACGTGGAAAATCTCTAGCAAAAAGGAACTCCCATGTGCAGCAAAAGGCCCGGCTAGGACTAAAGTGGTAAGCCTACCCCCCCCCCCCCTTTCCACAAGCGGTAGCTTCGAATCGAGTCCCCCACGATTCACCTTTATGCGGGCTAAAATAGCTCTGCCAGAAGATGCGAGGCCCTTCAAGAGTAGAGCTGTTTCCCGCTAACCCTCAACTCCGGGGAGATCCTCGGATATAAATAACGCTCGACTCCCCGGAAGACACACAGAGTTGAGAAGTCTCGCCAGAACTAAGAAGATTTCCCCATGGTTCAAAGTCAAGTGCTAGCAACAAAGCAAAGTGACAGCTGAACTATTTTGTGTATTTGGAATTAGCCCCAGCCAGGAGGTAATTCCACTGAAAGATCGCCCCGAGTGATTTTCCCCGACTTCTTTCATCAACTACTGTCGAAGCCCAACTCATTTTGGGTAGCCGAAATACTCTCTCCTGGTCTTGAAGTTACCCCTCCCCCCCTTGCTTTTGGAGAACCGTCATCACTCCAACCTACCGCTTTGAGGTTCGAGCGGCGTCACCTCAAGAGCAAAAGACATCCGTAAGCCAACCCCCCTCCCCTCTTCAGTAACCCAATTGAGTTAATCTCTCCCCCCCCTTCTTTTATTGATGTGATTTTTGCCCGTTAATTCTCTCAGGAAATTTTACCCTTCAATTCTCTTATTAATTTTTTTTGTGTAAATAAAGTTCTATTTTTATACATGTCTCTTTAAATAACCTTGAACTTTGCCATTCTCTATAATTTGCCTGACCTCGTTGCACTCTCTCGTTACACAGCCCGTCTGAACTCGTGGTTTTCCGTCCCTTTTATCAGTTCGCTTTCAAGTTATTGGTCCTCTCCCATAGATATAATATGGTATTGATATAATGTAATGTCATACCACGATATATATATATATATATATATATATATATATATATATATATATATATATATATATATATATATATATTAATATACATATTATATAAATCTGGTGTCAAGTGTGTTGGGGTTTTACGAACCCGTGTCATTTTAATTTCGACATTAGAAGTTCCCTTGTTATTCACGTACATCCCTTTTATTTTAATTTTTGTATTGTACTGGCAGAAGGCAAGTTTAAGTTATTTGAAGAGCAGTGGAACGTAATCTATTTAGATTTTGTGTTGGACCCCAGGTAATTAATTTTTGTTTATTGTGTTCGAATTTTGTCGACTCTCCTGGTTATTAATCCAAAAGAGTTAAGGTCTTTGGTGTCCTAATTCCGGTAGGAACATTTTATTTTTTTTGCCGCTGTAGCTGTATCTTAATTTTTTTTTATGATCAAGGCCTTCACGAATATTCAAGTATTCGTTTCGCCTGGGTAGTGTCCTAGCTCGTTCGCTTATCAATGTTGCCTCAGTTAACTGCGTAAAAATGTCAACCTTCGAAAACTTCAAGAATCAGGGTGAAATGTTAGGTCTTTCGGGCAAAGACCTGCTAAATTACGTACAGAAAGAAGAGAGGAACGAACGGGCAGAGCCAAGGGAATTGGAGATGGAGAAGAACAAACTGAAGATGAAGGAGAACAAACTGAAAACGGAGATGGAGAACAAACTGAAGATGGAGATGGAGAAGAACAAAATGGAGGAGAACAAACTGAAGATGGAAGAACGTGAACAAATTAGGCAGCATGAGCTGGAAATGAGCCGAGATCAAAGGGATTCTCAATCCATCGGTTCCCGGGCTAAAATTCCCCAAACTCCTTCAGTCCACCTTCCCGCTTTCAATGATGGAGAGGACTTTGGGTCATTTTTGGCCCATTTTGAGAGAATCTTTCAAATTAATAGAAAGGATCTCGAAAATGATGGCGTCGCTCGCTTACTTCCCCTTCTAAATGCCAAGTTAAGGGATATCTTCGTATCCCTTCCTCCGGAAGCAACTTTGGACTATTCCACGTTAAAGTCTGAATTGCTAGCCGCTGTTCACATGAATAGCGAATTCTACCGCTCCCGATTCCGTCAGAAAAGGATCCGCCCTGGCCAAACCTTTCGACAGCACGGTACATCCTCCAAAGAAACCTTCAGTGTTGGCTGGATGCGTGCAAGATTCCCCAGGTGTACGAGTCTCTTCTGGACTTTTTTCTTAGAGATCAGCTTTTAGCTGCCGTGGCTCCCGAAATTCGCGCCTTCATTAAGAATAAACGTTGCGCCACTTTCAAGGAGTACTTGGAAGAGACCGATGTTAAAAAGGCTCCCCAATCACCCCCCAAAACTAAATTTTATGGCCCTAAGACCCCCCCCTAATTTGGTTCCAAGATTTACCAAAGTTCCTAGTCCCTCGAAGCCAAGAAACTTCCATCCATCGGAACACCGAGACGTTAAAACCCTAGTTTCTTCTCCCCCGGTTGTGCTGTACCAAAAGAACCCGATCGTCTGCTACACCTGCGGAATTCCCGGCCATTACCGCACGAACTGTCTGTAAAACTACCGATTCGCAAACTCTCAATCCCACCAAGCACACCAAATCTGGGCCGCCCCTGATCCTCCTCCGTCGCCTCAGAAGACACTCGAACCCCTCTCGCCCGCCAAAGACCTGGTCCATCAGGTAAATTTTCTCTTTAATGAGAACAACCCTGGTCGATTGAAGTTCGAGAACTGAACTGTGAACGGTCGCCGAGTATCCACCTTCGTCCGTGACACTGGGTGCACCTGTATTTTAGTGTCTGAGGACCTACTCCCCCCTGTTCGGCCCGGCCACAAGAAATTTGCTGTGGTCCACGACTACCTTGGCCGGGCGAGTCGTTTCCCAGTAATTCGTTGTCACATCGAGTGTGACTATATGTCCGGTTGGGCCGAAGCGGTAGCGGCGCCAATCGAGTTCTGCTCCATTTTATTCGGTCAGAACTCCGTAATTCACGACCATCCCGTGGCCCAGCCCGTGATTACACGTACACAGGCAGCCTTGGAATCCCGTGCACCTGTTCCCCTGAAAACCCCTATCGACCCGGAGTTCCAAGCCCTTCGGAGCGATAGGTTTTCCCGCGCCCAGAAGGAGTGTGCAACTCTCCCCCCCTTGGGAAAAAATTAAAGCCCTCGAGCATGAGTCCAGCTGAGGCAACAAACGAGTCTCGTATCCCGTGAAGAAGGACTTATTGAGAGGTTTGAGACCTAATTGGTCCTTAAGTCACGGCAAAAAAAGTTCAAGCCTGGCGCGAAGGTGCTGGTGCTACTTCCCACAGGAAGCAACAAAATCCTTAGCCAGTGAAAGGGACCCTACCTCGTCCTCGAGGCTAGAGGACTCGTGGATTACCTCATCCATACTCCGGCGGGAGCGAAGGTTTTCCACGTGAATTGTATATATATTATCTCATTAATGTTCCTAATTATGATTTCTTTTTTGGGGGGGGTCCACTAAATTGTTGAGTCTTTTTTGTCCCATATTTATGCCTCCATTTAATTGTATCCTTTTTGGTTCCACTGAAATGTCGCCAATGTTCTCCTGTGATTTTTCTTTTTTTTAAATTGTATTAGTTAAATTCTCTATAATCGACCTGTTTAAGGCTTATGTCCGTAAATTCCCCGCTGAGCTCAGATTTACGTTTTTTTTGTGTGTAAACCTGTCGTAGAAGGTCAGAATTTCCCTAAACCTTT
The DNA here is from genome assembly GCA_963969495.1 of Ceratothoa steindachneri. Classification (NCBI taxonomy): domain Eukaryota; kingdom Metazoa; phylum Arthropoda; class Malacostraca; order Isopoda; family Cymothoidae; genus Ceratothoa; species Ceratothoa steindachneri. Next base: position 22,348,553 of record OZ018320.1, on the reverse strand, counting down.
GATAATACTAGTTTGACGGGTTGGGATGATCCTTTCCTACGCAACTGCTCTGTAAAGCATCATCTTTCGGTTGGGAGACGTGTGAGGGAATCCCCACGTCGAAGATCTGTAGCAGAAAGGAACTCCCATGTGCAGCAAAGGCCCGGCTAGGAATAAAGTGGTAAGCCTACCCCTCCCCCCTCTTCCACAAGCGGTAGCTTCGAATCGAGTCACCCACGATTCACCTTTATGCAGGCTAAAATAGCTCTGCCAGAAGATTCGAGGCCCTTCGAGAGTAGAGCTGTTTCCCGCTAACCCCCAACTCCGGGGAGAGCCTCAGATATAAATAACGCTCGACTCTCCGGAAGACACACAGAGTTGAGAAGTCTCGCCAGAACCAAGAAGATTTTCCCATGGTCCCAAGTCAAGTGCTAGCAACAAAGCAAAGTGACAGCTGAATTCTCTGAGGTAATTTTACCCTTCAATTCTCTTATCATTTTTTTATGTAAATAAAATTCTATTTTTATATATGTCTCTTTAAATAACCTTAAACTTTGCCATTCTCCATAATTTGCCTGACCTCGTTGCACACTCTCGTTACTCAGCCTGTCTGAACGCGTGGTTTTCCGTCCCTTTTATCAGTTCGCTTTCAAGTTATTGGTCCTCTCCCATAGATATATATATGGTATTGATATAATGTAATGTCATACCACGACATGCTCCTTGTAACTTATTCGGTTTAGAATAAAAGCAAGCTTCTCATAAAATGACTGAGTGAGCAGTTGGAACTGAAGGCATGGTGTTCCTTATGTGCAACAGAACCGCTTTAGTGCTGTAAATGGATGCATCTATGAATAACCTCCACTCATTTGGTTCATATGTCAGCTCAAGAGCATTGAATAGGCCTCTTATATCATTACAATAGGTCAAGTTGATTTCAAAAGTGAAGAATTGCTGTAGATCTACAGAACGCTTTCTAAATACTGTAATTCAAGCATGTTCATCCAACAGGTTCCATTGTTGCAGACATGAGACTAGCAGTTCACTCTGTTGCTTAGTAAGTGTTAGATTACGAACTAGATAGATCATTGAGTTCCGGTTGGGTGATGATGTGTGGCTTCTTGTCAGATACAAACTAGCTGCGCCACATATGGTGTATCTTGAGATCCTAGATCGTCTGAATTGCTCGTGTCATCGCTTGGTAGTTCCGAGGGCGGCTGTGGTCAGGAATAGCACTTGAACGTCGAACTGGGCGAATAGCAGACTGAAGATCTGGATACATGCTAGATTTCTTGCCTTTTCTGTCTCAACCTGCAGTCAAATAAAATAAAATCAGACTAAAAATGAATATTACTGACTGTGATCAATTGCAGAAATAGTGGGAGTACAATGTCGTGGTATTGCAAGGGCCGAGTTTGTGTACGTACTTATAGGTTTGTTACTTACTTCAAAAACTCCTTGATTACGTTTTCTCTAAGAGTGCTATATTATTATTATTACGTTATTTTAATCTTTGAGGATTTCTAGTGCCATGCTTAGCGTTTCGATGATTGAATTAAATTCCTCTAAGAAAATAGATCTTTAATTACATGAAGAAAAATGAAATCTAACAAAACAAACTATACAGCTATGAATTAAACGAGTTTATGTGAGACTTACTAATTTAAACAAATGAATATAAAGTAATGGTTGAAAAAAGCTCACTTTAATATTGGACGCTAATTGACTTGCAAAAACAATAATGGAATTTCTTTACCGTTAAAACAACCACACATGAATCCTGCTGGGGACTGACCTTGGCCTCAATTTTTATGTAGACGCAAGAATGTTTTTTTTTGCGGCCAGACGCGTGGACGCGTTTACAGGCACCCTAGCTGTTTGGGCTGGCGCGATGACAGGCTTGAAGCAACAGGTGATTTGGGTGCGGGCGACGGATGGCGTTAAGCACGTTGTCTTAGTCAGATGATTTCAACAACGGGACCGTGAATGTATGCTTCTTCCAATCCTCCGATTAATCTTGGAAAGATTTGCACTGACAAGCAATGAGCAAAAAAGTGAATCCTTTGACGGATAGGAAGTGATTGAAGGAGTTCACTTCGCGGTATTCCTCAATGGCGAGGACGATCTCTGTTTTTTGTTGTAAACCGGGATAGGGGGTTTCTCTGACGAGATATGATTGAGCTTGTTTCTCAATACAAGCTAAACTAAATTTCGGCGTGACTACTAGGAACTGGCTCAGCATGAGCTTCTTCTGTGTTCCTTTCGTTGGGCTGCCGGGCACTCTAGTCGGACTTCGTCGTCTCGATCGCTAACTCGATCTTCCTCCTTCTTCTACAGCTATCCGCCTATATACTGGGGGTAGGGGAAAGGGGTGGTGAGGTCTTAGGAATTAAACATCCTCCTCTAACGGCTCTTCTCCGAGCGTCTTTCACTTAGCCCTAAAGGCAGCTTCTGGCTTTTGGTTGTCGCTCTTCTAATTTCGTATATGATGCTAAATTGGATCCCAACTCTTAAGGGAAATATTGCCGGTTTATCCAATGTTATGCTCGCCGGCCCAGAAATTGTGATGAGTCGTGCATCTCATGGTTGTGCGAGGCCTTTTTGGTGCTCCGCGAGGCGAGGAGAGAGGGATAAGAGCGTTAAGTAATCGGGTTACGCTGCCAAATGCCAGGACGTTGCGGTGACCGAACTGGGCCTCTATTTTTATGGTGTGATATCGATTTCCCTACATACAATATGGTAAGTATTTTGATCTTTTTAATTGATACATCTCTTGAAAATATATTAAAGACCAGGAAAATAAAAATATATTTAATCCGCACCTTTAATATCTATTAACCTGAAGTTGAAATCTGTTTAATGGTCCATTGGCTCCCTCCAAACCATTGGTTCGCCAAACATAAGGCCAGGCCCTTTTTCTTTCCGCCAGAGAGAAAGGGAACTTGTACACCTGACACAACATAAGTGAAGTGCCCAGCGTTCATCCTGGTCACTTAATTTACATCCAAAGACAGCTCATAAACTTTCTTCACTGTCTCTGGTATTGTGTTAAAGCAATTGATCTACATACATAAAAGAAACTGTCTGAATATTTTTTGCATCCTCTAAGCACTTTAGCTCTGTCTCCTGTAAAGAAAAAACACTGTAGTATGTGACAAATAATAAAGATAGTAAGAGCAACAAATATTAAATAAAAAAGTAAAAATAGGAAGCATATATAGTAAGTTAAAAGATTCTCAAGCGTTACGTAACGGTTTTCTACGGATTTGGACCCATATAACTAAAAGAACATTGAGTATACTTTCATAAATTTCATAGATTAGGTTGACAAGTACCTTAGAAACCCTCCATTAAAATTATATGACAAACCAGGCAATGGCTTCGCCACTTCCCTCTACGGGGGGAGCTTGCGCTTCGCTACTAAGATTAAAATCTAAAATCTAAAAAAAAAGCAGCACTGGTTAAATTTTTATAAAATTTTGAACTTCGCCAATTATAATAATTTTAAAATTGAACTCTAAACTATTTCCCCCCCCCTTTCAAAAAATCACGTTGCTAAAATATAGTTATAGATAAAATAAAAAAGCAGCCTTACTTAAATTTTAATAAATGTTCTGAACTTAACCAATTGTAATTCATTTTTTTTTTAAGTATTGGATAATCATATTTATTTTGCCGGAACTAAACTATTTTGTTTTTTCAAACTCTAAAGAAATTCTTAGAAATTACTTTGATAAAAATTTAAAATATACTTAAGTCATAACCAAACAAAAATGAAATTATTATTCAAATACTCCCCCAAAATCCCGTTCTTAAATTATAGTTAGTGATGATGATGATGATGATGATGATGATGATGATACCTCAGAAACACCCCATTAAAATTATATAAAACTCCGTGTATAACTTTAGAGTTGTCAGTTTCAGCCCAATCCTGTTTGCACATTCAATCCTTACGGAACCATCAGTGGATTTAACGTAAGTAAGATGATAAGTTACGAGGAACTGAAGGGTCGCAGAAAGAGACACGTTATATTCGTGATTCACGCAAAAATTGCCCCTAGAAAAGGTTATTCTCATTTCCATTTTTTTTCATTATTGTACAGTGTAATTATTATCTTTATAATTATCATTAGTAGTAGTAGTCGTAGTAGTAGGAGGAGGAGTAAGAGGAAGAGAAAGAGGAGGAGAAAGAGGAGGAGGGAGCAGGAATAGTAGAGCAATCCTCATTAACCTTGAATACTCGAACCAGGAGGACATTTTTAATGCCTCCAGGAATAGGTTCGATCAAAGGAGCCAACTTTCACAAGTAGACGTCTCAACCTCTTCGCCGGTGACAACAATTTGGTGCCAAGAATTCCCATTCACAAGAGCGAACTCTTTTGGTCGAATGTTTCGCTTTCCTCTTTCCTTTCACTGTTGCTTCTGTGCTCCAGACCCGCCTTGGCGGACAAACTCCTTCCAATTTAATATAAGTACAAAACTCTCAATAAGGAATAAAGATTAGTGCGATTTAAAAAAATATTAATATATACTATATAATGTTTGTAACATACTATGTATACGCACTATACATATGTATATTCTGTTTTATACTTCATCTCCATATTCCTATTTAGTAAATGCAATTCATCGAATGGAAATACGAATTTAGAGATATAGCAAAATATACTTTGAATTGATTAGAAAACTAATATTGAACTATGAATGCAATCTAAGAGTCGATGGACAATTAAATTTTATGTGTGTACGTAATTTTTCACTGTGCTCGCTCAGAGAAAGGTTTGTACGGGCCCACAGTTGTGCACCGTTGAGGGTCTTTTTAACTCTAGGATAGGTCTCCTTTGGCGCCAAACAATAAGATCATATCTGTCCCTTAAATTAATCTAGCATTGAGATAGAGGTTGACTAAAGTATTTAACCAGAATAATTTCATCCATTTAATATTGCGTAGCATAACATTTGTTTGCAATAACAATACAAAGACGATTCTTATAAGTTGATATTAGCTTTTTGAAATCATTTCTTGATATTTTGTTCCGCTCTTCTATGCAAATCTTCATGAAAGACCAGAGTTGTGAAATAACGAAGTACAATTACTTAAGTACTGCACTCAAGTAACTTTGTTATACTTTATGCCGCCACCACCTCAGGGCTACTAATCTCACAGATACAAAGGCTGACTATGGTAGTAGGCCCGCCAGAGTCCGGAAATATAAAAAAAATGCTTAAGATCTAAGAGCTTAACCATACTAGAGTTTTTACTATTTAGCTGCTTTCTATCTCAGAACCAGTATTTAAATATAACCTAAAAATTTGTTTAAGCTTCAGAGCATAATAATAGTTACGTCAATGTGTTCCGAAATTCTGGCATTCCGGCAGGATTGCCAGATGCAAGCAGATGACTGCAAAGTTAAATTTGCTTCCTTCTCCGTATACAAATAGGTTATTTTTTTCTTAATCATAAAACTATAATGACTATATTATTGCTAAGAAAAGCAAAACATATTTTAAACTATTCATTCCAAAACACCAAAAAGCAAAACTATTATTGAAATTAAGAGATGAAAAAAAAAGAGTATAAATCTCGATGAAACGGATGCATTTCTTCAATTGTAGACGGGCTCATCAGGGTCTAACGCCAATTCAATTGAAAGTGAACAGTACCCTATGGGGTATACAAGTATAGGCAAGCATGAATGTGAGAATAAAATCTATTCCGCTTTCATATTAATTCTTGGGGTGTAATTTATTTTTATTTTCTTCCTACGTCAATGTGTTCCTAAATTCTGGCATTCCGGCAGGATTGCCAGATGCAAGCAGATGACTGCAAAGTTGAATTTGCTTCCTTCTCCGTATACAAATAGGTTATATGCACAACACTGCATATAAAATTGTTCCAAAATTCAGTTCCATTTTCAAGATGCTCTCTAGCAAAGGTGCAAGGGTTGGTTACATGTGTTTTATTAAGAAATGGAGTTTTGCGGGGAGTGAATGAATACAGATCATTATTTTGCAGCTATCTACTAATAGTTCTTTTGCGCACTTTAGTACCTGACAGATCTAGGTTGTCTTGTAGATCTTTCAATAATAACCATTAGCTCATTGTTTAGCTTACGAAGCATATAACGGCGAGACCAATCATTAATATTTCGAGGATAACCGGCTGTTGGCAAGATAGAGGTGATTCCATGCACGCGATGCTCTTGAATTATAGAACCTACACTTGCATAAGGCACTTTAACTCGCTCAGAAATAGTTCCATAGAACAATGCACTTCAGGGTAGTTTAATTATTTTCTCTCGATTAGTTTGAGGAACCTCTTTGCCTTCGATATTGCTCGTAGAAGAACTCTTTCTTTATGGATTCATAACAATTAATGACGGCGATATTATTCTGCTCTGGAAGGGCCTGAATTCTAGCACGCCTTTTTCTAGCCTCGGACATGGGCAAGAAAGCCGAAGCTCCATTGTTGCTGCAACTTTTTAAGGGGGCAGACTAAGGAAGCACCAGCTTATAGCCTCACAACCAACCTTCCGAGGGTTTTCCTCCGGTGACTCTAAAGACTATGTGAAAGCGGACGGCCGCTATGCTTTATTCGAAGGGATCGCTCGGTGGTGGAAAAGGGGGAGGGGCTATTGATTATAGCTGGGGTGAAATTCAATCCTGTATTGCAATAAAATATACCGTAGAAATTTTTTTACTCGGCGTGGAAGCTTCTGTTCTTGTTCGCATAAAATGCCTAGGAGCAGGGGGCACTTTATTAACCTGAGAATGGTTGCATTGGGCTTGAGTGGACCTACATATTACTTGTCCTCTATGAAAGGGATTCTATTCACATCCTAAGAGGCAAGAATCTCTCTCTCTCTCGCTAAGATATCTATCACATCTTTATCATGTAAGACCCTGGGAGCTGTTAAAGAAACTTTCGGCTTGACCCAACTAAACAGGCTCGATTCTTATGTCCGAAGCTGTGGCGAAAGTAACATCTCCACCATGTAGGACCTTGGAGAAGTTAGCGTCGATTTTTGGTTGACATGACTTATCATGTCCTCAAGACCGATACGTATTGCCAAAGCGGTAGCATTGGTAACATTACAGCAATTTAATGAATGCTTTGATTAGGTAGGTAGCGATTCTAACGGGCTCCCACCAACTAAGGGAGCCTCCCACGTTGTACGTGAAGAATAGTGGGTCTTGAGGTCCCTCTCCATTTTCTCTTTATGCGTACACTAACCGCTCACTGGTCACTCAACTCCTATTTGATATCTTACAAGGAATTGTTGAGTTCCCTCGCATAAACTACTCGTTTTACTAAGTTCATGGTAGCGTGCTATGTCTCATGCACAAGCGAAACATCGAGTGTCTAAGAGCACCACAATGGCCACCTGAGCAGTGTTAGCCGCATTCACCCGGAAGACCCTGTCCGAGAATCCGAGAAACGGGCGGCCTTTGGTTCCATACTGATAGTGCTGAGAATATCAAGCTTTAAAGATGCTGCTGCTGAAGAAATTACACCGAGCTAAAACTTTTGTTGTATTTGCTGCCTGATTTTCGCGAGATACTCGAACTGGAGACAGCTTTCACGAATGGATGATGTTGATGGGGCAGTGCAGAGTCTGTAAAACTACAAGTCGCCATGTCTTAATCAAGACAATGGAGAGGAAGAACTTTAAACCAATGACTACTAGAGCTAATAACTCTCACCTGAGAGGTGGAACATGTACTGTAATGATAAAAATATACATAAATGGTATCATTATACATGAGTAAAAGTTGTGGGACAACAGGAATGCGCATTCTTTGAATTTCGCTTCTGGTTGTGGCTGAAAAGATTATGTTGTTTAGACTGAATTATTATATCGTGGTCAGTATCTTCTTTGAAATTCATTGCGTTTTTACAAGAATAGAGGCACTGTTAATATGATTTCATTTGGTAGAACATTGCACGATGAATAATTGAGAGCAACATCTAAACCTCTAGTTTGCCTTCATTCACATATCCAAGCCATTTTCCACGGCTAAGAGCAACAACATTTTCAGTGTAACGAAAGAATATGGATGCCCACATAAATTTCTCTATATCCTAGGGCCACCCACGAAAGAAGGATGAGCCGTATTGTGCTTGTTGGAGCAGAAACAGAACCATTTGTTCTTAATGGTGGTGTGCGACAGAGGGGTTTCTTGTCCCGACTACATATTTTTAATATTTTCTAAGTGCGCAGCTTTATGGAGGAATTATGGAACTTCAAGCTGGAATAAATATCACCTATATGCTTAATGACAGCAATTTCAACCTGCGACGTCTACAGGATGTTGCTAGAGCTGCAGTCGAGCGCTAGTTGCTCAATACAAGCAGCCATTGCAGCGAGCACTTGTGACAGTGCACTCGTTCTAACATAGGCTGGGCCTTAAAATAAAATGCGATGAAACTGAAATTATGTATCCGTGTATTACAGTACCAGATGATGTTTCTTCAATTAAGGAGAATGAAAATACAATGAAAGTCGGCCCAGCCTTGAAATACCTGAAGTCTCTTGTCTACAGACCCTACACTCGGTTTTAGGATGGAGGGAGAAAGTAACTAATATTATGACCTGGGAGCATACTGGTATTGCTATTCTCGACGGCAAGCCGCTTAAAATACAATTCGTTGGACTGGTAATGTTATTCTATGGTCAATAGAGTGGTTAGCGTGCTTGCCGTCAATCGTTGGGTCGGCAATTCGAATCTCTGTCCTGATTCTTTTTAAGCTCACACTATTTACTAGGGAGGTTACCTCCTTGACTGGGCATCACGGTGGGGACGAGTAGTTGGAGCTCGTAGCCATGACAGGGAGTCCACCTAAGAGAAGGAGAAATGGGCCCTCTACTCCACTATCGGGCCTAGGCAACTATGGATGCTACAATATTTAAAAAATGCACCATAGTTCGTTATACGCAGCATCGGCGAAGACATTAACAAGAAGAAGAAGAAGAATGTTATTCTCAAGCAGATCATAGTAGAATAGCTTGAACAGGGTGAAAGAAGTATTAAAAACAGAAGAAAAGGTATAAAGATGGTCTGAAGTAAACTTTAAAGTGAGCTGGCATCAACCCAGACGATCTAAAAATATTGACCCCAAGAAGCGTCGATGGATCCAGCTATTTAGAGCAGCATCGAAATGGAACAGTGAACTTGCAGCGGGAGATGAGACATTGAAGGATGGCTCGGCCGCTTCCATATGACCCTAATCCTCTGTGGACAGTCGGTGAAAGTTAACGTGCTCGCGCATCTACAGTATCGTGAGAATTTCGTTCCTGCCCCTAAGTGTAAGAGGGCGTTAAACCAATTCCACTATATTGTTGATGCCAAAGAAGCTACAAAATTCATAAATATTTTGAGCTATATCTTGGTCGTTAATACTCCTCAAGAGAAAATACTAAAACCCGCCATATTCAAATTTTTGTATTGAGTCAGAAAAAGGAAGCTTTTATAAAGCACCGATGGCATAAAAAAAAACCGGGATGAAATGGTGAATGAGGAAGAAGCAAAAAGCGTAATAAAGAGAGTATAAAGCAATAGCTATTCCATTGGCTAAACTTGAGACTCATTCCAATAGTTAAAGTCAATAACTAATCTAATAGCCATATTCAAGTGACAAGTTTAAGGAGCCACCTTCTCACATATACACACATACAGAGAACTATTCAAATATACACAAATATACAGTCAGTCATAGTATATACTACCTGCCTCCCCCATTCAGGAGGACACACCCAATCTGAAAGGCCTCTCGTATTGGTGTATAAACGAAAAAAGGGGGCGTGTCTTTGAGGGAAGCGCTTGGGGGAGCAGACAAGGGCTTGCACGTTCTGACTCAAACCATCTGGGAAGTACGAACCATGACGATGTTACTTAACGCCATCTAGTATATTCAGTTGACTATCAAAGTTGGGGCTATGAGATTTTGGGGGGGAGGAATTTAATGGCTAAAAAAAACGAGAAGTATTCGATGATTTTCTCTATGGGTGCAACACTTTCTCTCTTTTTAGGTGTGGGAAAGAATTGAAAGAACAAAAGGATCACAGGACACCTAAAAATTCGATTCCTGACCCAGTAAGGACACACTAGGTAGTTCAGGTTAGGTTTGTTTACTCAAATAGGACTTTTGATAAAACTAAAATAAAATTGAATGTGCACAGCACAATTAATATAAAATTCTCTACCTGCACAAAATAGCACTTCCAATGACATATCTATCTATCCGCATCGCAATTAATACACTGGGTTACACCACAAATTTTCTTAGTCGTCTAAGTTTCTTTAACTGATTTAGGACAATTCGGTACCGTTGAATTTGAAAATGACATCCGTTTCTTTCGATCATGTCATGTTTTGGTGCTAAGTCATTTTTTTAAAAATCCGATCTTATGACTAAATGATTATATTTTTGAGACATTTTCAGTATTTTTGTTAATATTTCTCATCCAAAATAGGTTTAAAAAAAAACAAACTCGTTTTATAACAATTTGTTAATTTTATGATACAAAAAGTTAGTATATATTAAATAGTAAACATTGATAAATTTAAGTACATGTTAATTGGATATTAAGTCATCATTGTTCAGAATTCAGAGCATGAAATTCCGTTTCTTCGAACTCCTCTTATGTTCAGCGGTAGGGATGTCCTAGCGTACCTGATACCTGGTCTCCAACTCTTTCATGCCCTGATGTAATTTCTCCACTTGCTCGTCGTTTATTAATCCCACGTTCTTAGGAAACGGATCCATATGTGAGAATAAGTAATGCATTTTGATGCCCATGTTACATCCGAGGTTTCTGAAAACAGCACCATATTGCTAAGTTCTGAGTAGTTCCTAGCCTTCTTGTTACCAAGGAAATTATTCACGACCAGAACCAAAGTCTTCAACGCTTTCAGTTCCACTTTGTTCAGTGAGTTTTCAGACTTTGGATCACTGGTAAGCTAACGGAGTTGAGTAGCGTCAAAGATGGTAACTTTCAACTTCTCTATGGTCAATCCTGGAAAAGCGTGCCACAGTAAGTTAAGAAGCCACCATCCTTGTCCAGAGCTTTGGAAACTGTTTGATCAACCCGAGTTTGATGGGCAGCGGTGGGAAGAGTATCCTGTCTTTGTACATCAGAGGATTGTTTATGACGTTCCTTGCTTTGCAAGCCACCAATTATTTCCGTAAAAACCAGTCAATCCTTCTTCGTTTATTGCTGAGCTTGGTCTATACTGTCCCACATGCACTTGATGAGCCCGGACTGTTGTACAAACAAAAAGTTCACCATCTTCAAGTCAACACAAATCAACCACCCATGCTGATCATAACGAATTTCTCCAGAACGTACTTCATTGGTTCATAGTTCTCCTTCAGTGTAGTCGAGTAAGCGAGGGGTACAGAAGAAAGCTGTTGCCATTCTGCAGAAGAACACACTTCAGCGATCGCTAGTTGCTGTCAATGAACAATCTCCAATCTTCGGGTTGGTACTGTGGTACTAAGCATGTGCAGCAGCTACGAATATCTGTACCGTATACTAACTTCTTCTCTTCATAGAAAAAAAACGGAGGTACTCTTGATGTCTGTTGCGGTAGAAGGTGAGGCGAGTAGAGTCAGAGAGGAGGTTTTTTGCTTCAATCTGGATGCCAACAGTTCGACAGAGGACTTTGAGATTGCGAACTGGATCATTTAGCTCCTTTGGGGAAAAATGATGTGAAGCATCATCCTCAAATAGCGCCTTCATTTTCTTCAACATTGGAGGAAGCTTGGTCATTAATGTCAGGAAGTTCTCCGAAGACAGGTAATGGAGTTTCATCACAATGAGCTAAAGGACGACGTGTTGATTGAAGATCGGTATACCTAAGAATACTCTTGTTTTTTAGGTTGATCCCAGGAAAATTGAAAGCGTAAAAGAAGCAGTCAGTGCTATTGTTTGTCGGCTCCCTCTAAGCCATGGCAATTCCAAATTCCAGACAACTCTTCTTAACCTTGGTCAACAACGAAGATACTCGATGTATCTGTTGTATACCATGTCTGGCGACCAAGCTTTATCCTGCTCACCAGGTTTTATATCAAATTAAGCATGGTAAGCAAGCTTTTTGAAACTTGTGACTCGATTCCTGTTAGGAACAACGGTATATTTGTTGCAGATGTAGCAGAATACATCGAGCTCTTTTTTTTGCACGATCTCTGGCCGAATCCATTTCATTTACCTGCAAAAATAAAATACCAGTTAGTTAAAAAATGCCTAATGTAAACCCTTCAGAATTCGTTCATTTAAACAAATAAGAAAGATTTTTGTATCATATAAATAGAAAATACCCGGACATGTAAAAAAAAACCCGTTATAAAAACATGTAACGATAAATCAAATGGTTGACCTGATTGAGAAAAACCAAAGTGAATATTTGGATTCAGTACATAAAATTTCTCCTAAATCAGCTAAAAAAAAAACAGACAATAAAGTTGGTGTTGGCGTGTGTAATCGATATCAGTTATTACGAGAATACTATTAGGGTGTTCATAAACTAATGTATTCATGAACTCAAAGCTTCCATGTTTCAGCTCCAATTCAGCTATGGCCGAAAATACGAACAAAAATGGAAAGAAAGTCGTAAAAGGACATGTAAATGATTTCTAGGGGATATCTGAACCGGATAGCTGTTCTTTGTGAACTCTCTCATTTTTGTTGAATGTCCCAGTCTTCGCGCACGTTACCTGTCCCGATACCGGGCGAGCGGGGTCGTTACGGCTTTTTCCTTGTACTCGGGACTGGTTCGTGCACACAAACTTGCGGACTATATGACTTTTGGGAGGAGGTTGGCATCCCCCATTTTATTTGACTCTTTATTGTAGGTCGCATGTTTTTTTGCGCCGGGGAAGGCGGGCCTACCCCCGGCACATTTCCTTCTTGTTCCTTTTTTGCTTGTTTTGTTGTTTTTTTCAGCTTGTGTCTTGCCTTTGTTCCTTTGTTCTATATTTGTTATTTTCTTGTTTCTTAATATAGCCTAGTATTAGGCTTTCCGTTAATTACGGCGTCTCTCGCCCTCGTAGCCATTCGCTAGATGGGTTCTTTAAATAATAATAATAATCTCTCTGTCTGTGAGTCAGGCCACCCTCAACTACCTCCCTCCAATAGTCAAGCTAAGGATAACATATCTATTATTCATCCCTTTGTTGCGATTGACTATAAAAGACTAGTCTAAGGAACCATCTAACGCAGAGGGTAGTGGTTCTAATCTAATGACAAGATTGCGACACGCCAAACCAAAATTCATCCTTAGAACCTCTATATTTCATCTGGCGCAACATGGTTTGTAATGTCCACGGTGTGAAATTGGATTAAGGAAAAAACTTTCCTATCAACCTTTATTGCCATAAACTAGATCGTTTCACTGAAGCAATTGAGGTAGTACACTAAAGAAAAACCCATTCTCAAGCAAAGATCGACAAGGCTTGACGTAACCAAATAAACCCAGGAAACGTGGTTACTAGAGCAACGAATAGCCACCATCATACTGCATCGGACACGCCTGGGGATCACTCCTCATCCACACCAAGAAAGTGACTGTATCAAATGGACTAATCTAACAACACTAAAAAGAACTCTATCAATTGGGTATTTTAACCTTCACCTTTGCCAGTGCAGTACAAGAGGTCGTTTTTACTGCGCCGTGGGGGCCATGGTAAAAGAGCGGGGCTATTCAGTGCCATGCCAACTGCACGCCATCACTACGTACATGGCAGTTTACCTTAGATGCCAGCAAAACCACGTCAACTACATGCCATCACTGCGTACATGGCAGTTTACCTTAGATGCCAGCAAAACCACGTCAACTGTATGCCATCACTGCGTACATGGCAATTTACCTTATATGCCAGCAAAACTACGTAATTTGCATGCCATCACTGCGTACATGGCAGTTTACCTTTGAAGCCAGCAAAACACGTCAACTGCATGCCATCACTGTGCACATGGCAGTTTACCTTAGATGCCAGCAACCTACTTCAACAAACCTAAGTCGCGTGCTCTCACTTTTTTCAATAATTTGGAAAAAACTTATTAGCAATTAAAAAGCGTATCATCTGACCTCATAACCTTCAGAACTTTAAAAAAGCTCATTGAAAAGTAAAATTGTTACCAACCGACCGACGACATACTAACTTATAGAGGCGCGTGCACGCGACTAAAAATATAGCCAAGCTGAGAGTTTCCATTGTATCCTCCTTATTTAATTGGTTAACCTGTTTTTCTGTATAATGTGCATAAACCCATAGGGTTATAGTAACACAAAAAAGTAACCTTTGTTTACATTACCACAAAGTTCTCTTCGTCAATTTGAAAAATAATTATTATTTCGAGTGGAAGAAATTGTTAACAAAATAGAATTAGAGCAGAGTGCTTCTATACCTTCACTCCCTCTTATGTGAAAGATATTGGATATAATGTCACTTATTGGAATTATTTTGCACCTTCCCAACTCATTATAACGAAATAAATTGCAATAAAACCACTTCTAACCCATTTTTTCAGATAATCTTTGCGGCAATATTAAAGCTCAATAAAATGGCACTTAATTCCAATGATTTCCGCAAAAATTAAAAAAAGGGAAAGATCCGAACGCTTTTTTCATTAATAACAATGACCTTTCAAACGAAGCCCAAATTTCAAAATCAATACAAGTAGTACCCTTAAAAATGTTTCCCCCAAATTCTCAGCAACTTTCCTGAATTCCATCGATTTATCCGATATCCCAATATTTTGAAAAAAATATGTCTTAACCCAAAAAGGAATTGCTAGAAAGATAAGAGGAGAGGAATGAAAGGGAGGGCTTCCGAAATTAGGTCTTTTCGAAGAAGAGGACGTTTCCCATTTTCGTTCGTTTGAAGGACGTGGTGAAGCAACTCCCCATTTGTTTCGCAGGCAGTGGGAGTGAAGCCCTCATTTCGTTTGTTTGAAGGGCTTGGAGGGGCAGATTCCAATTTATTTTAAAGTCTAAGGGAGGCAGGGATCCATTTCATTTTAAGCAATCGGCGAGCCAGTTGCCCAATTCGTTCGTTTGGAAGACTTAGGAGATAGGACCCATTTTCTTCGTTTGAATGGCTTGGAGAAACGGGTCCATAATTCGTTTACAGAAATCGGGGAGGAAGGTCCCTATTTCGCTTGTTTGAAAAGTTTGAGGAGGCAGGTACACATTATGTTCATTTGATTACCTTAGGAGGCATTTCCACACTTCCGAAGTAGGCTTCGGCGAATTAGGTCCGCATTGGGTTCCTTTGAAGGGGTTGAGATGGCATACCTGCATTTTGTTTGTGGTTGCCCCCCCCTCCTCCAACTGGGGGAGACTACCCTTCCTTTATTTTATAAAATTACAAAATTTAAATGGAATTAAATAGTATATATATATAAACTTATATATATATATATATATATATATATATATATATATATATATATATATATATAGATATGCATATAAAGAGAAGTACATGTAAGGTAAATTATACAAAATTAATAAATAGTAAATAAATAGTTACCAAAGAAAATAGTAAATAACATAAATCAGAAAAGGAAAAGACATGGGCAAAGCGATATAAGGACAGCATTTTGAAGAGGGCAGGAAGGGTGGGCATCCGAACCTCGAAGTCGCGATGTTAAATGCCCATGCCTCGCCCGGGTGGCCGCTCCTTATATACCCAAAGGGGTATAGGAGCTGCCACCCTGGCATGAGGTTTCTTGGGCCTGAAAGGCCCTCGAGGCATGGTCGGCGAGGTTGTTACATGACCTGACATAGTTGATGTTTAGGCTAGAAGATCTGTAGGTTCTTGAGAATCCCAGAAGAGCAGGTGTAGAGAGGAACTGTAGAATGTCAGCCGGAACCTTTCCCTGTCGGAGGTTGTATATCGCCGGTATATTGTCGCCCCTGATGCGTGCCCAGGGGAACCAAGAAAAGGCTATCATACCGGCGAGTGACTCCTTCAGGAAGATATTTGGGCCTAAGGGAACCTGGTGTCCAAAACTGCTGCCCAAGCAGTGCCATCCCAGACCGGAAGGGCTGGCGTCAAAATAGACGATGGTGCTTGAGGCACGCGGTCTCTTCCAATGTGTCCATCTTGTGTGAATGATGGAGGCGAGGGCGCGGCACCAACTGCTTTCTGGTACGCTAGAATCCTGTAAATAACATTTCTGCACCCATAAAAAAGGGAGATGCAGAAGAGGTAGGAGGAAGTTGAGGAATCCCGCAAAGCGAGACCAACCCGTAGGAGACACAAGATTTTCGGCAGCAAAGTGAAGGGCAGTCTTGATCTTTAAAGCTATTGTATCTGCAATGGCTACTCGATGGTGGTCCAAATTCACTTTCACGCCCAAGTAGGTGAGCTGAAGGCAGGGTTCTAAGATGCTCTTTTCAATGTTGATGTTGATGGAGCTTCCGATGATATCATCCCGAAGGCAACAGAGGTCCTGTGGGAGTCCCAGGAGGAGCACGTCGTCGAGGTAGGTATATGCGTCACAATTGTAACTTCTTGCCTAGGCACGAAGACCGGTGCCCAGGGAAGCCTGAAGGATATAAGGGCTACCGCCGAATCCCATCGGCATTTTCGTAAAACGAAAGGTGCGAAGGCCGCATCGGACCCCGAAGAAATGTCGTGCCTTCTTATGCAGAGGCACATGGTAGAAGGCATCCTCTAGGTCGAGACGAATGGCTTGGGTGCCCTTAGGTGTGAGTCTAAGGACTTTCCCAAGGCTAGGGAGGCGGAAGGTAGGGGCGTCGTAGAAGTCCCTGGCCGGAGCCATATCATAGATAAGACGTTCGGACCCGTTGGGCTTTGGCACAATAAAGACTTGGTGGCAATGAGTAATTTCCTGTGATTCCTCCAGGATACCTCGTTCAGCGAAGTGAAGAATGGCCGGCAGGAAGTTTTCTCCTGTAGACTTCCACCAATGGTAGCCCCGTTTGAAGAAGAATCGTATCCCACTGCCCTGGCAGGATTTGATAATGTTGTTGATAGCAGGGAGATCGTCAAAGGTTCCTGGTGTTTCAACGTCTAGGGAAGTAGAAGGATCGCACTGGCGGTGCTCAGGCGCCAGGGGATCGCCGAAGAGGCTTCCGTCCTCTTCCACTTCTGTGTCCTCGTCTCTTTGGTTGTTGTTGTCGTTGTTAGCATCGTCCTGCTGATTCTCCCGTTCCTCGTTGTTACCACGACTCCCGATGATATCAGGAGGTGCACTGATGATATCATTGATCAGAAAATCGTGAACCGCAGATGCCGAAGCCTCGGAAGGAGGGTTTGTTAAAGGCGCGTTGACATTGAGCACCCTAGGTACTGCAAGGCCCTGCTCCGGTATCGCGGTGATGGACTGGGGTACCATGTAGTCATCCGCGATGCGAAGGGCTCCCTGATATTCCGAAGGCGGTCATCCTGGTCCGAGTCAGAACCTGCTAAAGGATAAATGGGAGGAGGTATGGGAGATAAGATCGATGGATGTATGGGCGAGATGGGAGGTACAGGAGGAGAGAGTCGCACGGTAGCAATAGGCGAGATAGGAATTTTCAACGGAGAGAATTGTCTAGTAGCAATGGGGCTCATAGGAGACCGGAGGAAATTCCCAATTTCATTTGTTTGAAAGGATTAGCGAAGCAGGTCACCATTTCTTTTGTAGACCTCGGCGATGCAGCTCCCCATTTCTTTTGTAGATTTCGGAGATGCAGCTCCCCATTTAGTTAGTTCGTCTATTTTTCGTTCGCAGACCTCGGGGAAGCTTTTAAAAATTTCCCTCCTTTGAAGGGCTTGGTTTTCAATTAAAGATATAGAGGCGGACAGTGATGGAGACAGAGATGGGCACTATGAAAACAACTTCTTTGAGTAGAAACTTGACTCCTATTGGCCCCGTAGCTCCTTGAATGATACCTTAAGATCTCACTCATTGTTTTAAGTTCCTCACATCTATGTTCGTTCCATTTCCGTGTCTTTTCCTTCGCAAGCGTCTCAAATGTCTTGCTCACATAAGGTATTCAGGAACAGGTTAGGGAGAAAATTTCAGGTGGTCGAGACCAGCCTTAGTAATCTTTTCTTTACAGCCGAACCTCAGCCTAATTGGGTCAGAAATTCCCTCGATGATTGTTTGGAATGACGATTATACAGTGTGAACATAAAAATTCTCCCTGTTTCTAATCGCTCATTGCGGAGTCATTATTACACCTTTACAAATGTAATGTAAAACATTTGAAAGAGAATGTTTTCAAGTTTTATGATATTATACAAATGTTTCAAGTAACGTCCCTCGCCATTCTTACATTTCAAACAACGGGAAAGAAAGTTTTTGAATTACATTTTGTAAAAACGTTGCATTCAATGGATTTTACAGTGTACACTCTCTACCACCCCTCGCTTTAATTCTTCAATAGAGGATGGCTCTTACCTGAATACTTTGTCCTTGACAAATCACCAGAGAAAAAAGTTCATAGGTGGTGATAGATTGGGAGATCTTATGGCCCAGGAAAAGAGCAAGCGTTAATGAATCTCTTTGTTAAAAAATCTTTTTTAAATATTCCATTGATTGTCTAATTGTGTGAGCTGTTGCTCCATCTTGCTGAAACCATTTGTTATTGCAGTATTCTTGTTCAAAAACAGTGTTCTGCTTTTCTACCTCTCTTTTCGAAGTAACTAAAAGCGGTGTCTTTGTCTCTGGATCATCAGAAAATAAGGAACATAAACCTTGCTTCTACTCAAACCACACCAGACTAACTTTTGGTGAACGCAGAGTTTTTCAAGTGTATATTCCGCTTCTTTTGAGACCAACACTGTAATCATCTGGTGATATCCCTATTGAGATATGTAGATGTGGCATTCATCACTGAAGATTATGTCAGAATCTTATCTGATTTTATAAAATTATGGTTTCAATGCGTTCACATAACATCAAATGACGCTAAGAGGCTTGCTTGTTAAACTGTTACAAACACATAAGTTTGAATAACTTCATTCTCAAATCCGACCTGATTATTTTCCGATTGCTCTCCCGTTTGATACCTGTAACAGCTGATATTCGCCTCACAGATTTCTTTTTGTCCGTTTCAGGCTGATTCGAGACTGAATCAATATTTTCATCGGTTCACACATCTTCGCTGCGCACTGACTTGGCTTTCCTCATGTTCTTGATTAAAGCACGATGTTACAATTTTTCAAAAATCCCTAGGATCATTGTTTGGATCAATGCTCCTTTTTCGATCGTATTGCAGTCTGAAATAGCATTGGATGTTAAGTACAGAGCCATGTATTATCTTCTCCTCACCGATGAAAATAAGTTGCATGTCAGAAAATATCCCTTTTTTCTTTGTAAGTATAGATTTCGTATGCCAGATAACGAGAAAAATTAACTGTAAGGGAAGAGGACGCCAAAAAGAATACCCCCTTAATTTGTTTCATGAATTCCTTCCTTCTCTCTTTCTTCTAATTATAACTCCACGTGGAGTAATCTCTGAGCCCAAAAAGAAAAAAAGAAGAAAGAATTTGAATATCCGTCAGCCGCCTCAAAGGTGCAGTTAATTAAGTTCGGCGTGTTAAAAGCTTTTACCTTGCGCTAATCCACGTAGTCGGAAAACTGCAGGGCAAAGTTTCCCGTCCACATCATGAAGGCCATTAAATTAAGACTTGGCTCAGGCGACAAATCTAAACAATCTTCTTGCCGGAATGGTCAGCCAGTCGTCTGAGTCTGCCAACGAGGAGAAACCAAAAAAATGGCCGTCATATAAATACCCTGAGTTTTCGAGTATCGGAAAATTGAGTGTGGAAACCCGTCGCCTTCGGTTCAAATCAAGTGCCTGTTTCCCCAAGCCACTGGTATTCGCTTATACCATCGAGGTTAAATCTCACCAGGCAGATTCATATCTTTTGTGAAGGCTTACTCTATTCAGAGCAAGCCTCGAATTGTTTCGTCCACGAAGGATTAACCGGGATTCTTCTCGTCTTATCTGGAGCCCCTTCCTCAAGGATCTCCAATTTCCCGTGTGAGATTTCCCGCCAAGCCTCATCAGAGTCTCGAGTTTGGAGGTTACACTTCTATGGAGCAGAGGTGTGACATCGTCCCTCTTCAAGGAGGTTCGTGAACTCGTCTTCTAGTCCCCCTCCTCTTTATCCTCGTCACCGTCAGGATATTCGGCCGACTCGCTAAAGGATTCTCCTTCCTCAAAGTGACCCCATTAAGGTAAAACGACCCTCGCTTGTATCTCCCGTTAATCGACCCACTTTCCGACATATAAATATTTCCTCTGTATAACTGATTTATAGTATCCCATTTAATAGCTGATTAACAAGGAATTAACGTTACTCGATTACTAATTAATCTATATTTTGTCAGAATTGTCCTTATTTACATTACCTTATATTTCCCGTATGTATATATATGTTAACTAGTGACGTATTAAAAATATATTTTTGGTTTTCACTCTTAAAATATATCCTTGAACTGCAACTTGGTAAACTCATTAAACGCTATCGGACCCCGTAATAAGTCGCACTCTTATACCTCGTAATCAACGGATTACTCTTATGAAGTGAACTTACTTGTAGGTAGCGAAGGACGCGTACGTACATTAGAGTATACATGTATATATAACTGTATATATACATAATCTCGTGGCTTTTATCTCTTTCCTCCCAACCAATAGATACATATATGTATACATATAGACATATTGTCTGGGGAGGTGACCAATTCCTCGACATATATATATATATATATATATATATATATATATATATATATATATATATATATATATAAATATATATAAATATATATCTAATAAATTCTGGTGTCGTTTAGTTTGGTTAATTGAGGACCCCTTTCGTTTTCAAGTCCCTCAGTTGAATTAATAGAAAATTTACCAAGTTGGGTGAAGTTTATTTAAAGATAGGAAAATATTTTTTTCAATTTTTTTGATAATCTGTCTTTTGTTGTGCCCATGTGGCCATATTTAGTACAGGCCATTTTCTGTTTTGTGTCTTTTGGGAAAAAATATTTCAAATTCCTCTCCTTGTAATCCCCGTGCCGGATTAAGAGGTCCTATATCAGGTACTCATATAGGAACTAGTATATTTATCATAATTTATTGCTTTTGTCCGTGTGTGTAATCACAAGGGTAAGATTTCATTTAGAATTTTGGGGAATTATTGCGAGATCCCCATTTTCTTTGCCGTAAGATTCCTGAACACGTCGAGTAGCTAAGGTTCGCGTAAGGAAACAAGATAACGTCTTTCGAGAGATTAAGGCAACAGAGTGATATGCTTGGTCTCTCCGGTAAAGATCTAGTTGCCTATATTCAGGATTATGAGAGAAAAGAAAGATCAAAGAAGAAAGAACTAAGAGAAGCTGAGGAGAGAAGAAATGAAGCTGAGGGAAGAAGATAAGCTGAAGAAAGAGAAAGTGTGAGGTACCACGAAAAGGAGTTAAATAGGAATTATTAGAAACCTTCTCGGTGCGTTCTGGGGATGCCTTTGCCCCTTCCTTTGTTCCCAGCGTTTAAGGACGGTGAGGATTTTAATGCTTACCTCACTCATTTCGAAAAGACTTTTTTGGTAAATCACTGGGATATCCAAAGTGATGGAGTCGTCCGACTTTTGTCTCTCCTTAATACTCAGCTGCTAGATATTTTCATTTCGCTCCCCACCAAGGCTACCCTCGACTATTCGACCATTGAATCTGAACTCTTGGCTGCGATCAACATGAATCCGGACTTCTACAGGGCAAAGTTTCGTCAGGCAAGGTTGCTACCTGGCCAGACTCACCGCCAGTTCGGATTCACTCTCAGAAGAAGTCTGCAGTTTTGGTTGGACTCCGCCTAGGTAAACGGCGACTATGAGTCTCTGTCTGACTTCATTTTGTGGGATCAATTGATGGCTACGCTTCCCTCTAAAATTCGTGCATTTGTGAAGGACAGAAGAGTTGCTTTCTTCGAAGAATGCATCGAAGAAGCGGATTTGCACGCGACCAGTCATAATCTCTATCCCAAAGATCCCATGAAGAGTCATCCTCCCTCCCAGAAGAGTAAAGGCCACTTCCCTAAATTTCACCCGAAGAACGCTCCCCAATTCGTAAAGGTCCCAGGTCCTTCCAAACCGAAATATAATCTCCATCTGAACCTAGAGATGTTAAGCCACCCGTCTTTAATCCCCCTGCGTCGGATTACCCCAGATGCCCCATCGTCTGTTTTTTTTTGCGGAACCCCCGGGCATGTGAGGACGAACTGTCCCCCAAATTCTTAATTTCGTTCTGCCCCCAGCCACCAAGTCCACCAAGTAAGCGCCTGATTCCTCAACAGCGAATAGCCCCCCGGGACCTCAAGTTAATTTTTTATTTAACAAGAGCTCCCCCGGTGGTCTCGAATTTGAAACCGACTCGGTTAATAGTTGCCGGGTTTCAACCCTGGTCAGAGATACGGGATGCACGTGCATCGTCGTATCGGAAGTTGCTACCCCCAGTGAGCCACAACCACTATAAATTTGCGGTCATCAAGGACTACTTGGGACGAGCCAACCGCTTCTCACTCGTCCGTTGCTTCATCGAATGCCAATATTTTACCGGTTGGGCTGACGCCGTAGCATCCCCTATTAAGTTATGCACCATATTAGACCGCCAGAGCCCGCAGCTCTCCCCAATTCCCGTTGCTCAACCCGCCATCACGAGAGCCAAGCCATAAAGAACAAGGCACCCCCCGTGACTTTAAAACCCCCTTTTTTCCCAAGTACGAGACTCTGAACAACGAGTCTTTTGTAAAAGCCCAGAATGAGTGTCCTTCCATACAGCCATTGTGGGAAAAGTCGAAGACCAACGAGCGCGAATCCGTTCGTGAACACAATGAGGTCTCCATCCTCGTTGAGGGTGAACTGTTGTTCCGTTCCTAACCATTTCCCTACGCGCTCGCTATGTATCCCCGGCTCCTATGACAGGACCTATTTTGACATTAAGTCTCCTGCCCACGGAGACACATAAACTTCTTTTCCAATGGAAATGCCCCTTTTAAGTCCTCGAAGCCCGTGGCCCCGTGGACTACATCATTCAAATGCCCTCCGGTAACAAAGTGTTTCACGACAACATGCCCAAACGTTACCACCGCCGCTCCTGCTTCAATAATATTGTTGTCTTGGACGAAGAGGCCTTGATTATAGCCTCTTAAAACCCGGAACCTCTTAACTTAGTACAGATAGTTTGCGTAGAATCTTTCAATGACTACCGACTCCCGTTGCTCCTAGGAACGTATAAAGACTCCCCCCCCCCGGAGATCGATCTAAATCCCCACCTGAGCCTGCTCAGAAAGCCCAATTGTTAAAGACCTACCCGAACATCATTTCCGAAAAGCCTGGTTGCTCGAACCAATTCGAGCATGGCATAGTATTGACCACACAAGAACCGATTCGATCAAAGCCGTACCCTTTGCCCATTGATTTGCAATCAGCGTTCAATACGAAGGTCGAAAACTTACTAAAATTAGAAATAATCGAACCCTCCTCGTCACATTACTGTTCCCTCATTGTTATGGTTCGGAAGCAAGACCAGTCCTTTCGAATGTGTCTGGCCTTTCGAAAACTTAACGCCGTGATGATTTTCGATGCTGAACCGATCCCGTTGATAGACCAGAGCCTATGTTTGTTCGAGAACGCCAAATTTATTCTGCGATAGATTTATGCAAGGCGTACTATCAAATTCGCCTCAAGGATAGTGTTCGGAAATACACTGCCTTCCCTACAGAAAAAGGCTTTATGCAATTTAAGCACCTGAACAATGTGTCATTTTATTTTGATAATGTGTACATAGCTTACACGCACATTGGATGAACATCTAATCTCCCTTAGTTCCTCTGTAATAGGCCCCGAGAGCATGGTCTGACCATGGGTCCTTCCAAGTGTCATTTTGCTTACGACACTATCAAGTACCTTGGATTTCACATTGAGGGAAAATCAAATACCGTCGCAGCAAGAAAAGGTCACGGCTATTTAATATATGCCCCTTCCCCGTACTAAGAAGCAGCTACGTTCCTTCTTGGGTTCAACCTCCTTCTACCGGCGCTTTGTCCCCAACTTTGCCGCCTTAGTATCCCCCTTGAACTCTCTACTTAAGAAAATCTTCCCAGATTCCATCGTTTGGAGCCCAAAGTCAATTTCCACTTCAAGCAGATGAAGGATAGGCTGATATCTGCCCCCATATTGCGGTTCCCGAACCCGAACAAATGTTTGGAATCCGTACGGATGCCAGCAACGATAGCTATCCTATCGCTTATGCAAGCCAAAAGCTGTTACCACGGGAGAGAAACTATGCGGTAATAGAACTTGAGGCTCTGGCAATAGATTTTGGTGTCCGGAAATTTAAAATGTATCTAATAGGCCAGGAGTTCGGAATCGAAACGGATCACCGTCCTCTGGCTTACTCAAGACATTGTAAAAGCCAAATCAGAAGTCTTATGCGCTGGAGTCTGCTTTTGATGAAATATCAATTCCAAATTTCATATTTCAAAGCTAGTGAAAACTGTGTAGCAGGCAGCCTGAGAAGGAATCCAGTAGAGGACCCTCCTCCCTCAAGGTAGAACTCCATACATCCTATAAGTTCATGTATATATTCGAGCTCGTTGCTCGCCGATGTAAAATTTATTTTTGTGCGTGTGTGCGTACGACGGTTTTTTAGTGTATTGCTTTTATATACGTGTTGTCATTATTGATTTTGTTATTATTTCCTGGATTGTCCCTTTGCTTGATTGATTCCTTATTCCAAATTGTGGTATTGCATTTACATGAAACTATATATATTTTAATTATGCAATTAATTACTCATTAACCTAAATGTATGTTTAAGTTTTATCCGTCGTCTGGGATCAAATGGAGCAAATCCTGTACCTTGACGGCCACAATGTCCGCTGAAATTTTAATACAGATGGGATTTAGTCGATATGCCCTTTTTCCTTTCCCTTCGTCTCGGGGAAAAACGTCATCTTTGGAAGGGGGGCATGTAATGGGAACTGACGCCAAGAAGAATACCCCCTTCATTTGTTTCATCATTTCCTTCCCTTTCTCTGTCTCCTAAGTATAACTCCACGTGGAGTAATCTCTGAGCCCAAGAGAAAAAGAAGAAGAAAGAATTTGAATATCCGTCAGTTGCCTCAAAGGTGCAGTTAATTAGATTTGGCGTGTTAAAAGCATTTACCTCGCCGAGGAAGCGCTAATCTCCGTAGTCGGGAAACTGCTAGCCTAAAGGTTCCCGCCCACATTGTAAAGACCATTAAGACTTGGCTCAGGCGACAAACGCTAATCCATCTGGCCGCCGGAAGTGGTCAGCCAGTCGTCTGAGTTTGCCAACGAGAAGAAACCAAAAACATGGCTGTCATATAAATACCCTGGGTTTTCGAATATCGGCAGATTGAGTTTATGAACCAGTCGTCTTCGTTTCAGATCGCATGTCTGTTTCCCCAAGCCCCTGGTATTCGCTTATATCATCGAGGTTGTATCTCTCTAGGCAGACCCATCTATTTTGTGAAGGCTTACTCTGTTCAGAGCAAGCCCCCAAATCGTTTCGTCCCCGAAGGATTGGCCGGGATTCCTCTTGTCTCATCTGGAACCCCTTCAAGGATCTCCAATTTCCCGTGTGAGATTTCGCGCCGAGCTGCGTCAGAGTCTCGAATTTAGAGGTTGCACTTCTCTGGAGCAGGGCTGCCATCGTCCGTCTTCAAGCAGGATCGTGAACTCGTCTTCTGCCTCTCCCCCTCATCCTCGTCACTGTCAGGATATTCGACCGAGAGTCACGACCATTGTCCGTCTCCATTTTCCCGCGCCGACTCGCTAAAGGATTACCCTTCCTCGAGGTGACTCCATTAAGGTAAACCGACCCGCGCTTGTATATCCTGTTAATCGACCCACTTTCCGACATATAAATAACCCCTCTGTATAACTGATTTATAGTATTGTATTTAAAAGCTGATTAACAAGTACTTAACATCACCAATTAATCTATATTTTGTCAGAATTGTCTTTATTTACATTACCTATATTTCCCGTATATATATATATATATATATATATATATATATATATATATATATATATATATTATGCTGCTCATGACCTCGCTGCATAAATGAAAGAATATATATATATGTGTATAAGAACTTTTATTCAAAACAATACACATGTATGTGTATAAGAACTTTCATTTTTTTGTATAAAATATTTCACCGTTATATATAGAACGTTGTATTTTTGGTATATATATATGAATATAGAAATAATACACATATGTGTATAACTACTTTTATTCAAAAGAATACACATGTGTGTATAAGAACTTTCTTTTTTTGGTATAAAATATTTCACCGTTATATATAGAACGTTGTATTTTTTTGTACATATATCAATATATATAATTTCTCAGAAACAGAGTTTTGAAGGACCGACATGGAGGTGACATGGAGGCGCCCTTGATTTCCGCTAAGTAATTGATTCAGCATTCTCATTTCCGCCAAGAAGTTGATTCAGCAATTCCCTCCCCCCCATTTATAATCCAGGGTGGCTTCACCGTCAGATTCTCAAAATTGCTTAAGTTCCGCCGGAAAGCATGCACTCGGTATAAAAGACAAGCCCAACCCAAAGGAGTACAGGTAGCTGTGCTGGAGTCTCTCGACTGGCCACCCGTTCGCTCGAAATCCTAAAGATAAATCCCTGATTAAATCTAGGTCAGATTTTAGTCGAGTAACACTCTGATTCGTGGGTAACTAAGAATACACATGTGTGTATAAGAACTTTCATTTTTTTTTCCCGCGTTCGTACCGTCAAAACTCTGTTCCTCCTACCTACCATTGAACCTCCCCAGCTTGTGCCAGTACTTTAAGATTTAAATCTCGTTTAAAGCAAATAAATTCAAGTAGAAGCCTGCCTCTTTATATCATCCCGCAAGCATCGCAACGGCACCTGGAGTAACGAACGTCAAAGGAAAGGTTACGTCAAGTAGGTGACAGTGAAAGAAGCTAAAATCAGGTACAGGTAGGGCAAAGGTGTCCTAATCAACAAGCACGAGTCTGCAGCTGGACAAACCCAGGTCCATAGTAACCCAGTGACGCAACTACGAGGAGTTGCGCCATAAAACATAGCAACATAGGGGCACAATTACAACGAGGGTAGTGTGCCGTAACATATATGTTAACTAGTGACTTTGTAAATTATATTTTTGGTTTTCACTCTTTAAATATATCCTTGAACTGCAACTTGGTTAACTCATTAAATGCTATCGGCCCCTGTAATAAATCGCATTCTTATACCTCGTAATCAACGGATTACCCTTACGAAGTGAACGTACTTGTACGTAGCGAAGGACACGTTCGTACATTAGAGGATATATGTATATATAACTGTATATATACATATTCTCGTGGCTTTTATCTCTTTCCTCCCAACCAATAGATACATATATGTATATATAGACATATTGTCTGGGGAGGTGACCTATTCTAGGACATTACCTAAAACTTTAAAATGTTCTATTTCGAATGTTTGTTATTTCATTTGTGACTCTCTAATAATAAATGAGTAATAAGAGATTAAAACTAAAGATGATTTTTGTAGTGAGACTGTATACAAATTTCGACCACACAAAAAACTTACATAAGGAGAAATAAATAAAACTTCATACAAGTACATATGTACGTACGTCCACACAGTATTTTTCCGTTCTCCGAAACATTAAAAATTCGACTGATAATTTCACTCAGAACTTCTCTAATAAAATCACTTCTCCTCCAAAGCATCTTAATTAGTCACACTTTTAAGACAATAATTTGAATCTCGGCAATAATTATTATTATCGTAACAACGACGATAACTAGGGCTGGAATTTTGCGAAGAGACAGGTGAAAGAAAGTGCTCTAGTTAGTGGAAGTGAATCGAACAATTTTTAGCCTGAATAGTCGACACGCCTACGGTGATCAAAGTTAAGCTAAATCTGGTATAACTTGTCTCCGGATGGAGTCTCGATTTGGGGGATAAGGATATTACGTTAAAAGTCCTAACTGAGATGTGGTTCAGAAAGGTGAGTATCTATGGTTAAAACGCAACCAAATTGACAAGATCCCACACTTTCTCATTTACTCCAATTCCTCAGTAAGATCAATTTCACTGACGTCGAAAACAGTTTAAGTTCGAAATTGTGTGCTCTTTTTTTTAACTCTTTTAGGGAGGATTCATATGTGCTATCAAAAGCGTTCATCGTTATTGGCAAAGGCACTGCCAAAGACACTAAAAAATATACAAATGTCCAAGAAGATCAACTAAACTTGCGCCGAGACCTCAAAATGACAGCAGAAAACTAGCTAAAGCAGAATGAGGTGAGAATAATATGAATATGCAAGTGTTAGATAGTGGCATGCACTTAAACGCGCACACACACATCTATACAAAGTCAACCGTCTGGGTCACTGCGCATGTAGTCCTCTCTAACCAACTTATAAATCTCAAGACCTGGACAAGCTGCTAATAGATGAAGCCCTACCTAAGGACGATCAATCTTCTCGAGCCTGGGGGTAGAACTTGACCAGCAAGAGTCGGAAAAGATAAACCGCAGGCAACCAGGAAGAGAAAAGGCACTGGTCCCAACCTTCTCTTCACTTTCAAACCTGGTTCTCTCTTCTGCTCTCGTAGGAAGAGGCATGCAGATCACAAGAGTTCGAATCTCCTGTTTGGTGAACCTAGCACACCCGTGGTACCCAAAGGTATACGACTGAAATTGGTACAGGAAACTCAGAGCTTGCTTTAATAATTTTAAATCTCCCACACAAACATCACAACGTGATGTGGATCACGCAGTCTCCTGCCCAGATAGGGCTTGAAGTAGCACAATTCACAGAAAGATGTAGTAAATAACATGATTGACAGCTCCTGTGATATTTAATTGAAACTATGAAGACTAAGAAAGAGATGGCATCTTCACCAGGAAACCAGTGACGCAGGTTCATGAAGAAAGTAGTGAAGAGGAAGGAAGTGAAAAATGCGTGAAGGTACAGAACCCGAATTTTCGAAAGACCCCTTGGAGTCGTGCAGGACCAGGAAAGGGCAGGATGTGCCAAATATCGTATATTCAGGTAGAAGTGGCCATCGCAGTGATAAGAGCTTGCCATTCTCATTCGTTAGCCACATGTATGTCTGTACTATGTCTGTACTATGTCTGATTAAAACTAATGAGCCAATAGTTAGTGATATATTTCACTACTTAAAAGATCTTGAATATATATGGTTGGGCTGAAAGTTCTGACTCACTATTGGAACGGAAGCTTGTTTACAGTCTTTGATTCAAAGCTGACTGGTATCTGGGACAGATTCGGATGCTGGCTAATGGCTGGAAGAAAATCGTAGAGAATGATGGACTTTATTTGGAAGAATAAATGTTGGTGTTGCTCCATAAAAACTTGTTGTTTTCTTTCTGTTTTTTAAGTGATTCAGGACTTTCTGACCAACCTAATTATGCAAAGTGCAAATTAAAATATTCGCACATTCACCGATAAAATAAAAGCATTTGAGAAAAAATAAATCCGATTTTGAAAAGAAAAGAAAGAATAAACTAAGAAAGATTTTATTTGATGAGAAAGATGCGTAAATGCTATGAATCCGGTCAGAATTGAGTATTTGGCAACTTAAGAAGAAAAGCTGAACTGTATTATTCATTAATTAAAATGAAGAATCTGAATTGGATTCGAAAAACTTTAATTGAGATTTACAGCGTTGTTGTTTTGATATTAACGGAAGAAGTAGCTGCTATATCCACTGATCGTACATTAAACATCAAATAAAATGAATGAGTCGTCTCATGAAATTTTTAATTTCTCTAAGAGGAATATCGTTCAATATCTAAGAATTTGACCAATTTACTAAAATATTATATACAAAAAGAGACATTATTTAATATATTAAAGAAGAAATGAGATTCTTTATATCTCACATACGCATAAACTTTGAAAATCTCGTCAAGTTATATTCATCTCACATTTATCACAAGTATAAATAATAAAACCTCATATCTATGTAATATTGTCTATTATTTTGTAGAAAATTTAATTCTGTAGTTTATGAAAATGGGTAAGAAATATAATATAATGTTTCAAAATCAGTTCTCAATAATGATTTTACTTCAAGAAGGCATTGCACGCTTGGAAATTGCCAATCAAATAAAAGGAATTTTTTCTGTGACATCAAGAGAATCAAAGGCATATAGCGAGTCTGTGGCATCAAGAGAATCACCGGCATAAAGCGAGTCTGTGGCATCAAGAGAATCACCGGCATATAGCGAGTCTGTGACATCGAGAGAATCAGCGGCATCAAGAGAGTCTGTGGCATCAAGAGAATCATCGGCATAAAGCGAGTCTGTGGCATCAAGAGAATCACCGGCATCAAGAGAATCACCGGCATAAAGCGAGTCTGTGGCATCAACAGAATCACCGGCATAAAGCGAGTCTGTGGCATCAAGAGGATCACCGGCATAAAGCGAGTCTGTGGCATCAAAATAATTACCGGCATCAAGAGAATCACCGGCATAAAACGAGTCTGTGGCATCAAGAGAGTCTGTGGCATCAAGAGAATCACCGGCATAAAGCGAGTCTGTGGCATCAAGAGAATCACTGGCATAAAGCGAGTCTGTGGCATCAAGAGAATCACCGGCATCAAGAGAGTCTGTGACATCAAGAGAATCAGCGACATAAAGCAAGTCTGTGGCATCGAGAGAATATGTAGCATCAAGAGACTATGTGGCATCAAGATAGCATGTGGCATCAAGAGAGTCTGCAGCATCAAGAGAGTCTGTGGCATCAAGAGACTATGTGGCATCAAGATAGCATGTGGCATCAAGAGAGTCTGTGGCATCAAGAGAGTCTGTGACATCGAGAGAATCAGCGGCATCAAGAGAGTCTGTGGCATCAAGAGAATCAGCGGCATCAAGAGAGTCTGTGGCATCAAGAGAATCAGCGACATAAAGCAAGTCTGTGGCATCGAGAGACTATGTAGCATCAAGAGACTATGTGGCATCAAGATAGCATGTGGCATCAAGAGAGTCTGTGGCATCAAGAGAGTCTATGGCATCAAGAGAGTGTGACATCAAGAGTGTCTGTGTCATCAAGAGTGTCTGTGAAATGCAACAATTGGCTTCCGGTGAACGTCTCCCACCAATGATGAAGCCTTGTGAGGAGAAAGATTTCAAAATCGAGACAAATGATGTCCTTTTAGTAATGGAAACTAAAAAAAACAGAAGAACAAAAAAAGGTTATTTATGCGATTGCAGCGAAGTGGAATTAAGATTCGTCCCGAGCGGTTCGACTTCGTTTGT
Source organism: Ceratothoa steindachneri (assembly GCA_963969495.1). Lineage (NCBI taxonomy): Eukaryota > Metazoa > Arthropoda > Malacostraca > Isopoda > Cymothoidae > Ceratothoa > Ceratothoa steindachneri. Next base: position 22,317,225 of record OZ018320.1, on the reverse strand, counting down.
TTTCACTTGAGGGAAGAATAACAAGATCCGGACCAAGAAAGAAACAAAAGTTACCCCACCAATGGCAAATAAAAGAAAACAGTGACCTCAAAATTATTTCGATCGGAATGAAAAGCACTGAGAAAAGGTAAGGTATTTATGCTAAACTAGAGGAAAACTAATGTGCCAAAAATATTGAGATGAAAGTGCGGGTGAGATGAATGTTAGGCTATCTAGACTTAAAAGAAAACCCCAATTGGTCAATTTTCTTTAATTGAGTTATCTTTAGTGATGAATCTAATATTAAGTGTAGTTCTATACAATCCCACTGTTGTTCAAAGGCCCGGAGAGGCTTTTCACATAAATACGCCCTTTAAACTGTCAAATGCCCCTGACCTAAATCATGGGATGTAATATCATGTCTGTTTATGGCAATCGAGAGTTGCGCATTGTGAATAGCATGCAGAAGATTTCTAAATCACGACAACATACAGACAATTCCTTGTCGAAAAACGACGTAGGGAAAAGTAACAAATAAATTTCAACTAATAAATCATTCATTTAGATGTGGTATGGAAACACACAACTAAAAAAAGCAAGGCAGAATTCAAGAGCTTTCGTCTTTATATACAAAAAAACTTCATAGAAATTCAAAAACATGTACAATACATCAGCCTAAATAGTTTAACGGGAGGGCACCTCTCCCTAACCCTAAGTAGGAAGGACAAGATCCTTTCAAATCTTAATTTGCGATGTAATGTAGAAAGTGATATTGAAATCTAATGAATAAAACCCGGCACTCATGTTGAAGTTGGGGAAAGTGTCAATACACATTATAAAATGTTTATAGAAATGTATTTGTTGGATTTAATAATTACTTTGGCACAATTCCAAATGATTAATGTTATAAATGGCCAGATATAAGGCTGATTGTTCACTATATTTAAGTACATTTGTCTAGTATTGTTTTAATTGTACATACATGGGGTTCTTTACCGGTTTGTCCAGAGTGACATTTTGTTAGCATGATTTCTTTCTATGATCAGATCAGTTCCAGGCCGGTTGGGGAAGTTCTTGACAAGAATTCTGTGTATCGACGGTTCATTTTTAGACAAAAGGTTAATTTTAAGTGTTTGGAGAAGACGAGGAATTATAGTGAAAGCTTTTTCATAAGGTCAACAGAATTTTCGTTTCAAACAATCTAATATTTATCACCGACATAATGATTATTTTTTGTCGCTTTATAATTGTCAGGGAAATATATGGGATAGCCCAAGATTGGCCAAGCATTGATTAAAAATAACTCAATAAATCCGATCGAGCAATTTATTTTTATTAGGTCACTGTGACTGATAAATCAATTATTCATTATATGGCGGAGCAATCCCAATATGTTATTTGACTATTGTAAATAGACTTTAAAAAGTCATATTACAGTATAATGTCAGCGATAAATTTTAGAATGATTAAAACCCAAATCAGGTTGAGCTTATAACAAAGCTTTCAGTACAATTCCTCGTCTCTTCTAAACACTCAAACTAAATGAAATATTTTAATATAAGTAAACATATGTGCATGTTTTATATTAGTTTATCCGTTATCGTGATTTTTGTTTTCAATAGTTTTTCTCAATAAATTTGTAAGTGGACTTCTCTTCGTTAATATTCATGCCACCCTTCTCCAAAGCCCTTAGCGCTATACTTATTAGGGCTTGCAGGGCATGGGAAGAAAGGGCAAGCAGGACAATGTCATTATCATATACCAGGGAAGGGCTTGAGTATGAGGTTCCACACTAAACGCAACCAACAGCAAGACCCCAACGGCGGACCAAGCAGACATGGGCCATTTAAGATTCCTATGTCTGGCTCCGGCAGAGGAGGGTAGGGCCTAGCGGGCCGGTGCAATAAAGGCGGGCCTTAACAGACCAAGAAACCAGCCTCGCCGAAACCGCATGTCTCTATGTTTTGAGACGCAGTGAACGCGTTACCGGCCAAGTGCGCGCGCGTGGCCGTTGCGCAGTCACGATCGCCCAAAACAAATTCTTCAGCGACTGGCATTCCGGACTTCTTTCTTTCCCAGAATGGACCCTCTCCTTAACATACTGGATCTCCTAAGTCATATCCGCCCAAGCATCAGCCAAGGAGACAGGATAATTGAAGACGAAACCAATGCTCGGACACGAGTTGAAACCGTCGACGACAATGTAAATTTCCTATTAGTGAGATTTAATTTGGTTTTCACTAAAAAAATTATGATATTTATTAATTCACTAGCCTTTAAGAGAGGTAATTATGGCTAACTACACTGTTAAAGAAAACTATATATTTGCCTTCTATAGAGGAAAGATTTTCGACAAAATGCGTTTAAAAATAAAAAAATTCCTGAATGATTTTTTTATTTGTAATCTACAAGAGGAGAGGTTTCGTCACTCTTCCTTACAAGAGGATCTTGCGCTTCGCAGGCTGTCAGACCTTCGGGGCAGATCAACGGGGTTTAGGAAAAACAAAAAATTAAAAGTTTCCAGTACATATCATCTTCATCATCATCATTATCATCATCTTCATCATCATCACTAACTCTATAATTTAAGAAGGGGATTTTTTTTGAGTAATTGAATAATGATTTCATCTTAGTTTGGTTATGACTTATGTTTTATTATAAAGTTATTTCTAATAATTCTTTTATAATATAAAAAAATGGTGAAGTTCAGAAATAAATATAAGTATCGAAATTTTGTGAATTTTTTAAAACCAAAAAATTTCAAATGGTGAAGTTCATAAAAGTTATTTTTTTATATCTTCTTCTATAATTCTATATTTTAGCAACGTGATATTTTGAAAGGGGAAAAATTTAGTTTAGAGTTCCTTTTTAAAATTATAATATTTGGCGAAGTTCAGAAAATTTATAAAAATTTAACCATGGCTCCTTTTTTTTTAGATTTTAAATTTTAATCTTAGTAGCGAAGCACAAACTCTCCCCCATAGGGCGAAGTCTCGAAGCCATTGCCTGGTCTCCTAATAATTTACTCTCGGTCTATTTTTTCACATCGATGCTTACTTTGTAGGCTTAAAGGACATAAAAAACTTCTATCAGAATTTTTTTTAAATAAAGGAAAAAAAACATTCTCAAGCTTAATATTTTTTCAATCTAAATTTGCTCTAATAATTTGATTTTGCTTTTTACCTTTTAGGGACCAGTATCAATTTCCTCCTGATAAAGTTTAAAATTGAAAATCTATTTTAGAAATAACTAAATACAACTTTCGAATATACGAAAAAAAGAAATAAAAAAGTAGCTATGCCTAAATTAAAAAAAATAAATCTTAACTTCATTATTTGTAATTCTTTTTTGTTTTAAAAAAATCCCAAACATTCGATAATCATATTTATTTTTTTAAACTTCACAATTTTGTTTTTTCAAACTCTAAAGGAACTCTTAGATCCCAGATACCAGATTGATGGTCGGTCCGAACGTAGTTCGGCAAGGGTAAGATCCCCGGAGTTGAAACGTCTGTACCGCCTCGAGTCTTCGCCTGACTGACCATGCCTTCTCCTTCAGTAACGAAAATTTTCTTTACAGCAACACTTATTGAAAGTTTCGCTTGTAACAGTAGCGAATCAAAACTCTAATTCCACTCTCTTCCAAACTATTTCTATTAGTTGAGGCTTACACAAAGAGAAATAAACTATGCATGAACAACAAACAACAGTAGCGTGCGGAGGCTGGTAGTCGAATGAGTAAGATTAACCCAACCTAATACTCGTAAAACTTTGTTGTTTTCTTCGGCTTCCTAAGTGAGCCAGGTCTTTCTGGCCAAACTAATATAACGCTACATATTTACGCAAATGAGTCTGGTACAGAATGCAGTTAGTAGAGCAATGAATAGCCATCTTCATACTGCATTGGCCACACCAAGGGACTGCATCAAATCGACCAATCTTGAAACCCTAAAGGAACTGTATTAATTGGGTATTTTAACCTTCAATTATTCTGTTTTTCTTCCCTATACTAACTGCATACGATCATTGTGTACACAGCAGGTTTCCTCAGGACTGATAAAGGATATATGGTATTAGTACCGCTAACTAGGATTAGTTATCAAATTGAACAACACACTATAGGGTTTGCTTGATCTTAGATCAAGTTGATACTTGGATAAAACAGACAAACTTAATGTTCGTTTTTAAGTCTCAAGAATTTCATCTTTCCTTTTATCCTTCTAGCGTTAAGGGATAATGACATAGAAAAATTCCAAATTAGACACATTTTTAGTGTTTAATCTGTGTCAAATCCTCCTTTAGGGATTTGTGCATTCATTATGGTTTAGTAAAGAAATCATATTATCTTTCCCACTGTTAATCAACATCTTTAGGGTAACACAATTTTCGTGCCTTGGCGGAAGCAAAGGGAGACATCGCTTCTTAGGTTGAATGAAATTAATCCGTTTTGGCTATGGTTACTCGCCGAAGCTAGCCCAGAATCGTGTCGGAATCTACGTTCGTATTGAGAAAAGGGTCGGATGACGACACAAATAAGTACACATAGTTAATATAGATATGCATACGAATACATAAATATATACACACAGACGTAGATCCCTAAAAACTTATATAAATGCACTTACAGTGCATTCATCAGCGATGACTTTCTTTGAATTTACTATTTATATTCACCATTCAAACTTTCTCTTTTGTTTTTTTTTTTGTTTTTTTTATTAAGGGGCAATCTGGCGACTGCGCACTTGGGCATAAGTCGGCGCAATCAAACAGCCAAGCTCTAGGCTAATTTAAAATAAACATCTGAAAACAAAATAACGATAAAAAGGGAACATGAAAAAATTAGGAAGCAGGCTCCGGGGTCGGGGAGAGGTCCCCCTAACCCGGCGCATGAGCGTGCAACCTATAAAGAAAAGAACAATAATAAAAAATAAAACAAAATCTAGTTAAATAAAAGAGACAAGGCCGGCCTCCGCCCAAAAGTCTATCAGATTCACCAGTCAATGAGCATGCACTCGTTCCGAGTACAAGGGACAGGCGGTAGCGACCCCGCACATCCCGGTACCGGGACAGGTAATGTGCACGAAGATAACCCAAACTGGGACATTCAACAAGAATGTGCCGAACAGTCTGGGGGAAGAAGCAGTCTTCATAGTAGGGCGCTGGGAAGCACTCCATCAAATGGCGTTGCGTCCCGCGAGTGTGCCCAATTCAGAGACGACAGAAAGCAACCTGAAGCCTTGGCGTCATTGGGGGGTAGGTTAATGGGAACAATCGTGGCACAATGGCACCCAACATTAAGTTCCCTTTGACCGTCTCCCATCTTCTTTGCCAAGCAGCCCGAAGAGCTGCCCGTATTCATGCCATGTAGTCGGTGTGAGGAAGAGCGAAACGCTGGTCCGGTCGCAGAGTCCTCGCGGACTCTTTGGCGCAGTCATTCCTCGCAATTCCTACATGTCCAGGAACCCAGCAGAAGATAATCTCGTCAAAACCGTGGCATCACGGATAACGCGAACCAGGGGATGCGAAGATTCCAATCCTCTGAGAGCACTCAGGGATCTTTGAGAGTCGCTATAGATCACAATCAGGTCTCAGAACCGGGCACGTCGCGTAATACCCCGTACCGAGTGATGTATTGCCAACAGCTCCGCCGTGAAGACAGAAGCAGCGCCTGGCAGAGCCCCGCCGACTTCAAACAGAGGGGATACTGCGTGGAAGCCGACCCCTTCTTCAAAGTGGAGCCATCCGTATACACTGGCACGGTTCCAGCGTGACACGAGGTGTGCTCCAAAAAGGTCGAACACAATACTCCCGGCGCTGTACAAGCTTTGGGAGCAGAGGCATAGAGACAAATAGCCAAAGGTGGTACCCTCCAGGGTGGCATCCTGGGCAGAACCAGGGGCACCACCGTCTGAGAGCTATATCTAGCTCTCGAAGGATTTTCCTGGCCCTAAGCCGAAAGGGCTTAGGGCCTTTTCACCTGCGGTGGCAGTAAAAGCTATTGGTAACTAAGGGAGGCGCCGTGAGCGCGAAAAGGCCAGTGATGCACTGCACGCGGCGCAGAGCGAGTGACATCTCCCCAGCATCGCTTAACAGGCTCTCAATGGGAGAAGTGCGGAAGGCACCGGTCGCAAGGCGAAGGCCAGTGTGGTGGATCGAATCCACCTTCCGCAATAAACGCTCGGCTGCGGATGCATAAAACTTGCATCCGTAGTCGAGCTTCTAACGAACAAAGGATCGATAAAAAAGTAAGGCAGTAGCCCTATTAGCGCCCCAAGCGCTGAACGTCACGGAACGGAAAATATCCATGGCGCATGTACAAGAGACCCTAAGGCTGCGAATATGAGCCTCCCAGGTGAGGCATCGGTCGAATACAGGACCAAGGAAACGGTGCGACGCAACCACATCCAGGCGCACCCCATTAAGAAACAAATTTTGGTCGGGGTGGAGCCGTGGATGGCGGAAGAAATGCGCCACCTTAGATTTGGCCAAAGAAAACCGAAACATGTGCGCTTAGGCATAGCGAGAGACGCGGTTCAATGCCTGTTGGAGTCTAAACTCCAGAGTTGGCATCTGGGCCGCGGCAAAAGAGATCGAAGGAGGACCACGTAGAGCGTAGCGAGAACATGTTCCGGCAGCACCGAAGTGATGCCGTTTATGCTCAGGGTAAAGAGTGTGACACTGAGGAAACTTCCCTACAGGACAACCTCTTCCTGCTCCTTTGGGCCGGAGAGAACTCCCCCCATCCGTACGCGGAATCGACGATCTCGCAAAAATTCAGATATAAAGACTGGGAGGCGTCCCCTCGCCCCTATCGTGTTGAGAGTTTCCAGGATACTGTATCACCATGCGGTTTCAAGGCCTTCTCCAGATCGAAAACAACGTGGCGTAGTGCTGTCTACGAAGTAAAGCCTCGCAGACGGCATTTTCCAGTCGGAGCAGAGCATCCGACGTGGAGTGGAACTTGCGGAAGCCGCACTGTGCAGAAAACAGATGGCCTCCGCTGTCCAGGAAAAATGCTAGTCTAACATTTACCAATTACTCCATCAACTTGCCCTCGCAAGAGGTTAGAGAGATTGGGTGGAAACCGGTCGGAGTAGAGTGATCTCTTCCCGGTTTGCAAAAGGCGAGCACAGTAGCGATTCGCCAGGAGTCTAGGAGAATTTTTTTTTTTAATTAAGGGGCTATCCGGCGACTGCCGACTTAGGCATTAGTCGCCGTAAACAAACAGCCTAGTTCTAGGCTACTTTAAAAATTAAACAGGAAACAATAAAAAGAGATAACAATAACAATAAAAAAGCAATAACAAAAACAATAACAAAAACAACAACAACAATTAAACTGGGTTAAATGTAAGGGAGAAGGCCAGCCTCCCCCCAAAAGTCAATAAGTCCACTAGTCATGGTGCACGCACTCGTCCCGAGTACAAGGGACAGGCGGTAGCGACCCCGCCCATCTCGGTACCGGGACAGGTATCGTGCGCGAAGATCACCCAGACTGGGACATTCGACAAGAATGTGCCGAACAGTCTGGGGGACGACGCAGTCGTTGCAATAGGGCGCAGGCGAGCGCTCCATCAAGTAGCGATGCATCACACGAGTGTGTCCGATTCGAAGACGACAGAAAGCAAGCTGAACCCGCCGCGGCATTGGGGGATAGGTCCATGGGAACAGTCGCGGCGCAATGGCACGCAACTTTAAGTTCCCCTCGACCGTCTCCCATCTTCTTTGCCAAGCAGTCCGAAGAGCTGCCCGTATTCCTGCCATGTAGTCAGTGTGAGGAAGAGCGAAACGCTGGTCCGGTCGCAGAGTCCTCGCGGACTCTTTGGCGCCCACATCGGCGCGCTCATTCCCAGCAATTCCTACATGTCCAGGAACCCAGCAGAAGATAATCTCGACATCTGCCCGGCTCGCCAAAACCGTGGCGTCACGGATATCGCAAACCAGGGGATGCGGAGATTCCAATGCCCCGAGAGCACTCAGGGCGCTTTGTGAGTCGCTTTAGATCACAATCCGGTCTCCGAACCGGGCACGTCGCGTAATCTCCCGTACCGAGTGGTGTATTGCCACCAGCTCGGCCGTGAAGACAGACGCAGCGCCTGGTAGAGCCCCGCTGACTTCAAACAGAGGGGATACGGCGTGGAAGCCGACCCCCTCTTGGGACTTGGAGCCATCCGTATACACTGGCACGGTTCCAGCGTGACACAATGTGTGCTCCAAAAAGGTCGAACGCAATACTCCCGGTGCAGTACAAGCTTTGGGAGCAGAGGCGTGGCGACAAATAGCCAAATGTGGTACCCTCCAGGGTGGCGTCCTGGGCAGAACCAGGGGCGCCACCGGCCCGAGAGCTATATCTACTTCTCGAAGGAGTTTCCTGGCCCTAAACCCAAAGGGCTTAGGGTATGACTGGCATCTCTCATCGGCATAGGCACCATCGAGATCAGCTGCGGATGCAGTGAGAGCTGTTGGCGACTGAGGGAGGCGCCGGGCTCGCGCGTACAGGCGAGTGATGCACTGAACGCGGCGCAGAGCGAGTGGCATCTCCCCAGCATCGACCAACAGGCTCTCAATGGGGGAAGTGCGGAAGGCACCGGTCGCAAGGCGAAGGCCGGTGTGGTGGATCGAATCCACCTTTCGCAATAAACGCTCGGCTGCGGATGCATAAAACTCGCATCCGTAGTCGAGCTTCGAGCGAACAAAGGATCGATAAAAAAGTAAGGCGGTAGCCCTATGAGCGCCCCAAGCGCTGAACGTCACGGAACGGAGAATGTCCATGGCGCGGGTACAAGAGACCCTAAGGCTGCGAATATGAGCCTCCCAGGTGAGGCGTCGGTCGAATACAAGACCAAGGAAACGGTGCGACTTAACCACATCCAGGCGCACCCCATTAAGAAACAAATCTGGGTCGGGGTGAAGCCGTAGATGGCGGCAGAAGTGCACCACCTTAGTCTTGGCCAAATAAAAGCGAAACCTGTGCGCTTCGGCATTGCAAGAGACGGGGTTAAATGCCTGTTGGAGTCGACGCTCCAGAGTTGGCATCTGGGCCGCGCCAAAAGAGATCGAAAGGTCGTCCACGTAGAGCGTAGCGAGAACATCTTTCGGCAGCACCGAGGTGATGCCGTTGATGCTCAGGGCAAAGAGTGTGACACTGAGGACACTTCCCTGTGGGACACCCTCTTCCTGCTCTTTTGGGCCGGAGAGGGCTCTTCCCACCCGTACGCGGAATCGACGATCTCGCAAAAATTCAGATATAAACATTGGGAGGCGTCCCCTCGCCCCCATCGTGTGGAGAGTCTCCTTGATACCGTATCGCCATGCGGTATCATAGGCCTTCTCCAGATCAAAAAACACCGTGGCGTAGTGCTGTCTACGAAGGAAAGCCTCGCAGATGGCACTTTCCAGTCGGAGCAGAGCATCCGACGTGGAGTGGAACTTACGGAAGCCGCACTGTGCAGAAGACAGATGGCCTCCGCTGTCCAGGAAATAGGCTAATCTAACATTTAACAATTTCTCCATCAACTTGCACACGCAAGAGGTTAGAGAGATTGGGCGGAAACCGGTCGGAGTAGAGTGATCTCTCCCCGGCTTGCGAAAGGCGAGCACAGTAGCGATTCGCCAGGAGTCTGGGAGAAGACCTTCCACCCAGATCCTGTTGAACAAATCTAACAGGAAGGCCATGCCTCGCTCACCCAGGTGTCGAAGCATGGCGTACGGGACATCGTCCGGACCATGGGCGGTGTCCGCGCACGAAGCGAGAGCGGAACGCAACTCACTCACAGTAAACTTATTGTTGAAGGGTTCTCCGCCTCTGGAGGTAAAGTCCAGCCGGCGGCCTTCCGCGACATCACGACGTGCATTGAATGCTGGCGGAGCAGCATCACGGCTAGAGAATGCAGAAAATGAGGTCGCTAAGGATTCCGCCACGGACGCGGGGTCCGAGATTGCGGTCCCATTCTCCTGGAGAACGGGAGGGGGGTCCTGCGAGAACTTGCCCCGAATCCTTTTGACTCGCTTTCACACCTCAGCTAAAGGGGTCTTCTCGTTAAGTGAAGACACGTATGCCCGCCAAGAAGAGCGGCGGGCGTGCTTCGAGATATACCGGAACCTAGCCCTAGCACGAGGAAATTCAGCGACAGTGAAATCATTCGGGCGGCGCTTATAGCGCATGTAGGCATAACGCTTCTGTTTGAGGGCCGTCTCACACTCGGCCGACCACCATGGGAGTGGTCGGCGTGCAAAACGGCCAGACGTCCTAGGAATAGTAGTCAGGCCCACGGCGATGAGGAAGCCGGAGAAGAACTCAACGGCCTCATCTACCGACCTAAACTCCTCGACTGAGATAGAGAATTCAGTCATTTCCTGAAATGCAGGCCACCGCGCTTGCGCCAAGCACCACCGAGGTGGTCTCTCAGGCGGCAGTTGCCCTGAAAATGATATTTGAATGGGAAAGTGATCACTACCATGGAGGTCATCGCCCCCCCCCCCCAATCAAAATCAGGCTGTGCATCCGAAGAGCACAAAGATAGGTCAAGGCAAGAAAATGAAGCGGTTCTCGGACAGTGATGCGTAAACTCATCCACGTTTAGGACACCCATCTCAAGCTCTTCGATCAGATCGGCAAGGACTTGTCCCCTGGCATTAGGGAGTAATCTCCCCAGAGAGGATGCCTGCCGTTCAGATCTCCAAGCAAGAGATAGGGCCTCGGCAACCGTGCCACGACGCGGCGGAAGTCCCCCGCGTCGAAGTTAGCTGAAGGTGGAATGTACGCAGAAATGATAGTATACCTCCTATCCAGGTGCAGCTGCACAGCCACTGCCTGAAAGGAGGTATCTAAAGAGAAAGAAAGAACGGAGACATCATACCGGGTGTTAACCGCGCATCCCCCAGCCCAGGCCATCCCGCGGTGGTGGGGTCGCAAGACCCTTATACCCCGGGAGGGCAGGCAGGGGGCACGCGCCTAGCATGGTCTTCTGCAAAAAAATAGCTAACGGGGAACGGGACGAGGCAAGCCTCCGCAGCTCCTTCCAGTTGGCCCGGAGTCCACGGCAATTCCATTGAAGGAATATGCCCTCCAGACCTAGCTAGGAGGAGACGCGGGGGCCCTCCTCGAATTGAAGACCCTCACGGGAATAGCCGTACGCTTCCCGGGGGCAGAACCCCGGGCACTGTTGGCCGGACAAAGCGCTGGAGGCGCTGTCGCCTTCGAGGACTTATTGGGGGAGGTTGGGCTCGCCATGCGAGTCTTTTCCTCCCTCCGCCTCGAAACCTTAGGCGGGCGCTGCGGATTCGGAGGTGGGGGGGCCTCTTTTCGAGGAGCCACCGTCTCCCAGCCACTCGCTCCACCTCGGGGCGTGGGCAAAGGAGCCGAAGCTCCTTTGTTGCTGTCCTCCTTTCGGTGACAGCTTTAGGAACCCCTGAGGATGGCCTAGCGACCATCTTCAGGGGTGTTGCCTCCTGTGAGTCTAACGACTCGGTGGAGGCGCGTGGCCGTTTCGCCTTGCGGGAAACGTTCACGCTGGGGGAAGAGGGGGGAGCCCTGGTTTTAGCCGGGGCTGGGTATGAACCCTTTTTGACGCCAGCTTTACCCGGGGAGCGCCCGGGTTGGGTAGAGCCCGCAGAAGGGCTCCGAATGGGCGCGGAAACAACCGTGCTTGTTGGCCTGGATGGGCCAGGAGCAGAGGGTGCCTTTCGAACTACTGAGGCATATGACGTCCCAGGCAGAGCTGGGCGCGCCAGGACCAAGCCCTTAGCCTCGCGGAATGAGAGTCTATCCTGGGCCTGAACGGCCAGGATTTCTTTCTCCAGGAGATATGCACCACATTGCTTCGAAGAAGCAGGGTGCGGCTCTCCGCAATTGACACACTTGGCCACACACGATTTGGACTTATGGTGTGCGACCTTGGAGCAATTTACACAGACTTCGGGTGACCCCGACTTTGCACGTCTACATGAGCGATTCGTATGGCCGAAGCGGTGACAGTAATAGCACCGCCGCGGCAGTGGCACGAATGCCTTAACGCGGTAGGGGTACCAACCGGCACGCACCGACTCAGGGAGCTTGTCACAGTCGAACGTGACGAAGAGTGTAGGGGTGGGTCTCGAGGCCCCTCCCTGTTTTCTCATGACACGTTCGACCTTAACCGCCCCATGGTCGGCCAGCTCTAGGGTGATGTCCTCAATGGAGTAGTCAACGAGTTCCCTCGCATAAACTACTCCTTTCACATACTTCATGGTAGAGTGCGGCGTCACACTCACCGGGGTGCCATGAAGTGTCCGAAGAGCACTTATCTTGGCCGGCTTGGCGGGATTCGCCGCATTCGCCAGAAGGCTGCCGTCCGAGAAACGGGTCACCTTCGGCTCTCTACCAATTGCACTAGCTAATCCTCTCCTCTGATGGATCATGTTGCCCTTGGACAACATGGTGCCATCAGTGGAGCGAATAACGAGGAAGCGTTTGAAGCCAGCGGGCTCGAAAACGCCAGGTAACCTCTGAATGAGGGGCCCCGATGTCATCGAGGCTCTGCCCTGTGCACTCTTGGTGTTAGTCTTGGTCAGGGGCTCCGCACACGAGGGGGTAGAGTGGCCGGATGTGCCGATCTTGGCTTGGTCGCCTACCAAAGTGGTAGCAGACCCATCCGTTCCCGCAGCCCCCACGGATGGAGAGGAGACCCGAGTCTTTTTCGTCTTTTTAGTCTTCTTTGTCTTTTTCTTTTTTGGAGAGGAGGGCGGGGAATGAACCCGCTTTTCACCTCCACCGGCAGAAGCCCCTAGGCCAGATGGACCGGCCTCAGCCAGGTCCCTCTCCGAAATGGAGAAGGTCCTGGTTGTCGTAGGGGCACCTGTCGGAGGAGATCCCTTCCCTCATTTTACTGCCTCGGAGCCCTTAGCCATTTGAGGAGGACCTTGCATAGGGGCGGATTCGGGTTCGGTGCTTGGCGCCGAGCCCGAATTCCCCCCCATGGAAGGCCCTACCGTCTGAGGCTGGGTCTCCTCAAGGACCATGTTTATCACAGGAGGGGCCTCCAGTTGGCCATCCCCTCCCAGGACATCGCAGGTCCCCTTGGCAGTGTCGCCAGTCTTGTGTGGGGAGGCACAGGCCTTGACCCCAGTAAGGTTTAAAATTCTTGCCAGCAGGTCTTTTGAGGGAAGCGACCGAAGGGGCCTGGCTTCTCTCTCCCCCCTAAGGGGGTTTGCCCTACCGAGCCGCTTTGATGGGGAGCGGCTGGCTAAGGGCTGCCTGCTGGCTTTCTTGGCAGTCCCCTTGGAAAGAAAAGAGGGGACTGCCGCTGGGAAAAGGGAGGTGCCCGAAAGCACCTCCAGAGAAGGGGGTGAGGGGGAGTCCCCTGCACCCGTAGGCGAAGGAGAGGAGTAAGCCTCCTCTCCGGTTAGAGAAATATGGAGGGTCCCCTGTGCAAGCACAAGGGGGGGGACCTCCATTTTTTTGCTGGAGCTGCCCGAGGGCGGCTCCGTCGATGGAACAGGGAGTGTTGAGGGTTGGGTTTGTTGTTTTTTTATCTTCATCATTGGGCATGGTGACCCTTTTTTAAATACGGGATGCAATCGCGCACACCTCTCGCAGTAGCCCGCACTGCAAGAGGTGCCCTCCACCCCGGCAGAGCCAGGCGCCGCCATTTGGGACCACCCCTCCCGCCTGGTGGCCTAGCAGTCCATCGGCATGGTGGCTCCACCTTAGACACGGCGTAAAAAATATAGATTGTGAAGAGGAGAGGAAAAGGGATGTGTGGAAGGTATGGGTGGGGATGAAGCAGGTTGTTAAAAACTAGCCACCCCAGACCGGAGCTCAGGGGTTAGAGAACTTTGTCCTCCACCCCCTCAGCCCCGATGCGGGACGGTTGGCTGAAAGGAAGGTCAGCATCTACCCTGTGAAATTAGAGGCTGACCATTGAAAGTTGTGGGAGAAGTTGTATGAAAAGCGAGGAAACAAGTGTTTTGAAGGAAGGAAGAGAGGCTAAGCTGGGGCCGGACGGAGCGCTGGATCCCGTCAGCACGGCGGCCAGGATGGCAAATCGCCGCGCCCCTTACGGGGGAGTCTGGGATAAGACCTTCCACCCAGATCCTGTTGAACAAATCTAACAGAAAGGCCATGCCTCGCTCACCCAGGTGTCGAAGCATGGCGTACGGGAAATCGTCCGGACCATGGGTGGTGTCCGCGCACGAAGTAAGAGCGGAGCGCAACTCGCTTCCAGTAAACCTGTCATTGAAGGGTTCTCCGCCTCTGGAGGTAAAGTATAGCCGGCGGCCTTCCGCGACATCACGACGTGCATTGATTGCTGGCGGAGCAGCATTCCGGCTAGAGAATGCGGAAAAAGCGGTCGCGAATGATTCCGCCACGGATGCGTGGTCCGAGGTTGCGGTCCCATTCTCCTCGAGAACGGGAGAAGGGTTCTGCAATAATCTGCCCCAAATCCTTTTGACTCGCTTCCACACCTCTGCTAAAGGAGTCTTCCCGTTAAGTGAAGACACGTATGCCCACCAAGAAGAGCGGCGGGCGTGCTTCGAAATATACCGGAACCTAGCCCTAGCTCGACGAAATTCAGCGACAGTGAAATCGTTCGGGCGGCGCTTATAGCGCATGTAGGCATAACGCTTCTGTATGAGGGCCGTCTCACACTCGGCTGACCACCATAGGAGTGGTCGGCGTGCAAAACGGCCAGACGTTCTAGGAATAGTAGTCAGGCCTACGGCGATGAGGTTGCCCAGAGAAGAACTCAACGGCCTCATCTACCGACTTTAACTCCTCAACTGAGATAGAGAATTCAATTATTTCCTGAAATGCAGGCCACCGCGCCCGCGCCAAGCAGCACCGAGGTGGGCTCTCAGGCGGCAGTTCCCCCCAAATGATATTTGAATGGGAAAGTGAGCACTACCATGGAGGTCATCGACCACCTCCCAATCAAAATCAGGCTGTGCATCCGAAGAGCACAAAGATAGGTCAAGGCAAGAAAATGAAGCGGTTCTCGAACAGTGATGCGTAAACGCATCCACGTTTAGGACACCTATCTCAAGCTCTTCGATCAGATCGGCAAGGACTTGTCCCCTGGGATTTATGGAGTAATCTCCCCAGAGAGGATGCCTCCCGTTTAGATCTCCAAGCAAGAGAAAGGGCCTCGGCAACCGTGCCACGACGAGGCGGAAGTCCCCCGCGTCGAAGTCAGCTGACGATGGAATGTACGCAGAAATGATATTATACCTCCTATCCAGGTGCAGCTGCACAGCCACTGCCTGAAAGGAGGTATCTAAAGAGAAAGGAAGAACGGAGACATCATGCCGGGTGTAAACCGCGCATCCCCCAGCCCTGCCATCCCGCTGTGGTGGAATCGCGAGACCCTTATACCCCGGAAGGGCGGGCAGGGGGCACGCGCCTAGCATGGTCTCATGCAAAAAGATAGCTAACGGGGAAGGGGTTGAGACGAGCCTCCGCCACTCCTTCCATTTGGCCCGCAATCCACGGCAATTTCATTCAAAGAATATGCCCTCCTGGCCTCGCTTGGAGGAGACGCGGAGGCCCTCTCCGAACAGAAAACTCTCACTGGAATGGCCGTCCATTTTCCGGAGGCAGAACCCCGGGCGCTATTAGCTGGACAAAGCGCTGAAGGCGCTGTCGCCTTCGAGGACTTATTGGGGGACGTTGGGCTTGCTATGCGAGTCATTTCGTCCCTCCGCCTCGAAACCTTAGGCGGGCGTTGCGGCTTCGGTGGTGGATTGCCCTCTCTCCGAGGAACCAACCTTCTCCGAGCCACTCAGCCCACTACTAGGCGTGGGCGAAGAAGCCGAAGTTCCTTTCTTGCTGTCTGCCTTAGGAACCCCGGAAGATGGCCTTGCGACCAACTTCAGGGGTGTTGCCTCCTGTGAGTCTAACAACTCGGTGGAGGCGCGTGGCCGTTTCGCCTTACGGGAAAGGGTCACGCTGGGGGAAGAGGATAAGCCTCGTTTTAGCCGGGGATGGTTGTGAACCCTTTCTGCCGCCAGCTTTGCCATGTGTGTGCCCGAGTTGAGTAGAACCCGCAGAAGTGCTCTGAATGGGCGCGAGAACAACCTTGCTCGTTGGCCTGGATGGGCCTGGAGCAGAGGGTGTCTTTATAACCATTGAGGCATAAGACGTCCCATGTACAGCCGGGCGCGCCAGGACCAAGTCCTTGGCTTCGCGGAATGAGAGTCGATCCTGGGCCTGAAAGGCCAGGATTTATTCCTCAAGAATATATGCACCACATTGCTTGGAAGAAGTGGGGTGCGGCTCACCGCAATTGAGACACTTAGCCACACACGATTTGGACTTATCGTGTGCGGCCTTGGAGCAATTTACACATACTTCGGTTGACCTCAACTTTGTACGTCTACATGAACGATTCCTAAGGTTAAATCGGTGAGAGTAATAGCTTCCCCACGGCAGTGGCACGAATGCCTTCACGCGGTATCGGTACCAACCGGCTCGCACCGACTCAGGGAGATTGTCACAGTCGAACGCGACGAAGAGTGTAGGGATAGGTCTCGAGGCATCACCCTGTTTTTTCATCACACGTTCGATCTTTACCGCCCCTTGGTCGGCCAACTCTAAGGTGATGTCCTCTATAGAGCAGTCAACGAGTTCCCTCGCATAAACTATTCCTTTCACAAAGTTCATGGTAGAGTGCGGCGTCACACTCGCCATTTTTTTTTTTTTTTTTTAAGAGCTCATCTGGCGACTGCCTACTTGGGCATTAGTCGCCGTATTAAAACTGGCCTAGTTCTAGGCTACTTTAAAATAAAAAAAACAAAAAAAAAAACAACACCTCAAAGAGGGGGAAAGGAAGCAAGCTGGTGCGTCGGGGAGAGGTGCCCCGGCGCAGGAGCGTGCAACTAAAGGAAAAAAACAAAAAAAACAAAAAAAAACAAATGCAAAAAAAAAACCCTTGCTTAAATAATAGGGAGAAGGCCGGCCTACCCTAAGAAGTCAACAAGCCTACAAGTCAATGTTCACGAATCTGTCCCGAGTACAAGGGACAGGCGGTAGCGACCCCGCCCATCGCGGTACCGGGACAGGTATCGTGCGCGAAGATCACCCAGACTGGGACATTCGACAAGAATGTGGGGAACAGTCTGGGGGACGACGCAGTCGTTGCAATAGGGCGAAGGCGAGCGCTCCATCAAATAGCGATGCGTCACACGAGTGTGTCCGATTCGGAGACGACAGAAAGCTGCCTGCAGCCGCCGCGGCATTGGGGGATAGGTCCATGGGAACAGTCGCGGCGCAATGGCACGCAACTTTAAGTTCCCTTCGACCGTCTCCCATCTTCTTTGCTGAGCAGTCCGAAGAGCTGCCCGTATTCCTGCCATGTAGTCGGTGTGAGGAAGAGCGAAACGCTGGTCCGGTCGCAGAGTTCTCGCGGACTCTTGGCGCCCTCATCAGCGAGCTCATTTTCCGCAATTCCTACATGTCCAGGAAGCCAGCAGAAGATAATCTCGACATCTGCCCGGCTCGCCAAAACCGTGGCGTCACGGATATCGCGGGGCACACTCACCAGGGTGCCATCAAGTGTCCGAAGAGCACTTATTTTGGCCGCCTCGGCAGGATTCGCCGCATTCGCCAGAAGGCTCCCGCCCGAGAAACGGGTCACCTTCGGCTCTCTACCAATTGCACTAGCTAATCCTCTCCTCTGATGGATTATGTTGCCCTTGACCAGCATTATGTCATCAGTGGAGCGAATAAGGAGGAAGCGTTTGAAGCCAGCGGGCGCGAAAACTCCAGGTAACCTGTGAATCAGGAGCCCCAATGTTATCAAGGCCTCACCTTGCGCACATTTCTTCTTAGTCTGTGACTCTGCACCTGGAGGGAAGAGCGGCCGGATGTGACGATCTTGGCTTTGTCGCTTATCGAATTGGCAGCAGACCCATCCGTTCCCGCAGCCCGCGCGGATGGAAAGGAGACCCGAGTCTTTTTTAATTTTTAGGAGACGAGGGCGGGAAATGAACCCGCTTCTCCTCTCTACCGGCAGGATCCCCCAGGCTAGAGTAACCGGCTTCAGCTAGGTCCTTCTCCGAGATGGAGAAGGTCCTGGTAGTCGCCGGGGCACCGTTTGGAAGAGATCCCTCCCCTCCTTGTATTTCCTATTTCCTTGGAAACCCGGGCCTTTTGAGGAGGACCTTGCGCAGGGGCAGATTCGGGTTCGGTGCTTGGCGCCGAGCCTAGATTCCCTCCCATGGAAGGCCCTACCGCCTGAGGCTGGGTTGCCTCGGGGACCATGTCGCTCTTTGGAGGGGCCTCCATTTGGCCATCCCCTCCCAGAATATCGCAGGTCCCGTTGGCAGCGTCACTAGTCATGTCTGGGGAGGCACATGCCTTGACCCTGGCAAGGTTTAGTATTCTTGCCAGCAGGTCTTTTGAGGGAAGCGACCGAAGGGGCCTGGCTTTCCCCCCCAAGGGGGTTTGCCCTACCGAAACGCTTTAATATGTAGCGGTCGGCTATTTGGCTGCCTGCTGGTTTTCTCGGCAGTCCCCTTGGAAAGAAAAGGGTGACGGCAGCTGGTAAGAGCGAGGTGCACGAAATCACCTCCAGAGAAGGGGGTGAGTGGGAGTCACCTACACCCTTAGGCTTCGGACAGGAGTAAGTTCCTCTCCGTTTAGAGAAGTTTGGATGGTCCCCTGCGCAAGCGCAGGAGGGGGGGTACCTCCATTTTTATTGTGGAGCTGCCCGAGGGCGGCTCCGACGATGGAACTGGGAAAATTAAGGTGATATTTTCTATTTCTTCATCATTGGGCATGGTGACCATCTTTTAATTCCGGGATGCAATAGCTCATCACCCCTCGAAGTAGCCCGCCCTGCGAGGAGTGCGTACAGACCTGGCAGAGCCAGATGCCGCCATTCACGACCACCCCTCCCGCCTGGTGGCCTGTCAGTCCGTCTGCATTGCTACTCCACCTTGGACACGGCGTAAAAAGCAAAGATAGATGGTGAAGTGTAAAGTAAAGGGGATTTGAGAAAGGTATGGGTGCGGATGAAGCAGGTTGTTAAATACCAACCACCCCCTGACCGGAGCTCAGTAGTTAGGGAACATTGTCCCCTCGCCCCTCAGCCATGATCCGGGATGGTTGATTGAGAAGGTCAGCATCTACCCTGTGAAATTAGAGGCTGACCAGAGAAAGTTGTGGGGGGAGTTTTTAGGGTAAGTGAGGAAGTAGGGGATAAATACAGGCTATCTGAAGGAAGGAAGAGATGCTAAGCTGGGGCCGGACGAAGCGCTGGATCTCGTCAGCACGGCGGCCAGGATGGCAAATCACCGCGCGCCTCACGGGGTTTTCTTTGGTATCATGAGTCTTTCGTATTGACAGATGAACAACGAATAATGATCCAAACGCGAACATAATAAAGGAGACTACTTAAAAAAATAGCAGAATGAATGTTGATCGCAGGTATAAAAGAAGATAAAAAAAACTGAGTCTGTATAAGAGCGCAAGACATTCGGTTAAAAGTATCATTTTAGAAGGAAAATTATCTCAAATTGGATCAAATTTTCCTGTTTTGCTGAGCAAGAGGATGGTAGCCTCAAAATTGAATTAATACTAAAATACAGATCTAATTCCAGGGTCAATTAATCTAAGAAATTAAATTTGGTCCACGAGTTGATTGCTGTTTTAGAAGGTTTGGAGAAATCCACATGTGAGTGTCTCGTAAAGGCCAGATCAAATTCTTTGCTTCAAGTGGCTGTGCAATTTTGTAACAAAATTACTCATTTCATATTACGCAATGTGATTTCACCTTCTTTTAAATTTACTACCTGCACTACACGTTGTTGGCAGAATTTACCACTGCAGTGTACTATGTACTTTTCACAATGCAACAAAGGCGTGAAAACTGAAGTAATCAATTTATTTTCAGATCCGCACCAATTATACTTTCCAAACAGAGGCAAATTCCCATCGTCGCGATTTGACACTTTTGGCTCATCAATCAGACATGTTTACTTCCATTGAGTCCATTTTGTGGGAAGATTAATAAAAAAAATCTAGCGGAATTAATTGATTTAAAATTGATTAATAGAAGTATTTTTTGTTATCGCTAAAAAATATCATCCGGCTTACTGGAGTTTACATAAAATAATTGTATGGCGATAAATTTTATTCCAAAGCTTTTATTGATCTTTAATTGAGCATCAATCATAAAGGGGGAAGAAGCATCGAGGTAAGTCGCAACTTGGTTACACTCACAACTATTCCTCTTCCATTTACTCGAGGCGGCCGCATTGTCCCCCAGTCTGTTCGGCACATTATGTTGAAAGTGTCAGCATGGAGGATATTCGCGCACGTTACCTGTTCCGGTAGCGGGAGGCACGGGCTCGCTACCACTTGTCCCTTGTATTCGGAACGAGTTCGTGCACACAGACTTGTGGACTATCTGACTTTATGGAGGAAGATAGCCTCTATTTTATTTCACTCTCTTTGGTGTTGGTCACAGACTCGTGCGCCAGGGGTGGAGATTCGCCTCCCTCAGCGTGCTTCCCTCTTCTTCTTGTTCATTCTTTGTTTGTTTGTTTTTTTTGCTTCGGTTTATTTTTTGTTCTTTACTTCGATATGTTTTGTATTTTAAAATATCATAGCATTAGGCTGAAAATTACAATTCCGGCGACTTATACCACCCATGGTAGCAGTCGCCAGGTGTGCGCTGTAAAGAAAAAAAACTTGATTCCAAGAAAGATACCATATGTGTCTAAATAATCCTCTTGAGGAAATCCTCTTTCACATCAATGCTTTGTTTCATCCCGGTCCTCGCCAAAAGAACGCATCTCGATAGCAAAGGTCATAAACAGCTAGTCCGAGAGAGCTACATGGACAAAATAGCTTATCTATAATAGTGTGAGGAAAAAAATGATTGTAACTAACTAGGTGTACCAATATGACTGGTAACAGTAGAATTAAAACTAATAAAAACAATATTGAAAAATATTAAAAAAATGCATACAAGAAATTCTTTAGAACTACCATTTATGTCTTAAAATCGCTTCTTCCCCATGAGTTACTTCTTAGCCGAGGGAAAGCAACACTTTGAATTACAGGGAAGTTAAATGACATCAGGTGTGGTAAGTAGCCGAAACAGGTCTATCTACAGCATACGCTGTAGATAGCCGTGCTTCGAATCTCCCGCTAAATTATAGATCACCCCTAAAAATAAAATACCTTATTTTCTTACTCACCCGATCCTCATTACAAACCATTCGCCCAAGACCAACCTAACCCACCACATCTATTCGTCTTCTGCCTGAATTTTCCATTTTGCGAGAGGGGCTGACTGCCCAAGACGACCAAGCCCACCTGACTTCACAGAGCTCCAGTTTTCAAATAAGAAAAGTCTTGAGAGAAGAGTTGGGTCTTTATTGCACGAAATGAGTGAGATAACAGCGTCCCTATCGTTTCACCTTTATCGGTCAAATTTAGAGATAATGATGATCCTTTCAATACCGACAACTACAAGATACATGTAATAAAGTAGCAGAGCCATAACACACGGCTTCCTGGGACAGGACTAGGTTAAGAGAGTTGACAGGTAAGAGGCGGCTAGAGCGTTTAAGATTATTATAAACTGTGATTTCAAACAAATATGTGGACGGTCAGTAAAGGTTTATTTAAGTTATTTTCAGCTATGATTTTGGTCTATCATATACCTACTGTATGTATAACAGTAAGAGTTTTTTTAACATGTGATAAATATAATAAAGATATTCTTCAAATGTGTATAGCATTATACAAGCAAAACAAATATCAGGGTGTAAATAAGTATTTGGAGACTAGATAGGAAGAGTCTAATATTTCGTTACCCCATGTTTTTTTTCTATAACTTCTATCGAGCGTTTTTATAAGACTTGACCAAGGCCTAGCAATATTGTATTGGGATATCAAGCCACATCTTCTTACCCAGAGATTCAATTGGGTGAAGTTTCCAGGGTTTCCTCTTGCATAATTGTTCCTTCAGTATTTGCCACATATTCTCTTGTGCGGAATGAACATGTTTACCACTAAAAATTTCGCTGAATCACAGGCTTCCACCTTTTAACTTCTCTTCGAAGTTCAAACCTCTTCAGTCCTTGGTTTTATTCTCCGGAGGTAACATTTCTTTCGCGCCATTCCACTCCTTCGTGAACTGCACCTTCCCCCTGTTTTCGATACAGAATCTCCTCCTAGGTCCTTCTTACATATAAAACCTTAAAGGCCCAACTCACTCCTACCTGTCTTCCTCACCTCCTCTATCGCAACCCCTGAGAACCCTACGCTCAGGCTCTGACCCCACTAATGATTTTTCTTCGTAGTCATCTGCGCAGGAAGTGTGATCGTGTTCCCTCTGTATTTGCGCCGAGAATGTGGAATGGTATGCGCGCTAGATACCTCCTTGGGTTAAGACTCCGCTGTTTTCTCTAGCTTCACTTTATTTGATAGATGTGCGCTATGTGAATACCCAGAGCCTTGAATAGCGCCATAAAATATCCTAATAATTATTACGGCCAAGCTCACTACCGCCATTGATTATTACTGGAACAAAATTTCTGGTGTGCGGCTTCTCAGGGCAGCGCCCCTTATCTGGGCTTAGTTGCATTTGACAAGCAAAGGAAGATGGTATAGGTATATTTCCTGTATCTCACACACGCACCAACAGATAAGAAAAAGAATTTCATCAAAACATTCTCAAAAACCATCAAAGATGAAATGAATGATAACCTTTGCATTCTACGGCATGAAGGAACGCTCCTCTAATTCTGCAAAGAGGCCGCAATAGGCACTTTTAACTATTGCTTGGCGACCCTCTTATATCGACCCTAATCTAAACCTCGCTTAGACATATTCCAAACCTATCAAGACCCTAATCCAAACCTATCTTCACCCTAACACACACATATCCTAATCCTAACACAAATATATCTTGACCCTTATCCAAACCTACCTTGAACCTAACCCAAACATATCATGATCTTAACCCAAACCTATCTTGACCCTTATCCAAACCTATCTTGACCCTTATCCAAACCTATCTTGACACTAATCAAAACCTATCATGACCCTAATCCAAACCTATCATGATCCTAACCTAAACCTATCATGACCCTTATTAAAACCTCTCTTGAGCCTTATCCAAACCTATCTTGACCCTAATCGAAACCTATCTTGACCCTACCCTATATCTATCATGACCTGAATCCAAACCTATCTTTATCCTAACACATACCTATCATAATCCTAATACAAAGCTATCTTGACCTTAATCAAAACCTACCATAATCCTAACCCAAACCTATCTTAATCCTAACACAAACCCATCTTTACTCTTATCCAAACCTATCTTGACCCTAGCCCAAACCTATCATGACCCTAACCCAAACTTATCATGACCCTAACTCAAACTTATCTCTACCCTTATCCAAACCTATCTTCACCCTTATCCAAACGTATCTTGATCCTTATCTAAACCTATCTTGAGCTTAAACTAAGCTAATCATGACCATACCCCGAACCTATCTTGACCCTAACCCAAACTTATCATGGCCCTAATAAAAAACTATCATAACCCTTATCCAAACATACCTTGACCCTAACCAAAACTTAGCGGCAAGTCGCAGGAAGGGAGAGAAAACATAATTTTCTATCATTTACTTGAAACTGTGAAGTCAAAAAGATTGAGGGCATCTCCGAAAGAGTCTCCAGGAAATGATCATAAAATGCTGAAGTAGGATCAATGAAAAGGTGTGAAATACTTTATCAAAGGAATTGTCGTTTTTTTAATATTAATAAGCAAATCGCTAAAATGTATGGTGTAGAGGGTGCCACTAAAATAGTAGTATTCCCCCCCCTCCTAAGATATTACTTAGAGAGAGAAAGCGAGCCGTTACTCCCCCCCCCCACCCTCCGACTTCACCCTGTTTGGATTTACCACCAGGTCACTGTGAAATTCACACCGAGGCATGAAGCTGAGATTGAAGGCTACCACCCCACTGTCTTAATTCCCCCCCCTCCGGATCGAGGAGATTACTTATCTATTTTGTAGGTTTGCCTCGAACAACTTTTATGGCTCCAGCCGCTGGTCGTTCCGTCTGACCCACTGATCCCAGCCTCTTACACTTTCCCGTAAGGACACGCTCGGTTGTCCTGGCAAATAATGAGGGTTCGAAAAGACCCCTTTCTTCCTCCCTGTTTGGAAGAAATCCGGGTATATATGCACCTTCTCAAGGATTACCCACATATTCGGTTAGACGACGTTTACCCGAAAGGCGTTCGATTCAACGACGCTCTCTCCCAAGAAGTGTTTAGTGACGGTCGTGAGCCACGGAAGAGCTGGACTTCACACTCATATCTTTGGGTCAGGGAGAAGTCTCGTAAGGCAAGGTCAGGTTTTCTCAACCGCCTTCGGATCAAACATTAGAGAAGCCGTCCTCCGAAGTGTTCCTGGTGACCTCTTGAGGACAAGAGGCCCGATAGCTCACTCGATCCGAGTTTGGAGAAGTCACCTCTCCCCTTCGAAGTTCTTTCGGTGACCTCTTGAGGACAAGAGGCCCGCATCTCGCTAAATCCGAGTTTGGAGTAAGTAGCACCACCCTCTTCGGGTTTTCGGCTACACCCGTGAGTAACCAAGACTCTCCTCCCCCCCAAGTTTGCCCCGCTTTACTCTTTATGTTCAAATGAACTAAATCGCTCACTACCCTAAATCTCCCATTATAGCCATTTAATAACCCTGGTATCCAATTAGCATTCGGAACCTAATTCCGTCTTATTCATGTACCTATATATATATCCATATTTATTGTGTACCTTTTATTTAGTGTGTATTAAAATCTATTTTTCTCGTTGTGTTTGGAATATTCCTTGGTCACGCAGATGTAGTTATCTATTCAAATTGCACTCTTAGAAAAATAACATTTCTTGCCTTGCTTAGGCTACCTTAGAGCCCGTGTGCGTATATTCCCGTACACTGGGCCATACTTCAAAAAATGGTATATAATTACATTTGGCCATTTTTACATGTTTAATTTTAATAGAGTGGAATTTAATGGGGATCTTTTATCCCTATTTCTCCCTCAACAGCAATGATATCCCTAAAAAAATTTGAGTCATTTTGGAAGTAATTATTCGGATTAGGAAATAATGCTGTTGATGCTGCTGATAATATAAACAAAGCATTTTGAGTGAACACTACTACAGACACCAATAATGAACTTAAAGGGAGGCCTAAACGTGTTAATATTGATGTAGAATGATTGCCTGGAGCAGCCAATATTTTATGATCATCAATCCAAGCACTTTTGAATAATTTGGGGTTTCAGCATCCACCATAACATGCCATCTCTTGGCAATAGAGAAGGTTAAATAATTGGAAATGTGTATTTCATATGAAATGAAGAAAGCTGTAATTGTGACGTGTTGACGTCTGTTCAAAGCATGTGGTCAGAAATAATAGAAATCCACATATTATGCGAATTGTTACAGGAAGGGGTTTAGTGAATGGCTGGAGAAAAATAAAAAACTTCGTCATATGCCATTGTTCTACTTCTAAAGGTGAGGGTTCCAATTTGTTGGAAGAAAAGGGGAATCCGCCATTTTTAATTTTTGGAACCAGAGGAAACAATGGTTGCCCAATGGTATTGTTAACGAATTGTTGAAATGAATTCAAGTTGGGGCATCGAAGAGCCTTTCGTTGGTTAATTGATATATGTTTATCAATACTGCCTCGTGTCAATGCCAGGACCCACAGCTATCAGATGGTTGTTCTTATACTTAGAGAATTGAGATATGAAATTGTGCAGCAGCCACCATTTCCACCTGACAGATTTTCCGCACTGGGAACTCCATAGTCGCCAAAAAGTTCAATAATAAGGAAGAATTATTCGTGTTGTTAATGAATTTGTGACCAAATGATCTAAAGAATTTTATAGAAATGGAAAATTGATTGTGAATGGATCGTATTTTAAGAAAGTATTATTATTACTTTTTATGCCATTTTTAACTTATTAAAAAACATTTCATGTGAGACAACCTAATGGGTATATAACTCGAGTAGTCTAACGAGGAGACGACGTGATTTTGAGATGTTAAATTATATGTAAGCTACAGAACCAGAAAAGCTTATAGAGGAGACTCCTTGTGACATTCTGAAACTAAATGAAGAAGCCAGAAGGAAGAGGCAGTCAAAAATATTGATTTCGAGAATGTACTCTCTTTTTAAAGCCTTTTAGAAATTGCAGATACTTTACCTTTTGTGTGCAAACGTTTCATCACATTCCTGCACACGACAGGACGACATTTCTCAATCTCTTTGTAACTACAGTTTAATTAAAGCAAGCCCAACCCACCGGCCTCCTTCACCCACTAACCAAACCCAAGGTAGGTCATATACACCAAAATTGGCGGGAATCCCCCCAAAACTGGAGACATTTAGAAACCATGGCAACAACCATTGACTTGCATGCCTTTGTTGCTAGGGAATGAGTAAGATTTCTTCAGTAAACACCCACAGCCTGTCCCGAACTCCAGGTACTATCCTATTTAGACTTTCGGGTTCTATACCCTTCACGCAGTTTCTCTCTTTTTAACTACTCTTTTTAAAACTCTTTCGATACCACCACTTTCTCTGAAAATGTTATGGAAGGTACTTTTTTCCGATTCCCTTTCATTTAATGCAAATAATAGTCTTTTGCTCAAAACGTCAAAACGGTGGGCTAGAAGATGTGTTATTGTTGATTTAATTTGAAAAAAGCTTAAAACAATCCAGCATTTCGAGACCTGCGTTCGTGAGGAGTTCACTTTGAAAGTGGTAAAATTAGGTGAGGTAAAAATATGTCAAAAGGAATGTTGTTAATAACTCCTTAAGGGAGGATGATCACTGCTCCCTCTCACAATTTGGAAGATCCTACAGCCTGTGATTTAGGCTCCGCCAGCGTTCCCACAATTAAGTAGGGTCCGGGCCTTCTGTGAGACTGTGCTGAGGCACCAGCTTAAAGTCGAGGGAGGCTGTTGCATGACATGAGAATCTTATAGCACGCCCAAGTGCTAGCGCGCCACTAAAAAGATAGGAAGAGGAAGTTGAAGTGTTTAAAAATAAAGCACATAAAAGCTTTAGCAGATGAAAACGCGCACGAATGAACGGAGAGATCCACACCTCCACATCCACGCTATTCCAATCCATTTTGGGAAATCCAATTTCGAGGCGTTCCGTTTGATTCGACGAAATTGCTTTGTGTCTTGAATATCTAAAACCTCTTAGTCGATTTCTAGGACCCACGCAAGGGGGGGGGGGCGTGTATTCTGTTTCACTTGGCACCTGGTGGAGTGCCACATCCTCCTGCCCAGAGCTCCCGGCAGTCTCGAACGAGATTGAGACCACCTTGGCTTTATTCCTTATAAATATTTCCATTATAACCTTCTAATGCCACTTTGTTTACAAGCCTCTTCTTACCTAACTTCTTAGTCGGTAGCCAATGTCGCAGGCGAGTCGCCAGGCAGCCTTCTTCCAGTCAGTCCTGGTCGAGATGGCGGAGTAGAGGGGTTAGTTCTCCCCTCCCAGTTGGCTCCGTTTCGGGTTTGTGTTATTAACATGTATGACTTCTTCCCGCTTTTTTCTCTTTCTACTCCCCCTCCCCCATCTTTCTTTTCGTCATTCACAAATTTAAACACCGCAAAGAGATGTAATGCGTAGCGGGAGCAACACAGCTGCAACTGACATCTCGAAGATTATGCGTTCGCTGGGTCCTAACGCCCGCAGTCTGCCTCCCCGACCGAACGCTCCCCCATGAAGGTTTGTTGTTATATATTTGATACATTTTCACGTTTTCTATCTTTACCCTTCAGACAGATCTCGCCTTCTAAACCTTTTGATGGATTAACCTTCGTTGCTATTGCGCTTGAGTTCGAGGAATAAAAGAGATTCGTGCGTCGAAATTCGCTAATCGCTCGATTCGACTCCTTTGAAAGCGACTTTTTAGGAAGAATTCCTTTATTCCTTCAGAGGAATCTCGAACAAAATCGACCTGCTTTAGTCTACCTTGGGGGGAGGGGATTTTAGGAGCATATCTGGCGACTACTCACTTGAGCATAAGTCGCCGAAATAACGACAGCCTAGGACTAGGCTATGAAAAAAACAACAAAAATAAAAAAGAAAAATGGCCACAATTAGGAAGCAAGCTCCGGCGTCAAGAGGAGGCCCCCCCCCCCCCGACGGCGCAGGAGCGTGCAACCTACAAAGAAAACAACGAAAGAGGAGAATGCCGGCCTCCCCCAAACACTCTATAAGTCAACCATTCAATGTGCACGAACTCGTGCCGAGTAGAAGGGCCAGGTGGTACGACCCCGCCCATCCCGGTACCGTGACATTTTTTTTTTTTTTTTTTTTTTTTTAAGAGCTCATCTGGCGACTGCCTACATGGGCATTTGTCGCCGTATTAAAACTGGCCTAGTTCTAGGCTACTTTAAAATAAAATTAAACGAAGAAAAAAAAACAAAAAAAAAACACCCTAAATGGGGGAAGGGAAAAAAAACAAAAACAAATGCATAAAACAAAACAAAACAAAAAACAAACTCTGCTTAAATAATAGGGAGAAGGCCAGCCTCCCCCCAAAAGTCAATAAGTCCACCAGTCGATGTGCACGCACTCATCCCGAGTACAAGGGACAGGCGGTAGCGACCCCGCCCATCCCGGTACCGTGACAGGTGTCGTGCGCGAAGATCAACCAGACTGGGACATTCGACAAGAATGTGCCGAACAGTCTGGGGAACGACGCAGTCGTTGCAATAGGGCGCAGGTGAACGCTCCATCAAAAAACGATGCGTCACACGAGTGTGGCCGATTCGGAGACGACAGAAAGCAACCTGAAGCCGCCGCGGCATTGGGGGATGGGTCCATGGGAACAGTCGCGGCGCAATGGCACGCAACTTTAAGTTCCCCTCGACCGTCTCCCATCTTCTTTGCCAAGCAGTCCGAAGAGCTGCCCGTATTCCTGCCATGTAGTCAGTGTAAGGAAGAGCGAAACGCTGGTCCGGTCGCAGAGTCCTCGCGGACTCTTTGGCGCCCTTATCGGCGCGCTCATTCCCCGCAATTCCTACATGTCCAGGAACCCAGCAGAAGATAATCTCGACATCTGCCCGGCTCGCCAAAACCGTGGCGTCACGGATTTCGCGAACCAGGGGATGCGGAGATTCCAATGCCCCGAGAGCACTCAGGGCGCTTTGTGAGTCGCTATAGATCACAATCCGGTCTCCAAACCGGGCACGTCGCGTAATCTCCCGTACCGAGTGGTGTATTGCCACCAGCTCGGCCGTGAAGACAGACGCAGCGCCTGGTAGAGCCCCGCTGACTTCAAACAGAGGGGATACGGCGTGGAAGCCGACCCCCTCTTGGCACTTGGAGCCATCTGTATACACTGGCACGGTACCAGCGTGACAAATAGCCAAATGTGGTACCCTCCAGGGTGGCGTCCTGGGCAGAACCAGGGGCACCACCGGCCCGAGAGCTATATCTACCTCTCGAAGGAGTTTCCTGGCCCTAAACCCAAAAGGCTTAGGGTATGACTGGCGTCTCTCGGCGGCATAGGCACCATCGAGATCAGCTGCGGATGCAGTGAGAGCTGTTGGCGACTGAGGGAGCCGCCGGGCTCGCGCGTACAGGCGGGTGATGCACTGCACGCGGCGCCGAGCGAGTGGCATCTTCTCCCCAGCATTGACCAACAGGCTCTCAATGGGGGAAGTGCGGAAGGCACCGGTCGCAAGGCGAAGGCCGGTGTGGTGGATCGAATCCACCTTCCGCAATAAACGCTCGGCTGCGGATGCATAAAACTCGCATCCGTAGTCGAGCTTCGAGCGAACAAAGGATCGATAAAAAAGTAAGGCGGTAGCCCTATCAGCGCCCCAAGCGCTGAACGTCACGGAACGGAGAATGTCTATGGCGCGGGTACAAGAGACCCTAAGGCTGCGAATATGAGACTCCCAGGTGAGGCGTCGGTCGAATACAAGATCAAGGAAACGGTGCGACTCAACCACATCCAGGCGCACCTCATTAAGAAACAAATCTGGGTCGGGGTAAGGCCGTGGATGGCGGCAGAAGTGCACCACCTTAGTCTTGGCCAAATAAAAGCGAAACCTGTGCGCTTCGGCATAGCGAGAGACGCGGTTCAATGCCTGTTGGAGTCGATGCTCCAGAGTTGGCATCTGGGCCGCGCCAAAAGAGATCGAAAGGTCGTCCACGTAGAGCGTTGCGA
Organism: Ceratothoa steindachneri; assembly: GCA_963969495.1. Taxonomy (NCBI): domain Eukaryota; kingdom Metazoa; phylum Arthropoda; class Malacostraca; order Isopoda; family Cymothoidae; genus Ceratothoa; species Ceratothoa steindachneri. The sequence goes on along the minus strand of OZ018320.1, from coordinate 22,287,032 downwards.
GAACATCTTCCGGCACACAGAGGTGATGCCGTTGATGCTCAGGGCAAAGAGTGTGACACTGAGGACACTTCCCTGCGGAACACCCTCTTCCTGCTCCTTTGGGCTGGAGAGGGCTCCCCCCACCCGTACGCGGAATCGTCGATCTCGCAAAAATTCAGATGTAAACATTGGGAGGCGTCCCCTCGCCCCCATCGTGTGGAGAGTCTCCATGATACCGTATCGCCATGCGGTATCATAGGCCTTTTCCAGATCAAAAAACACCGTGGCGTAGTGCTGTCTACGAAGGAAAGCCTCGCAGACGGCATTTTCCAGTCGGAGCAGAGCATCCTATGTGGAGTGGAACTTACGGAAGCCGCACTGTGCAGAAGACAGATGGCCTCCGCTGTCCAGGAAATAGGCTAATCTAACATTTACCAACTTCTCCATTAACTTGCACACGCAAGAGGTTAGAGATATTGGGCGGAAACCGGTCGGAGTACAGTGATCTCTCCCCGGCTTGCGAAAGGCGAGCACAGTAGCGATTCGCCAGGAGTCTGGGAGTAGACCTTCCACCCAGATCCTGTTGAACAAATCTAACAGAAATGCCATGCCTCGCTCACCCAGGTGTCGAAGCATGGCGTACGGGATATCGTCCGGACCATGGGCGGTGTCCGCGCACGAAACGAGAGCGGAACGGACCTCACTCACAGTAAACTTGTCGTTGAAGGGTTCTCCGCCTCTGGAGGTAAAGTCCAGCCGGCGGCCTTCCGCGACATCACGACGTGCATTGAATGCTGGCGGAGCAGCATCACGGCTAGAGAATGCGGAAAAAGCGGTCGCTAAGGATTCCGCCACGGACGCGGGGTCCGAGATTGCGGTCCCATTTTCCTGAAGAACGGGAGGGGCGTCCTGCGAGAACTTGCCCCGAATCCTTTTGACTCGCTTCCACACCTCAGCTAAAGGGGTCTTTCCCGTTAAGTGAAGACACGTTTGCGCGCCAAGAAGAGCGGCGGGCGTGCTTCGAAATATACCGGAACCTAGCCCTAGCCGGACGAAATTCAGCGACAGTGAAATCGTTCGAGACGCGCTTATAGCGCATGTAGGCCTAAAGCTTCTGTTTGAGGGCCGTCTCACACTCGGCCGACCACCATGGGAGCGGTCGGCGTGCAAAACGGCCAGACGTCCTAGGAATAGTAGTCAGGCCCACGGCGATGAGGAAGCCGGAGAAGAACTCAACGGCCTCATCTACCGACCTAAACTCCTCGACTGAGATAGAGAATTCAGTCATTTCCTGAAATGCAGGCCACCGCGCCCGCGCCAAGCACCACCGAGGTGGTCTCTCAGGCGGCAGTTGCCCTGAAAATGATATTTGAATGGGAAAGTGATCACTACCATGGAGGTCATCGACCACCCCCCAATCAAAATCAGGCTGTGCATCCGAAGAGCACAAAGATAGATCAAGGCAAGAAAATGAAGTGGTTCTCGGACAGTGATGCGTAAACTCATCCACGTTTAGGACACCTATCTCAAGCTCTTCGATCAGATCGGCAAGGACTTGTCCCCTGGGATTTATGGTGTAATCTCCCCAGAGAGGATGCCTGCCGTTCAGATCTCCAAGCAAGAGATAGGGCCTCGGCAACCGTGCCACGACGCGGCGGAAGTCCCCCGCGTCGAAGTCAGCTGACGGTGGAATGTACGCAGAAATGATAGTATACCTCCTATCCAGGTGCAGCTGCACAGCCACTGCCTGAAAGGAGGTATCTAAAGAGAAAGGAAGAACGGAGACATCATGCCGGGTGTAAACCGCGCATCCCCCAGCCCGGCCGTCCCGTGGTGGTGGGGTCGCAAGACCCTTATACCCCGGGAGGGCAGGCAGGGGGCACGCGCCTAGCATGATCTCCTGCAAAAAAATAGCTAACGGGGAACGGGACGAGGCGAGCCTCCGCAACTCCTCCCAGTTGGCCCGGAGTCCACGGCAATTCCATTGAAGGAATATGCCCTCCAGGCCTAGCTCGGAGGAGACGCGGGGGCCCTCCTCGAATTGAAGACCCTCACGGGAATGGCCGTACGCTTCCCGGGGGCAGAACCCCGGGCGCTGTTGGCCGGACAAAGCGCTGGAGGCGCTGTCGCCTTCGAGGACTTATTGGGGGAGGTTGGGCTCGCCATGCGAGTCTTTTCCTCCCTCCGCCTCGAAACCTTAGGCGGGCGCTGCGGCTTCGGAGGCGGGGGGCCCTCTTTTCGAGGAACCACCGTCTCTGAGCCACCTCGGTTCACCTCGGGGCGTGGTCGAAGGAGCCGAAGCTCCTTTGTTGCTGTCCTCCTTTCGGGGGACAGCTTTAGGAACCCCCGAAGATGGTCTAACGACCATTTTCAGAGGTGTTGCCTCCTGTAACCCTAACGACTCTGTGGAGGCGCGTTGCCGTTTCGCCTTGCGGGAAACGGTCACGCTGGGGGAAGAGGGGGGAGCCCTGGTTTTAGCCGGGGCTGGGTATGAACCCTTTTTGCCGCCAGCTTTACCAGGGGAGCGCCCGGGTTGGGTAGAGCCCGCAGAAGAACTCCGAATGGGCGCGGAAACAACCGTGCTCGTTGGCCTGGATGGGCCAGGAGCAGAGTGTGCCTTTCTAACTACTGAGGCATATGACGTCCCAGGCAGAGCTGGGCGCGCCAGGACTAAGTCCTTAGCCTCGCGGAATGAGAGTCTATCCTGGGCATGAACGGCCAGGATTTCTTTCTCCAGGAGATATGCACCACATTGCTTCAAAGAAGCAGGGTGCGGGTCTCCGCAATTTACACACTTAGCCACACACGAGTTGGACTTATCGTGTGCGACCTTGGAGCAATTTACACATACTTCGGGTGACCCCGACTTTGCACGTCTACATGATTGATTCGTATGGCTGAAGTGGTGACAGTATTAGCACCGCCGCGGCAGTGGCACGAATGCCTTCACGCGGTGACGGTACCAACTGGCACGCACCGACTCAGGGAGCTTGTCACATTCAAATTTGACGAAGAGTGTAGGGGTGGGTCTCGAGGCCCCTCCCTGTTTTCTCATCACACTTTCGACCTTGACCGCCCCATGGTCAGCCAGCTCTAGGGTGATGTCCTTAATGGAGTAGTCAACGAGTTCCCTCACATAAACTACTCCTTTCACAAAGTTCATGGTAGAGTGTGGCGTCACACTCACCGGGGTGCCATGAAGTGTCCGAAGAGCACTTGCCTTGGCCGCCTCGGCGGGATTAGCCGCATTCGCCAGAAGGCTCCCGTCCGAGAAACGGGTCACCTTCGGCTCTCTACCAATTGCACTAGCTAATCCTCTCCTCTGATGGATCATGTTGCCCTTGGACAACATGGTGCCATCAGTGGAGCAAATAACGAGGAAGCGTTTGAAGCTAGCGGGCTCGAAAACGAGAGGTAACCTCTGAATGAGGGGCCCCGATGTCATCGAGGCTCCGCCCTGTGCACTCTTGTTCTTAGTTTTAGTCAGGGGCTCCGCACACGGGGGGGTGGGCAGAGGGGCCGGATGTGCCGATCTTGGCTTGGTCACCTACCAAAGTGACAGCATACCCTTCTGTCCCCGCAGCCCCCGTGGATGGAGAGGAGCCCTGAGTCTTCTTTGTCGTTCTAGTCTTTTTTTTTAGAGAGGAGGGCAAGGAATGAACCCGCTTCTTACCTCCGCCGACAGAAGCCCCCATGCCAGATGGGCCGCCCTCAGACAGGTCCCTCTCCAAAATGGAGAAGTTCCTGGTAGTCGTGGGGGCACCTGTCGGAGGAGATCCCTCCCCTCCTTGTATTGCCTCGGAGCCCTCAGCCGTTTGAGGGAGACCTTGTATAGGGGCGGACTCGGGTTCGGTGCTTGGCGCCGAGCCCGGATTCTTCCTCATGGAAGGCCCTACCGTCTAAGGCTGGGTCTCCTCAAGGACCATGTCTATCACAGGAGGGGCTTGCAGTTGGCCATCCCTTCCCAGGACATCGCAGGTCCAGTTAGGAGAGTCGAGAATCATTTGGGGGGGAGGCACAGGCCTTGACCCCTGCAAGGTTTAATATCCTTGCCAGCAGGTCTTTTGAGGAAAGCGGCCGAAGAAGCCTGGCTTCTCTCTCCCCCCTAAGGGGGTTTGCCCTACTGAGCCGCTTCGATGTTGAGCGGCTGGCTAAGGGCTGCCTGCTGGCTTTGGTGGCAGTCCCTTTGGAAAGAAAAGAGGGGACTGCCACTGGTAAAAGGGAGGTGCCCGAAAGCCACTTCCGGAAGGGGGTTAAGGGGGAGTCCATTTCACCGGTAGGCGTAGGAGAGGAGTAAGCCTCCTCTCCGGTTGAAGAGATATGGAGAGTCCCCTGCGCAAGCACAGGGAGGGAGCCTCCATTTTTTTTGCTGGAGCTGCCCGAGGGCGGCTCCGTCGCTGTTTCAGGGGAAGTTAGGGGTTGGTTTTTTATTTGTTTTACATACATGGGCATGGTAACCCTCTTTTTAATACGGGACGCAATAGTTCATCACCTCTCGCAGTTGCCCGCACTGCGAGAGGTGCTTACAAGCCCGGCAGAGCCAGGCGATGCCATTCGGGACCACCCCTCCCGCCTGGTGGCCTGGCAGTCCATCGGCATGGCGGCTCCACCTTTGACACGCGTAAAATTGATAGAATGTGAAGAGGAGAGGAAAGGGGATGTGAGAAAGGTATGGGTGGGGATGAAGCAGGTTGTTAAAAAAACCCATCCCGAACCGGAGCACAGGGGTTAGGGAACAATGTCCCCTTCCCCCTCAGCCCCGATCCCGGGTGTTTGGCTTAAGAAGAAGGTCAGCATTACCCTGTGAAATTAGAGGCTGACCAGAGAAAGTTGTGGGAGAGGTTGTATGAAAAATGACGAGGTAGGGGAGAAATCGGGCTATCTGAAGGAAGGAAGAGAGGCTAAGCTGGGGCCGGACGGAGCGCTGGATCCCGTCAGCACGGCGGCCAGGATGGCAAATCGCCGCGCCCCTTACGGGGTGTGAATAAGTAGAAATACATAAAACAAACTAAGGGGATAAATTTGAAAATTAATTCCCGATTAAGGGTATCAAGAAAGAATCATTAAACTTCTTTGAACAGTGAATGAGGGGAAAGAAATCTCCATAAAATGGGAATAATACCGTTAAAATATCAAGAATGCTGCGATAAAACTGAAAGCATTATTTAAATGCCGGCGAACTTTTAAATCTGACAATAAATGACGGGAAACATATAAAACACTCTAGAAAGAACACAAAACCCTAAAAAACAGTCAGTCGATAATGAGAATCCCGGATTTCATCAATATACGAAGGAATATCACTAAAACTACGAGGTAATGAGGGGAAAACGCTTAAAACATCATATAAGTTTGGACCACCAATAAAATACCGACGAATGAGACAAAACTCCTCAAATCCAAATCACACGGGGGGGAGGGGGATCCACCAAAGCGCCAATGAATAAGTGAAAACATTAAAGCAGCAAGTGAATGAGGGGAAACCAAATATCCACCCTCGGGTGAGTCGAAATTTTCAATCTGACATTGATTAATGGGGAGGAGTGGATTTTACACACTTGATTGTATTGAAAAAGGGAAAAGAAATCAGAGCCCCGAATGAAATGGCCAAAGATTTTGAGAATGATAAATTTTTATTGGTGTTTCATTCATTTTTTTTTTTAATTTACACGATAGGAATAATTTTCTTCTTCTTCTTCTCGGCTTTTCCCTGCCGGTAGTCTCCGTTCTTGATGAGTCATTTCATTCGGTAAAGGACTCATACATTAAAGTTTTGGCGGAGATTTTCAAGACGGATGCCCTTCCTCACTCCAACCCTCCCTATTTATCCAGGCTTGGGGCCGGCATTGAATTGGGCTGGCTCCTTCCCCCTTCACCAGTGGCTAGGAAAATATTCAAAATACATAAATAAATCAAAAGCTTAGAGAAATAAAGAGAATTGCCAGAGCTAAAGTCGGTGTCATTTGAACCTCACGTAGGAATAATCCCTAACACTATATTTTAAGAAGGCAACTTTTTGAAGAGTTTGATTTTTTTTCTCTGAACTTCTGATACTTTGTTAAAGTGCAATTTTTATTTTAAAAACTTTAAAACTTTTTAAAATTGAAAGCTTTTATTCAATTATGGGAGCTTTAAAAAAAGGGTTACTATGTACTGTAGCAAAATTCCTACTTCTTCTCCTTCTCGGCTTTTCCCTACCCCGGGTCGCCGTTCTTGATGAGTCGTTCCAAAGATTTCCATTTAGTGCCCTTCTTCTATTTAGTCCTTTCTCTCTCATGTCACTCAGAATACAGTTATTCATCTCATTTTCGGTCTTCCTCTTCTTCTGGTCCCCTCTACCTACTATTCATCACTTCCCTTACTACATGATACTCTTCATCTTCTCTTCTTGTGATGTGCCCAAACCATCTCGATCTTGCTTTTGTACTTTCCTTGATAGTTCGGTTCCTTTCACCGATCCTCGAATGTGCTCGTTCCTAACTTTGTCTTTCATGGTCACTCCTGACATCCACCTCATCATCTTCATCTCCGCCCCATCAAGCCTTTTCTCTTCCTTTTTCTTCAATGGCGCTGCTTCCAGTGCATAAGCCATTGCGGTCCTCGGTACTCTTTATGGACTTTGTCAAAGAACTCCTGGGACTCTTCTCCAGTTATACCAGCCACATTGGATACGGTTGTTTACTTTTCGCTCATTTTCTACAAATAGGCTTGATTTATACCATAATTATTTAATTAAAAGGAACATAATCGTTTTATTTATTTTGAAAGGAATAAAAAATAAAATAAAAATAAAAATCAAAAAATAAATAAATGTTGAATGGCGAAGCTTCTGTTTAGCAAGACTAAAAAATAAAAATTCATTATCATTATCATCAATATCACCATCATCGTCAACATCATTATTATTATTATTTTAGATAGGAATCATACTACTACAGTAAAAGACTATTGGTCGAAATCACGCTACAATAAACGACTGCCAGTAGGATTCATGCTACAGTAGCACTGAAGAAAGATAAAAAAAAGAGTTCAAAGATTTTCCAACATTATTAAAATCAATGTTTTTTTTGCCAATTTTAAATTATCTAAGTTCTTTTTAAGAATTACAAAAAGTAATAATCGAATGTTTAGGAATTTAAAAAAAATATAATTATAAATAGTGAAGTGCAGAAAGTACCTTAAAATTAAAGCATTGTCCTTTTTGTATTTTTCCGTATATAAAAGCAAATTTCTAAAAGAAAAAAATAGCTGACGATCGTTTTTTCCGTATATCAAAAGAATTCCCATTAAAAGATTTTCTTGCATTTAGACCTAAAGAATTAGCATGGATCTTCAAAAAATAGACCAAGATCAAATTATTAGGATACCAGGTGTCGTAGAATAGGCTCCCGACGATATACTATATATAACTATTCGTTGAGTGGATTATTCTATATTTTGAGTGCGTGGTAATCAGATTCCGAGAATGGTTCAAAAGAAGGACGGGGGGCCTGGAGAGGGCTTATTTATCTTCAATATACTTAAGAAGTGGAACGGAGCCCAAGGATAAATAATATGGCAAACATTCATAAAATAGAGTTTTATTAATTAATCTATCAAAACAACACACGGAAAATGTTTACATAACCGGAATTAAAATGGGAGAAACATGGGAATATTTGACTAAGCTGACGATTAAGATTTAGAGGGATTTAAAATGGCAAAACAAATAATCGTTTAAAGCACAGAGTTGCGTTGACAAAAGGTTAAATGGTTAAATGTAATGCGTAGCTTACGTAATTACAAGGTTGTCGTGTAGAGGAAGGCGATGGGAAGGAATCTTCGGTCCAACTGGCGATTCTTTTCCAGGAGAAGGGGTTCTTCGGGGGGTTGTCCTTAACGAGGGGGAAGGACTCTCTTCAAGGAGTGAGAGCGAAGTGGGGCACGGAAGTACGAGCGATCCTTGAGCTAGGATATCGGAAATGTTCTAGATGAACAATGGAGGTTATTGTTGTAACCAAGCATTCTCTTTAAGAACGTTAAAAAAGGGGGGAAATTAAATTACCCTGACGTGATTTCTTGGGAACGAGAACCGTTTCTTGACGAACGGGCTTGAAGAACAATGATTGTTCTAATGTTGTTCTCTTTCTGAACAACAGGGGGAAGGGGTGAGAACCGTTTCTTGTCGAACGGGCTCGAAGAACAATGACTGTTTCAAAGTTGTTCTCTTTCTGAACAACAGGGGGGGCCCTGTTGACTTGGCGTCTCGAGGGGTACGAACCTTGGCACTTAAGGGATATTGTCCTCTTCTGGACAATAAGGGGTTTCTCGGGGTAGAGTTCCTAGGTGCACAAGGGAGACCAGATCGGCGTGATGCCTCGCGAAGATAATTGAAATCTAGTTCAAATGCGAAATGCTATCGCATAAATATCCGGAGCCAGCCCCTTGGCATAGGGGACAATGGAAGGGGGGGGGACTTCGATGGAATGTCCCTGTGGCGCTTGGGAAAATATCTTATCTGCCCATAAGCCTAATTCAATCTGGCGAGATCGACACATGGAGGCGAACGGGGGCTTGGACCTCTTTGATTAAACTTGGGGATGGATGGGGGGGCGATAACGCGCCTTCTACTTCCCCTCGCAGAATACACGTGGGGAAGCATGTGTTTTGACATGTGATAGGGGCTGAAGCATGGTGGCCTCAGACCGTTCTATTACACCAGGCAATGGCTTCGCCACTTCTCACTACGGGAGGAGCTTGCGCTTCGCTACTAAAAATTAAAATTTGAAATCTAAAAAAAGCAGCCATGGTTAAATTTTTATAAATTTTCTGAACTTCACCATTTGTAATTCTTTGGATTTTAAAAAATTAACGAAATTTCGATACTTATATTTATTTCTGAACTTCACCATTTTGTTCTTCGATATCATAAAAGAATTATTTTAAATAACTTTGATAAAAAACATAAGTCTTAACCAAACTAAGATGAAATTATTATTCAAATATTCGAAAAAATCCCCTTATCAAATTATAGTTAGTGATGATATGTAGTAGAAAGCTTTTACAGTTTTTTTAAGCCAAAACCCCTTTGCTAGAATCACAGGCTCTAGGCCACAGACCAATAAATAATCTGCCTGCGAAGAGCAAGCTCCTCCTGTACGGAGGAGGGGCTTCGCCCCTCCTCTAGTTATTCTAATATCTAAATTATTGAACATTTATTAAAAGTAAGCATTTGAAAAATATTAAGAAAGTGCATTCCATCGCTGAATGCAAAATTGGGCTCTGGTTTTGTTCCTGTAGAAGGCGAGTTTCAGTCTCTGGAACTTGGTTAGTCAATCACAATGGTAAAATGATGACATATATGGGTTAAATGAATGACTTTGTGAAATTCTGATCTACTTCGTAATAGTTGTCGCTAAAAATAATGTTTGAGACTTTTTCAATTCCGAAAATGGTTCGTTGCGAAGAAAAGCGGGCAATCATTGTTGCTCTGCACAAAAGTTGCCTGAAATGCAAGGATTTTCTTTTTCTTTTAAAGAATTCCACCTCACAACTTCCACCAATGGCACAAATCACCGTAGGTAATTTTTAGAATATTGTTAGGCTATAATACTAAAACAAAAACAAAACAAAGCAATAAGCAGACCAAAACAAACAAACAAAAACACAAACAGGAAACTCAGGAGAAAAGCAATAAGAAGGAAGCAAGCTCTGGCGTCGTGATAGAGCCCGCCTACCCCTGGCGCATGAGGATGCGACCAACAACAAATAAAGTCAAATAAGATGTGAGGAAACTACGAGTAGCATCCTCTAAGAAGTCATGGTATCCACAAGTCTGTGTGCAGGAATCCGTATTGAGTATAAATGACAAGCGGTAGTGACCCAGCCGGTTTCGATTTCGAAGCAAGTAACGTGAGCAAAACGTCCTAGACTGTAACATGCTACAAGAATGTGCTGAATATTCTGTGGGGCACCACACTCGTGGGTATAAAGTGTAAGAAAGCACTCCACCAAATGGTGGCGAGTCCCAATTGTGTGTCAATTGTAAGACGCCAGTAAACGACATGAAACCGTCATAGCATTGGAAAGTCCGTCAATGGGAACAGTCGTGACGACAGGGTGCGAAATTTTATTTTAAGTTCCCGTCAGTAATCTCCCATCTTATTGGCTAAGCATCCCGGAGAGTTGTCATAATTCCTGCCTTGTAGTCAATGTGAAAAAGTGAGAAACGCTGGTCAGATAGCTCACTCTTCGTGCACAATTTAGCGTCCTCATCAACGCGCTCATTCCCGCAATTCCCCCATAACAAGAAAAGCAGCATAATATAAATTCGACATCCTTTCGACTCGCGGCAACTATGGCGTCAAGGATGCCCCTATCAAGCCGATGAGGAGATTTCAATGCGATGAGAGCAATCAGGGCGCATTATGAGTCGCTATAGATCACAATCCAGTCTCCAGACCGGCCACAACGCTTTATATCAAGTAATGAAGGAAGTATTGCAATTGGCTCGGCCGTGTAGATGTAGGTAGCACCTAGTAGAGTCCCACCGACTTCAAACAGAGGGAAAACGGCGTGAAAGATGAATCCCTCCGGGGCTCGGACCCACCGCTGTAAAAGGGTACGGATCCAGCGTGACACGATGTGTGCTCCAAAACGGAGGAACACAGTTCTTTCGGTGCTGTGGAGACTTTTGGAGCAAAGCCACGCGACAAATTGCCAATGGTTGTATCCTCCATAAGCGCATCTTGAGCTGAACCAGAGACGCTACCGGCCCGAAAGCTAGACCGCGAAAGCAATCAGAGCCGTTGGCAACTGAAGGAAAGAAACTCTGGGCTGGCAGGTACAAGGGCATATTGCACTATATACTGCTCATAGGGAGTGACATATCCCCGCCATCGACTAGTAGGCCCTTAAAGGGAGAGGGGAAGAAGAAACCGGTCTCCAGACGGAGACCGTCGTAGTTGATCTAGTCAACCTTCCGCAATAAACGCCTGGCTGTGGATACGCAAATCTCGCATCCGTAGTCAAACTTCGATCGCAAAAGGAGCGGTAAGGAAGTACCCTCATTAGCACCTTAAGTTTTGAACTTCACGGAACGGAGAATATCCATGGCGCGGGTACAAAAGACACTAAAGCCGCTAATGTAACCCTCCCTGGTGAATCATCGGTCAAAAAAAGACCTAGCAAACGGTGCGAGTCTGTGAGGATGCCCTCTGTCTAGATTCTTTTGAACAAATTTAACAAAAATGGCAAACCTCCCCCACCTTTGTGTCGTTGGATGGGGAAAGCTCGTATCTCCGGATTTAGTGGTTTCTTAGATACCCCAACCGTACCCACAAGGAACTTTAGTGACTTAATTTATGGCCTCAGGCCATAGATTTAAGTACCAACAGCCTATTCAGAGTTCTGTCCTAGTAACTACAGTAAGGTCGTGTTCCTTTCTAGTAACCCCATGATTTTCCTATATTGTGGTAAATCATTAACTTACAATTTTTGTAAAAATTATAATAATTACATTCTTCACTATTCTCTTTGGCATCATAGTGTATAAGTTTATTCTTCTGCTTTAAATTAAACAAATTCCTGTTCAAAGAGAAAAACAAATCCTTCTTTCGGCGATGATTTACCACATTCCCTGGATGATTGCCCTGGAAGCACACCCTCGCGGGTTTTTTTTATCGAGAGAAAACCTACAAAAACGCATGACTATTATATTATGGATCGCTCCACACCTGGTGGTGCGTACTTTTGGGGAAGTTCTCTCCACTCCAATAGTGGTGCAAGAGGGCGTCTTGCAGGAAAGTTTCCCTATGTCACTCTCGTTGCTTTGAACATCAACGGTATCACATGGATGACTGTAGATGTTCTCTCTACGCTCTACATAGAAGACATTTATATCTTTTTTGGTGCGACTTTTATGCCTAACCTCGCTCGTTGACACTAACAGGCTGTGAAGCGCATCTTTCGCCATGCTGAGGCAAAGAGATCTCGGTTTTTTTTGCCAAGCTAAAGGCGATGCACCTCTCTCGCCATCCAAGGCTTCATACGGACCCTACCTTTCTCCTAAATTCAAGTCTACTGGAGTGATATATTCATATCCTTTCATTGGTTTTGTTGTTGACGAAGCCTATGTACCCTCGGTTGAACTAGCAATTATCATTCTGACTTCTATTTTGGTTTCATTATCCGTTCGGGGTCGTCCATCTCGGCCAGAACGGGGTGTGTGTTACCTACCTACCAATCAAACATAATTTAAAACAATCCGTTATAACAATGCCAAATGTACCTGAGTGGAAAGAACTCTACCTTGGGGTGAAACATTACGCTTACTATTTATGAAAGTTAAGAATAAACTTAGATTTACTTTCGTTGCAGAACTTATATAAGCTCCGGAGGGTTCCTCCCCCCCACACCTCCCATTGGCTAGCGCTTTAATAGACATTCTTTGTTTTTTTGTTTATCTAACTTCCATACATTCTCGTCATCTTTAACTTTACCCTTGTCTTTTCGAGTCTCCTCGAAAAAAAATGCGAGATCATAAATAAAAGATAATAAATAAAATATCCACTAACAGTTTTCAAAACTCAATGAGCTTGAGGGACGATAAAGTAGGTGGAAGGAAGATGGTTGCCAGGAAATCCTAGAGAATAGAGTAGGGTCGTCAAGCTTCCAGAACTTGTCTAACCTTCACCATGAAGGAAGATCCCTTCACCAATCGGAGAGTGTACCAGGAAGCGGAAAGTTCCTATCATTCCCCTATCTCTTCTGCGTTAGTGAGTTACCATTATTACAGAGTGGCGTACCCTCATGGTCCCTATCCTCCAAAGTAATCCACTCATTTGTCACCTACGCCACAAAGCTCTTTTCCAATCTTTCAAAGCAGAGGCTCTCATTCGGAGCAGACGGCCTCTACGTCACTTAAAGAAGGAGCAAAGAGCAATGCGTCCAGGATTTGCATCGGCTCCGTTTCATGATTAATCAAATCTGCTTTCAGTTCGTTAGGAAGAACGCTCTGACACCTTCACACGGCAGCAGATCGTCACCATAGTGACAGTATCAGGAAGTGACATTTAAATGATCTTTAGCGAAAACATAGAAACATGTTGAGGATACAATTCCTTAGAACTCTACCCACATATACGAAATATTTGACCACATTATATCACACACCTACACATATGGTGACAATATATAACTTCACTCATATTTTTAAGCAAACACAATCACACCACACAAACTACATTCCAAACACATATATCCCCGTAACTATGGTCCTACGTTTGATCTAGCACGAAGACATATATTAACTATATAAATATACACAATTGGACGATGGAAATCTAAGAGAATCATTGGCGTCTGGGGAAAATCAGGAAGAAACTGAGAAGAAGACGAAAGTGAAGTGCAACCGTGGAATAGAAACGGTAGAATTGTTGCAGGAAGGAAAATACAAATCTATCGCGCCTGACAAGCCAAGTTTACTTCAGCCATCTCCTTCATTCATTTTCCGATCCATTTTCATAACAAAACTTTCTTTATTCGTGTCTGATACTTAGAAATATATCGTCGACCAAACATGGCCTGACAATGAATTCAAACGCTATGCTGAACGTTCTCATTTTGTTGATTGTTTTTTTTGCTTTTTTGTGGGCGTTCTCTCTCATCTGTATCATCCCTATAAATATTACGATTTTCAATACTTCTGTTATTCCTTAATAAAAACTCGAAATAAAGTTCGAAAGTACTGGAATCCTCGTATTATTTTTTCCTGTGGGCTTTGTTGCATATATATATATATAGGATGAGGATAAAACCCAAAATGAGACATGTAAAATTTATCATTTAATTAAGTACAACGTTTCGGGTACCTTACCCATTTTCTGGTCTATAAAATAGATTTAGAACAAGTTTAAAATTACGAAAATTATAATGCACACAAGGATTAGAAATAAATTATTTAGTTAATTGAAATTTTGACAAATCGTTTGAGGATTATTGAAGCTTTAGATATGGATCAATTATGGGTCCTTCAAATATGGATAAATATAACACTAATTGATGCAATTATTGGTTGACATACGTCACTTAATGAAGCAGAAATAGTAATAAATTTAATTACTTGAAAATGTGAAAAAATCATTTGGAAAACTGTTGACATTAAATATAGATTCTATAAATATGGATAAATATAAAATACTAATTGGGGCAATTGATTGGTACACAAAAATATTAGTCACCTTTAGTGGACGGCAAAAGCGGAGAGACTGAGGAAAGATTATAGAAAGAACCGATTAAAGATTGGTAAGTTGTGACAAAATTTTGAGTGATTTATGAAATGAGAAGGGGAAAAGCAGTTGAATCAGAATTTAAACTGGGATTTAGTTGTTTTATAAATAATGATTCAAGAATGCGGAGGGAAGTGGAGTCCTTTGCATTTCCTATAATTTGAAAGTTTTGTGGGAAATTTCTGTCTTACAAATGATCTCGAATGAAAGAAGTTTCTTTTTTGGTCAAGGTGGAGCCCGTGCAAGAGCTAATACCAAGATGAGAACAGGCCCTAGCCTAAAGTGAGCGAACATTGCTGCCAATGTAGATTTCCTGGTGGCACCTGGGGCAAATGAATTTATAGACAACTGAACAGCTCATTTCAGGTGGGAGTCTGTCTTTAGTTCTGATAAATTGTAGAATATAAAAGTTGTTAAGGAAAACTATTTTGAAGTTGGTATGTGTGTAAAATCTTTTCAATAGCTTATTAAGTTTTCGGCGTAAGGGCAGTTTGAGTGGGCCAATATCAGGGAGAAGACAATAGCGGACATCCTGGGGACAGAGGAAATTTGTTGTGGAGGATGGTATATTTTATCACAAAATTGACCAAGCATTTTTGTACACGTGAGGGCTGGAAACAATTCCTTTGAAAATAACGCATAAGAAAACTGAATTCTGAATGAACAAGAAAATAATCAGATGAAAGCTGAAAGCCACGGTGAAGGAGGGTTTTGATGTTGTTGATCTTATCTGAAATATCACAAAAACTGTAAAAGTTCATGCCGAGACTAGAAAAGGAGGATTTACGGTAGATGGAAGTAAGGAAGTTGGGCGAGGAGCGGGATATGAGAAAATCCAAAAATGGTAATTTTCCTTCTTTTTCATTACCAATTGTGAATTTTATTTGGGAATGGCTATGATTCAAATAATCAAAGAATGAAAGAGACTGTTGTTCTGTTTTAAATATCAGAACCGTATCGTCAACAAAACGACGGTAAAATATCAGTTTCAAAACAGGAGGGCATTCTCGCAAAGCAACTTTTTCAAAGTTGGACATAAAAATGTCAGCAAGAAGAGGACCCATGGGGAAACCCATTCCAACACCATCAACTTGTTGATAGATGGTGTTTTTAAACAGAAAACAGTTGTCTCTAATGGTTAGTTCAAGAAGAGACTGTAAAAGCGATGGTGTGAATTTATAAAAGGTCAAATCCGGTTTTGGAAAGGCCTTTCGGATGATTAAGTCTATGGTTTCATTTACGGGGATATTTGTAAAAAGGGAGACGACATCAAAGCTACACAAAAAGTGAGGGCCAGGAAGTTTCAACTTCCTGAATTCTATATTTAGTGTCAACATTTTTCAAATGATTTTTTCACATTATCAATTAATTTAAAATTTATTACTATTTCTGCTTCATTAAGTGACGTATGTCAACCAATAATTGCATCAACTAGTGTTATATTTATCCATATTTAAAGTACCCATAATTGATCCATATCTAAAGTTTCAATAGTTTTCAATTGATGTGTCAAAATTTCAATTAACTAAATAATTTATTTCTAATCCTTGTGTGCATTATAATTTTAGTAATTTTAAACTTGTTCTAAATCTATTTTTAGACCAGAAGCTGGGTAAGGTACCCGAAACGTTGTATTTAATTAAATACGAAATTTTACATGTCTCATTTTGGGATTTATCCTTAACCTGAAAATAAGCCTTCTTAGAAGCAAACCTATAAAATATATACGCTTCCGTTATGGACAAGATGGCGTTAGGCTTTTTCGTCAAGCATCCAAGCTTTTCTGTTGCCTCAAGAAAGTACAACTTGACATTCAATTTCTGGAAATTTGTAGGTCTAACAATGTTTATCTCAACTTTATAATCTTTAAACTCTACCGTAAGTCCCTGTATATATCCGAATTTTACAAGTCATCATTGGATTATCTCCTCAATAATGATATCAACTTCAAATTTCAACTTTTGCATAAAACCGAGAAAAGTTATAATTTCTTCCTTTCTAAATTGCGCTCAACCTTTTCCTTTTGTGATAATATTTGCTATCTTTTAGTTATTGTTAAAGAAACTAACTTTTATTGTTCCCAAGTCATTCAAACCCATAATGCTAAACTTAATAAGTTATTTTGTCCTGTCCAAGCCTACACTCACCTGAAAGTGTCATTCATAACCTATCGGATTATAAATTATCGCCACGAGAATCTTTTCTTCTCTCTCTTGGTCTTCAATTTAAGTTACCTGTTTTTTTCTCACAAATTCCCAAACTACATGCAGTTTTTTGAAAAATTCATTTATGATTTACAACCTCTTCCTATAATTGGGAACTTTGAACATCTCAAATCATCTTTTTCCCTACTTACAAATGAATTTTACATAAAAATGAAAAATCTTCGATTTAGTTCCCTTTTCATACAAAATATGATTTCCAGCTTCTTCGTGACCTCGGAAACAATCTTGATATTTTTGTTACCCGGCCTGATAAAGGTAACGGTGTTTTGATTCTCAACAAATTTGATAACATTAACAAAATAAATAACATCCTCTCAGATTCATCTAATTTTAAACTTCTCAACAAAGATCCCTCGAAACTTTTCCAAATTCTGGATGATAAAGTCAATCGTTTGCTTTCTAAACTTAAAACTCTTAATATCATTAAAGAAAGAACTTATAAACAACTTTTCTCTTCTGGTTCCAATCCAGGACTCATGTATGGCCTTCCCAAAATACACAAGCCTAATGTTCGACTCCGCCCCATACTAGCGGCATACCCAATGGCAACCTACAAGTTGGCTAAATATCTAGTACCTCTACTTAACCCTTTTACCATTAATCAATACAAAGTAAGCAATAGTTATTCTCTGTCTGAAAAATTCAGGAACTTGAAACTTCCTGGTCCTCACTTTTTGTGTAGCTTTGATGTCGTCTCTATTTTTACAAATATCCCCGTAAATGAAACCATAGACCTAATCATCCAAAAGGCCTTTCCAAAACCGGATTTGGCCTTTTATAAATTCACACCGTCGCTTTTACGGTATCTTCTTGAACTAACCATTAGAGACAACTGTTTTCTGTTTAACAACACCATCTATCAACAAGTTAATGGTGTTGGAATGGGTTTCCCCATGGGTTCTCTTCTTGCAGACATTTTTATGTCCAACTTTGAAAAAGTTGCTTTGCGAGAATGCCCTCCTGCTTTGAAACCGATATTTTACCGTCGTTTTGTTGACGATAAGGTTCTAATATTTAAAACAGAACAACAGTCTCTGTCATTCTTTGATTATTTGAATCATAGCCATTCCAATATAAAATTCACAATTGATAATGAAAAAGAAGGAAAATTACCATTTTTGGATTTTCTCATATCTCGCTCCTCGCCCAACTTCACCACTTCCGTCTAACGTAAATCCTTTTTTTCTAGTCTCGGCATGAACTTTTACAGTTTTTGTGATATTTCATATAAGATCAAAACCCTCCTTCACCGTGGCTTTCAGCTTTTATCTGATTATTTTCTTGTTCATTCAGAATTCAGTTTTCTTATGGGTTATTTTCAAAGGAATTGTTTCCAGCCCTCACTTTTACAAAAATGTATCTGTCCATTTTTTGATAAAATATACCATCCTCCACAACAAATTTCCTCTGTCCCCAAGGATGTCCGCTATTGTCTTCTCCCTGATATTAGCCCACTCAAACTACCCTTACGCCGAAAACTTAATAAGATTTGGAAAATATTTTACACACATACTAACTTCAAAATAGTTTTCCTTAACAACTTTTTTATTCTACAATTTTTCAGAACTAAAGACAGGTTCCCGCCTGAAATGAGCTGTTCAGTTGTCTATAAATTCATTTGCCCCAGGTGCCACCCGGGGATCTACATTGGCAGCACTGTTTGCTCACTTTAGGCTAGGGTCTGTTCTCATCTTGCTATTAGCTCTTGCACTGGCTCCACCTTGACCCCCCCCCCAAAACTTCTCCCATTCAAGATCATTCAATTAAATGTAAGACAGAAATTTCCCACAAAAACTTTCAAATTATACGACATGCAAAGGACTCCACTTCCCTCCGCATTCTTGAATCATTATTTATAAAACAACTAAATCCCAGTTTGAATTCTGATTCAACTGCTTTTCCCCTCCTAAATTTCATAAATCACTCAAAATTTTGTCGCAACCTACCAATCTTTAATTGGTTTCTTCTATAATCTTTCCTCAGTCTCTCCGCTTTTGCTGTCCACTAAAGGTGACTAATATTTTTGTGTACCAATCAATTGCCCCAATTAGTATTTTATATTTATCCATATTTATGGCATCTATATTTAGTGTCAACATTTTTCAAATGATTTTTTCACATTATCAATTAATTTAAAAATTTATTACTATTTCTGCTTCATTAAGTGACGTATGTCAACCAATAATTGCATCAACTAGTGTTATATTTATCCATATTTAAAGTACCCATAATTGATCCATATCTAAAGTTTCAATAGTTTTCAAATGATGTGTCAAAATTTCAATTAACTAAATAATTTATTTCTAATCCTTGTGTGCATTATAATTTTCGTAATTTTAAACTTGTTCTAAATCTATTTTATAGACCAGAAGATGGGTAAGGTACCCAAACGTTGTATTTAATTAAATGAGAAATTTTACATGACTCATTTTGCGATTTATCCTCAACCTGAAAATAAGCCTTCTTAGAAGCAAACCTATCGAATATATATATATATATATATATATATATATATATATATATATATATATATATATATATATATATATATATATATATATATAAATATATATATATATCCTTCTATATCCTTCTATATCCTTTTAGGTTTGGACCCATTGTAGACAAAACTCGTTAGGTTGATCGGTGAGATAAATGAAGTTTTGACTAGTCCTGTGATTAAATGTATTTTAAAAGACCCGTAGGGGTTGGTTATTAAACACCATTATAATTTGTCTTTATTAACAAGGTGCACAGCTGGACTTCTTCTTGGTTGCCTCACGTCAGTGGGTTTACTGCTACCGCGTAGATGGAGCGCTTTTCTGGAGGTTTATGTGAAGGTTGCCGCTTCAAACTGCTTTATATAAATAATAGTTTTTAAATTTCGGCATTTAGTCGCAGAATTTTATTGCCAAAACAAAGGATAGCAATGTAACTAAAAAGAGTATTTCCATTACAAAGATAATAAATGGAATAACAAGTTGCAGTCGTATTTAAAGGCGAAAAAATGAAATTGAAAGAAAATGTGACAAATGTAAAAGATGGCAAAGAGCGCAATAATTGTTTTCATTGAAATGAATAGTCATAAGGGGGATAAATGGTTTGTTTTATCTCATTTAATCTCATTTTTTGTTAAATTTACCGTAATTAATATGCGCTTTCATTTTCATGAGCCATCAATTTGACAAGTTACATGTCCTACGGTTCATTAATTTTAATTTGAAAAAAATACTATTTTTCATATTGTTTTATCCATGAAATTTTATTTTACCATTTAACATCATTACGTTTTCCAGATAAACAATAAATAATAGTCGATTTAGACGCGTAGAAAACCTAAGCTTACAGTGCGGCTCTTAATGATATAAGAATTATATAACCGAACTAGAATTAAAAAATGTATATTTAATAATAGGATGCAATTGCAATTCGGAAGACAAGAGATTGCCGAACGCAAGGCGGAATCTTCTGTCTAAAGTTCTCTTAAAATTTGATGGCTGATTCTTTTTGTAGATAGTGTTTCGCATTCTATCGACAAGGGGTTAGTGATCTTTATCTTATTTGTAACATGTTTGTGCTGCAACTATTTAAAATGTTGGTAAATCACGCTAATTCATCATGTGTCTTAGTGGCAATAATCTTGTTTCAGTAGCTAGACAAGGACCCTAAAACAAGGCCAATCAGATTAAGAACATATAAGGACGGAAACTAAGAGGGACATCAGGATCCCTCAAGTTCTAATCTGCCATGCCCCATGCAGCTTTAAAAACATTCAAGATAGTTAAGAGAAATTATAAATTGTAGGTACAGAAGGAAAATATTTTGCTCCAAAAACATGTAGAGGTCACCTCGAATTCATGGCCCTCGACTATTATTAAATGGGTCTGTGACTTGATGGAGAATAAATAAGAGAGGAAACAGCTATTTAATAAAAAGGGACTATCAGATAATTTCTAGGAAGCAAGAAAAACTTTGCCCTATACTGTTTTTTTTAAAGTAGCAGAATTTTTTTCTACAAGAATGGATTATTCTTGGGAGTAAATTAACTACTGATGTATTCCGTAGAATAGAATAACACAATAATTCACTTATCGCTATACAATACATTATCCACATAGATATTTGCCTTTGAAAAAAAAACTAACAACTATATATTTTATATCCATCGTTAATAAAAGGTAATTTTGTGATATTAATTGTTTGTATATAAAATATAATATACCGCCCTATGTACTCAAACTGTTCTCCAGAGGCATAAATGAACTTCTAGATGCGTCGACTAAGCCTGGCTTTGTTTGATCAAAGACCCGTTCTGGCTTAATGCACCGAAACGAATCTAATCACTCACGAGCTGGCTTCGACACTTAGCCTACGCACTCATTCCACGATACAAGCTAAGTTAGCAACACATTCAATAGTGCTGGTATGTTGCTGAAGAACAGTTTGAACACTTGATTAATTAAATTTTATATACAAACAACTTGATATAACATTTTAATAACTCATATTGCTAATTTAACTTGCATTGGCGCTTGCTATAAAATATATAATTTTTGCTTTTAAATGGTAAAATATATGAAGAAGAGCCTTTTGGGGAAATAATTTAGATAGAGCTATATGCAGAGTTAAATACGCACCCGACAAGCTACGAGTAGATAGGAACAGCTAGTAATTTACAAATTTTTCATTCCCTCAAAACAATTTTATTAGCTATTATCACTCTTCTTGACCTCAGTCAGACCAGAAAATTTAGATCTTTAAGGAGAAAATTTCAATTTCGCCTTATTTGATGGAACAATCTGTCGATTTTTTCTAAGGTTGTCTATTTAAGAAGGTAGGGAGATTAAACACATGGTTAAGAAAGCCGAAATAGAAAAAAAATATCAATACATTGCGAGGAGATCCCCTTTAAAAAAATATGAGTGAATAGATGGAAATACTAATAATAGAGCGACAAAGCAGATATGGTATGCAAAGAACTCCGGAATTGAGCATCCTCAGGGGCTACGGAACAAAGTACTTGGTTTCTCTTATTAAATCGCGGATATGAGAACAACTGAGCTGTTTAAATAGTATATCGGAAACATTGGAAACAAAATAGCGCAGAGTGACAAAACTATAAGGTAGAAACAAAGAAGCCAAATGATAGGAAAGTATCCGCTCAGATGAAGGAGAAATAGGGACCAAAAACACAAAACAAAGGCTGAAGCACAGACAAACAAACAGCCGGATGGGCAAAAGGTAGAGACACGAAATCAACGATTTTTTTATTTTAGGAGCGCATTTGGCGACTGCCTACTTGGGCATAAGTCGCCATATTCACGACTGCCTAGTACTAGGCTACACTTAAATAACAATATGTCAAATAAAACAAAAAACAACAACAATATCAATAAAAAAGGAGAAAAGGAAAAGGGCAACTAGCAGGAAGCACGCTCCGGCATCGGGGTGAGGTCTGCTTCCCGCTGGCGCAGGAACGTGCACCTACAAAGAAAACAACAACATAAAAACAGTGAAATAAACTGGAGGAGTCCACAAGTCAGTGTGCAAGAACTTATCCTGAGTACAAGGGACAAGCTGCCGGTAGCGATCCCGCTCATCCCGGTAACGGGGCAGGTAGCGTGCGCGAAGATCACCCAGACTGGGACATTCAACAAGAATGTGCTGAACAGTCTGGATGACAACTCAGTCGTCACAATATGGCGCAAGCGAGCGCTCCATCAAACGGTACTACGTCCTATGAGTGTGTCCAATTCGGAGACGACATAAAGCAACCTGAAGCCGTCACGGTATTGGGGGGTAGCTCCATGGGAACAATCACGGTGCAATGGCACGCAACTTTAGGTTACCTTCGACCGTCTCCCATCGTTTTTGCTAAGCAGATCGGAGAGCTGCCCGTATTCCTGCAATATAATCAGTGTGAGGAAGAGTGAAACGCTAGTCTGGTCGCCCAGTCGTATCGGACTCTTTGGCGCCCTCATCAACGCGCACATTCCCCGCAATTCCTACATGTTCAAGAACCCAGCAGAAGATAATCTCGACATCCGCCCGGCTCGATCAAAGCGTGGCGTCACGGATATCGCGAACCAGGGGATGCGGAGATTCCAATGCCCCGAGATCACTCAGGGCACTTTGTGAGTTGCAATAAAACACAATCCGGTCTCCGAACCGGGCACGTCGCGTATCTCCCGTACGGAGCGGTTTATTACAACCAGCTCGGTGTTGAAGACAGACACAGCGCCTAGCAGAGCTCCGCTGACTTCAAACAGAGGTGATACGGCGTGGAAACCGTATATACTGGCACGGTTCCAGCGTGAAACGAAGTGTGCACCAAAAAAGCCGACCGCAATACTCCCGGCGCTGTAGAAGCTTTAGGAGCAGAGGGTTGGCGAAAAATGGTCATAGGTGGTACAATCCAGGGGGGCTCCCCGTGCAGAACAAGGGGCGCCACCGGCCCGAGAGCTATACCTAGCTCTCGAAGGAGATTCCTGGCCCTAAAACGGAAGGGCTTTAGGTATGATTGGCATCTCTCGGAAAACAGGCACCGTCAAGATCAGCTGCGAGTGTAGTGAGAGCTGTTGGTGAATGGGGGTGGCGCCGGGCTTGCGTGTACAGGCGAATAAGGCACTGTCCACGGCGCCAAGTGAGTGGAATCGACCCCGCATTAACAATTAGATTCTCAATAGTGGAAGTGCGGAAGGCACCGGTCGCCAGGCGATTGCCGGTATGTTGGATCCAATCTACCTTCCGCAATACACGCTCTGCTCTGAATTAAAAAACTCGCATCCGTATTCAAGCTTTTAAAGAACAAAGGATCGATGAATGTAAGGCAGTAACTCTAGCAGCACCCCAGCCGCTGAACCATACAGAACGAAGAATATCCATGGTGCGGGTACAAGAGAACCTAAGGCTGCGAATATGAACCTCCTAGGTGAGGCATCGGTCAAATACAAGACTAAGGAAAGGTCCAAGTTCACCACTTCCAGGTAAACCCCATATAGAAACCAGTTTCGGTGAGGGTGGAGGCGTAGATTGCGGTAGAAGTGCACCACCTTAGTTTTGGCCAAGGAAAACCGAAATCTGTGAGCTTCGGCATCGAGAGACGCGGTTCAATGCCTGTTGGAATCGACCTCTAGAGTCGGCATCTGGGCCACGTCAAAAGAGATCAAATAGGGCGTTCACGTAGCGCGTAGCCAGGCCATCTTTCGACAGCAGAGAGGTGATGCCGTTCATACCCAAAGCAAAGAGTGTGACACTGAGGACACTTCCCTCCGGGACATCCTCTTCCTACTTCATTGGGCAGGAGAGGCCTCCCTCCACCATTACGCGGAATAGACGATCTCGCATAAAATTAGATAAAAAGATTTGAAGGCGTCCCCTCACCCCCATCCTGTGGACAGTTTCCATGATACCGTATCGCTATGCGGTATCATAGGCCTTCTCCAGATCTAAAAACACCGTGACGTAGTGCTGTCTATGAAAGAAGGCCTCGCAGATGTTTTTTTCCAGTGGCGGAAGCCGCACTGTGCAGAAGACAGCTGGCCTCCGCTGTCCCTAAAATAGGCTAATCTAACGTTTTCCAATTTCTACATCTATTTGCGCACGCAGGACGTTTGAGAGATTGAGCAGAGTTAGAGAGCTCTCTCCCCAGTTTTCGAAAAGCGAGCACAGTAGCGATTTCCAGGAATCTAGGAGGATACCCTTTGTCCAGATCCTGTTTAACAAATTTAATAGAAAGCCCATGCCTCGCTCACTCATGTTTTCAAAGCATGGTATACGAGACATCGTCCGGACCAGGAGCGGTGTCGGCGCACGAAGTGAGAGCGGAACGCAACTCACTCAGAATAAACCTGTCGTCAAAGGGTTCTCTGCCCCTGAAGGTAAAGTCAAGCCGGCGGCCTTCCGCGATATCACAACGCGCATCCCTACTAAAGAATGCGGAGAAAGCTTTCGCAAAGAATTCCACCCCTGACGCCAAGTCCGAGATGACGGTCCTATTTCCCTAGAGAACGGGAGGGGGGTCCTGCGAGAACTTGCCCCAAAGCCTTTTGACTCGCTTCCAGAACTCTGCTAGAGGGTTTTTTCCTGTTAAGTGAAGACACATATGCGCGCCAAGAAGAGCTACGGGCGTGTTTTGAAATATACTGGAACCTAGCCCTAGCCCGACGAAATTCACCGACAGTGAAATCGTTATACCGCATGTAGGCATAACGCTTCTGTTTGAGGGCCGTATGACACTCCGCTAACCACTATGGGAGTGGTCGGAATGCAAACCTCATCGCCCACGGCGATGAGGTTGTCGAAGAAGAACTCAACGACCTCATCAACCGAACTTAATTCCTCGACTGAGATAGACAAATAAGTCATTTCCTGAAATGCGGACTACCACGCCCCCTCCAAGCACCACCGGAGTGGCCCAGAAAATAGTATTTAAATGTGAAAGTGTTCACTACTATTGTGGTCATCGACTACCCCAACCCAAAATCAGGCTTTCCATCAGGAAAGCACAAAGATAGATCGAGGCATGAAAATGAAGCGCTTTTCGGGGCCTGATGCGTAAACTCATCCACATTTAGGACACCTATTTACAGCTCGTCTATCAGTTTGGCAAGGACTTTCTCCCTGGGATTAATCGAGTAGTCTCCCTAGATGAGGTGTCTACCTTTCAGATCTTCGAACAATAGAAAGGGCCTCAGCAACCGTGCCACGACGTGGCAGAAGTCCACCGCGTTGAAGTTTGCTGACGGTGGAATGTACACGGAAATAACAGTATACCTCCTATTCAGATGCAGCTCTACAGCTACTGCCTGAAAGGAGGTAGCTAGAGCAAAAAAAAGAACAGAGATATCATGCCAGGTTTAAATTGTGCATCCTCTTACCCCAACCACATCCCGTGGTGGGGGGTGACGTAAAACCCTCATACCCCGGGAGGGTTGACAGGGGGCACGCGTCCAGTATGGTCTGCTGCAAAAAGATTGCTAACGGGGAACTTCTCCTAAATGGTCCTGAATTCGCATCAATTTATTTAAAGGAATAAGACCTCCAGACCTAACTCTGAGTTGCGGGGGCCCTCATCGAAGACAGTCGCTCACGGAAATGGCCGTACGCGTCCCGGAGGCAGAATACCGGGCGCTGTTGACCGGACCATGCGCTGTCGCCTTCGATGACTTATCGGAGGAGGTTGAGCTCGCCATGCGAGTCTTTTCCTCCCCCTCCTCGAAACCTGAGGTGAGTTGAGCGGCCTCGAGGGTGAAGGTCCTTCTTTTGGAGGATCCACCGTATCCGAGCCACGCAATCCATCACTGGGTATAGGCGAAGGAGCCGAATCTACTTTAGTCCTGTCCTCCCTTCGTGGAGTAACTTTAGGGATACAGGAAGATGAGCTCACGAGCAACTTCAGGGGTGTTGCCTCCTGTGAGTCTGTGGAGACGCGCGGCAGTTTCGCCTTAGAGGAAATAGAAATTAGAGCCCTGGTTTTAGCCGTGGCTGGGTGTGAACCCTTTTGTGCCACCAGCTTTACCTGGGGACAGCCCGGGGTTGTTAGAAACCGCAGAAGGGTTCCGAATAGGCGCGGAGACGACCGTTCTCTTAGGCCTGGAGGGGCCAGGAGCAGAGGGTGACTTTCTTAATATTGAGGCCTATGGTGTACTAGGCATCGTCAGGCGTGCCAGGAGCAAGTACTTAGCGTCGCGAAATGAAAGGTCAAACTTGTGTTCGAACGGGCTGAATTTTCTTTTCAAGGAGTTACGCACCACATTGCTTCGAAGAAGCGAGGTGCCTCTTTTTACAATTCACGCACTTGCTCACACACGATTAGGAGTTTTTGTGTGCAGCCTTGGACCAACGTACACAGACTTCGGGTAACCCCTACTTTGCGCGTCTACACAAGCGATCAACATGGCCGAAGCGGTGACAGTAGTAACACTTCCGCGGCAGCGGCACGTATGAATTCACGCGGTAGCTATACCAACCGGCACGCACCTACTGAGGGAGCTTGTCATAGTGGAACGTGACGAAGAGTGTATCGGTGGGTTTCAAGGCCTCTCCATGTTTTCTTATCACAAGCTCGACTTCGACCGCCCCATTATCGGCCAGCTTTAAGATGATGTCATATATGGAGTAGTCCACGAGTTCCCTCGCATAAACTACTCATTTTACTAAGGTCGAACAAAATTGCGGCGCTACACTCAAGGGCCGTGCCATCAAGTGTCCGAGGGGCACTAATCATGGCCGCCTCGGAGGGATTCGACGCATTCGCCAAAAAGCTCCCGCCTGAGAAACGGGTCCCCTTCGGGTCTCTACCAATCACACTAGCTAAATCTCTCCTCTATTAGATCATGTTGCGCTTAGCCAACATGATGCCATCAGTGGAGCGAATAACCAGGAAGCGTTTGAAGCCAGGGGACTCAAAAACGTCAGGTAGTCTCTGAATGAAGGGGCCCGACGTAATCGAGTCTCCGCTCTACGCGATTGCCCTTTGTCAGGGATTCCTTAGCAGGGAAAGCAACGGAGCCGGACGTGGCGATCTTGGCTTGCTCGCTTACCGAAGTGGCAGCAGACCCATCTGTCACCGATGCCCTCGCGGATGGAGAGGAGCCCAGAATCTTTTTTGTCTTTTTTTCGATTCTCTTCTTCTGATGAGAGGAGGGCGGAGAATAAACCCGCTGTTCCTCCCTGACGGCAGCACCCCCCACGCCAGACACACCGGCCTCCACAAGATCTTTCTCTGAGATGGAGAATGTCTTGGATTTAACAGGGGCACCAGCCGGAGGAGGAGATCCCTCCTTAACTTGTAAGGCCTTGGAGATCCGAGCCCTCTGAGGTAGACCTTGTACAGGGGCAGACATGGTTTGTTCCCATGAAAGCTCCTACCCTCTGGGGCTGGGTTGCCTCAGGGACCATGTCCATCTCAGGGGGTTCTCCATGTGGCCCTTCTTCTCATCCAGGATATCACAGGTCCCATTAGTCACAGCGCCTTTGGTCGGAGAAGAGAGTGAGGCACATACGGTTACCCCCTCTAAACTCAATATGCGAGCCCTCAGGTCTTTAGAGGAAATAAGCCATCGGGCCCTGTCTTCCTTCCTTCCCCTAAGGGGGTTAACCCTATCGTTTCGCGCCCACCGGGAGCCGTCAATTATGGGCCCCTTGACTGCTTTCTTGACAGTCTCCTTTGAAAGAAAAGGAGGGACTGCCGTTAGAAAGAGGGAGGCACCCGAGGGCACATCCAGAGAAGGGGGTGAGAACGAGTCCCCTTCACTCGTAGGTAAAGGAGAGAAGTAAGCCTCCCTCTGATAGAAGAAATTTGGAGGGTCCCCTCTGAAAGTACAGGGGAAATGACCTCCATTGTTTCGGTGGAGCAGCCCGAAGGCGGCTCCGTCGCTGGTGAAGGGAAAAGCTATAGGTTTGTTTTATCTCATCATTGGGCCTGGTTACGCTATTATCTATACAGGAAGCAAACGCTAATCACCCCCACGCAGTAGCCCGCTCTTCGATGGGTGAGTATGTGGCCGGCAGAACCAGCAGCCTCCATTTGAGGCCACTCCTCTCGCCTAGTGGCCTGGCAGTTCTTCGGCATGGTGACTCCATCTTGGGCACGGCGTAAAATTGATAGATACTGAAAGTAGAAAAAAAGGCAACTGATGAAGGTGTGGGTGGGTATGAAGCACGTTGTTAAAAACCCACCACACCAGACACGAGAGCATGGGGTGAGGGATTGTTGTCCCATCCCCCCTCTGTCCGGATTCGGGATAGTTGGGTGAGAGGAAGCTGGTCGGCATCTACCCTGTTTAATTAGATGCCGACCAGAGAAAATTGTAGGAGAGGTTGTAGGGAGATTGAGGAGGTAGGGTAGAAACGCAAGTTGTCTGAAAGAAGAAGAAGAGGCTAAGCTTGGGGCGGACGGGGCGCTCACTCCCTTCACTACGGCGGCCAGGAAGTCAAATCGCCATGCCCTTTACGGGGACGCAATCAATGAGAATACATTCATTTCCAACCCCGCAGTCTGGTCTGCATCAGATGCAGAATAACGTAATTATCTTTAAGCCGCGCTCCTCTCCGATCCCAGCCACTCATTTCTGTTGGTTTGTCTTCGTAAGGTAGCTTTAACTTCGAAGATACCCTCGCTTTACCCCACCTAAGGGACTTTGTGGGCATATGCGTGGCGCCAATAATCGCCTAATCACAGAAGTTGCTCTTTAATGACCAAATCAGGGAAAATATATTTTAGCAATGTGTGTGTTTGTGTGCGCGCGCGTGTGTGTGTGTGTGAGAGAGAGAGAGAGAGAGAGAGAGTGAAAGAGAGAGCAGGATAGCGGGGGTAGCGGAGAGAAAGACACGTACCGGAACATGCAGCAAGGCATATGCGGGGAAATGCAGGCAAACTTAAAAGGGTTATAAGGAAAATAGGAAATCAGAATAGACTACGACGCTTTCATGAAGTTATTCTTTGGGGCGAAGATGATAAAACCCCGTTAAATTTGCATAGTCCGTCTCTTTTACGATTTGGATACTCAAATTTATGCATTGCCCACAATTGTATTTGTTATTAGGAACTCTGATGTTCATTTCAATTCCTGGCGCTCTGGCGTGGTTATTGATATACTCGTAATGTAGCAATATGAGTGTCATCAAAGAAGCAAAATTTTTAATAACTAAAATTATCCCAACCAAATCTAATAAGAAGACCGAATCAAAATAACCTTACCGAGACCTACCCTAGCAAAGTCTAATGATAACCTAACCTAAATCTTTCCAAATCCTAAACATACCAATCTAGCTCTGGTAAACCTAATCTTGATATAACAATGCAAATCTAAAACTAATATAACCTTGATTCAATCCAACTTTATCTTAATAAGCTCAAATCGAGCCGACTAAAACAAACCCAACCTAACCTGAACTTTCTCGGTGAAGGTGTCTAATTCAATGTCAGAAGGTAAACACTAAACAAGGGAAGCAGCCGCCAATTAATACATAGGATTCATATAATCTTAAAAAATATCTTAATGATATCTCGGTATAATAAATATGCTTTCACATCACCACTTTTGAGTACGTAAAGTGTATAAAGCTAGAAGTAAACCACAAATCCCTAGATAGTTAAAGTCGGTTGGTGGGTGTGCCAATACAGTCTTAATGCTCAAACTCCATTATCTGTGAGTTTTACACCTATCGTAATGCTTCATAACATTCACTTATTTGCTCTAATTGTCTTGGGAACACTTCATCAACGGTTAATATCACTAAATTCACCCAGGCTTAACTAAAACAGGAAAATAGGTAACATCGACGGATAGTGTGCCAGATAAGCAGAGCGAGCAACCTATCATAAGCGTGAGCTATAGAATCCATACAAGGAGGAGATGAAGAATTATAATATTAAATTTAAAATTCTATCATGGCAGAATTAAAGAACTATCGTCGCAACATAAGAGAAGAAGGAAACTTAAAACTGTTCTAATGAGCTAAAATTTACACGAAACCAGCAGTTTGGAATGATAGACAAGACTAACCTATAATTATTCTCAATAATATAGGTCGAATAATCCCCTCTGCTCTGGATCCCAAGAGAAAGGGTTAAGCAGATTCCTGAGTAACATCTTTTGCTTCACTCCTCTCTGAATCGTTTTTCTCACGAGAGACGGAGCAAACACCTTCCAAATTTCCCTTTCACATCTTGCCTCTATACAGATTTATGGTTCTAAAACATAATCTAACTAAGACAAACGCCACATTCATCACAATCTTCAGCACATCTCATCACATTTCTCACATCTGATGGGTCGAGGACTGCTTGAGGCTCCAGGCAAGCTACAGAAGTACCTCTTGAAAGGTTGGACGATTTTTATTCATGTAAAAGGACCAACTTCGACAAAGACTTAGGAATTTAGACTTGTGTTACTATTTTCATCGATAGGTCATTGGTCAGCTATCTTTTTATTATTCATTTTTGTTGTTTTGTCCTCACCGGTCCTGGTAAATTGTATGTGATTCATTATAATATGGTGAAATTTCTTTAGCTTTTAATTCCAGATTCCCCCGCTCACTCGAAGTTATACAACGATAGTCTCCTGATTTGTTCCAAAGCGAGTTTTAACAAATATCTTTCTTCTCAATATATATAGTTTTCCTCAAAGTTAATTCTTCTAAATAAAATCTTTTGGTAAAAAAGGTTTTCTTCTTCAGCTGTTGTGAGATAGTTAAAATTACGGCAGTGTCACGCGAAGAGCGCCGCTCACAAACTCAATTTGCCTATATTTATACACAAGTTGTTACTAAGAAAACAAGTAGGTCTTGTACGCTTCAAATACGGTTCACGATATGGAATATTTCGTTCGTACTATGTATGGGGAAAAGAAAAAAGCAGGAATATTTTATGTAGGTTGTGTAGGAGAGCATTAGATAAATAAGAACACAGAAACGTATTACTTTAACTAAAGTTTACAACAGTATTATTATTTATCGAGCTAACTCATCTCATTCGACGACCAAGAAGCTAATTAAAGTGTTGTCATAAAATGAGAAGTTATTTTTAGCTCATTGCAACACCCATAAATCTACCCTTTTTTCAATGGATAGTTGGTCTAAAAACCTGGCCCGAATCGTCCACCCTCAGCACTTCCTAATGAATGACGGAATCTCACCATTAAGCAGCGTTCCTTTGTCACCACCTCGCTTGTGCATCGTGATTATCGGTGATTGCATATTGCTCTTTTAGCGCCTCGCATCGCTGAACCCAGAGAGAAGCACAGCGGGCATCATTGGCCCCTGGCGCATTGCTTGGATTAGAAATGAAGGGAAAAATAGTTCATAGTCGCTTCCATGACACAAGTTAGCGTTTATGGCGCGCCAGACATTGAGGAAATACGATTTATTAATATTTATTTGATATTACTAAATTAATTTTTATATCAAACACATCCACATGCATCCAAGGTCAGGATGCTAAAAGTGCCACAGGCGGTGAGGCTTCCTATACTCTTTCCAAATAACAGCCATTGGCGTCAGAGAGGCGCTCATAAAAGGTTACGCACCATTAAATGTGCATTTGGTGTTGTGTATTTGCATGAGTGAGTGCAAGATCACAGTAAATATTAATTTCGATCATGAGAAAGATGTGGTGAGTAAGACTCATAATCGGAATCAAAATCCTTATTTTGGTCTAAAAACAAGAGAAAGGGTAATCCTGCATATCTCACGAATCTGTTAACAAAGCAAGGATGAGAAATTTAACATCAGCGAGAAACAAAACTCCCCCTTAAACGCTAAGAGACTGGAAAATAAATGCGTGTGATCAATGGTGGTAAGGTAAAAATTAGTACTATGATCCCTTGGGAATTATATCTATTTGATATCCTTTTAGGTTTAAGGCCATTCAGCAGTTAGGCAGAAAATGGCGTTGGATAGTATAAGAGAATGTACAATATAAACGAAACTATTGTTTGGTTAGTTGGCGAGATAAGGTAATCTTTGACTGGTCCTGTGAGAAATTGTATTTTGAAGATCTTTCATGATGAAGACGTGTTAAAAAGAGGTGTAAATTCTTAACAATAGCAGGAAGCAAAACGTTTAAGGATCTAAAGCTTTTTCGTTCCGTCATTTACTTAAGGTAAATATTTTTATTATTTTAACTATCTATTAACATGGCAATGTTTTCATTGAAAAAAAACATATTATATGAAAAATAACTCTTAGTTAGTTTAAATAAAGGTGCAGAAGTTTGAGGTAAAGAGCAAAATGTTTGAATAGAGGACTGAGACTGCAGACGAAATTCCGCTGGGTAATACTGGATTGATAGAGACAAGTGGCAAGGAGAAGCGAGCCGAGTCCAGTCGCCTTCTCGAGCTAATTTGTTTGGCCTTATCTGCCCCTTCACCGCACATTTAAAACTTCAGACTCTTTCCTGGCATCAAACAAGTTGCTAATAGAAAATGTTTGTAGCTCGCTTAAGCGTACCGTGTCCAGTGATTCATTTATGATAGATAGCTAAATGGTAATATTAGTGTCTATTGATTGAATAAAGAACAAACCTAAGAACGCTGACACAAGTATCAAATAAAGATGATCTTGACTGTCAGAAAAAAAAATAAATAAAATGATATTCTATACATAACAAAAATTATAGAATCACGAATGAGGCTGAAAGTCAAAATTAAATTCATAGCGGAAGTAACTGGAACATTTGAGTGTTGAAATGAGATATCTCAACGGTATTATACCATATACAAGGACTTAATGCAATACATAGCTTCCTCCCTCGTGCAATGCATAACATTAGAATTTAATTAAATTTATCGTTCACGATTACATCTCTCAGCTTAAAAAGTTAATGCAATTCCATTCAATTACTGAATGCCCAAAAGAAATGGTTGCCAATAGTAATTAATGATGATGGTGATTGAAGGTTTGATAAATATGCAGGGTAGCAACATTTATAGTGATGAAAGAAGGTTAGAACAATTCAACATAAATACCTATGTAAGTTTGTGGGCGTCGACTTATACTGAGAGATAGAGATAAATGGATGAATAAAGATGAATAAAGAATTGAGAAGGGAATAACAGATAGAGAGCGTTTATGTTAGATCTTTATTAAAATGAGAAATGTGACAGAATAAACCTCGCTTCGAAAATGGAAACAGCTAAGAACAATGGTTGACTAAGTTTTACAACGATATTTAATATTATTATTTTTAATTATTAGTATTTGGTTATTAAAGGAAACATTGCAAAGGTTTGATACTAGGTTATTAAGAATTAACATTTAAAACAGCCCATTTAGACAGCTCCCAAGTTAATCAGGGAATTTAAAATGTTACGTCAATCCATATAGATTATTCCATAAAAAATACAGGGAGCCCCCTCCCCCACACTAAAAAAAACGGGGCCCAAAATTTCGAAAGGTTTCATTTCTTAATTGTTTGTCGAATTAAGAAATGAATGGTCTCTTGCCCCATTGGATCTGAGAGGACTTCCATAAACCATAATCGGAATTCACGATCTCGGAGCAACTCAGAGAAGAAAATTGGGGGGGTGTTTCCTCGCCTTCATGGTGTGGAAGCTCTCCATGATACCGTATGGCCATACGGTATTGTAGGCCTTCTCCAGATAAAAACAAAGCGAAGTGCTGTCTATCAAATAAGGCCTAGCAGATAGCATTTTTTGCCTAAGTGGAATTTGTGAAAGCCGCAATATATAAGAACCAGGTGGCCTACACAGTGCAAAAAGTAGCCTAAAGTTAACAAAGTTCATATCAACCTGCATACTATTAGAGTAAAATAATTTGGCAGAAAACACTAGGGTAGAATGGTCTCTCTCCGGCTTGCAAAAGCATGCTATAGCCTTTGGCCATGAAACTGGGTGTATATCTTCCCTTCAGATTCTATTTAACAGAGCAAGCAGAAATGCTATGCATACATTATAAAAGTGTCGAAGCAGGGAGTACGGGATATCATCAAGACCATGAGTAGTTTCAATCAGAGAAGCGAGAGTGGGGGGTAACTCAACGTAAACTACCTCTGAAAGGGTTTCCCGCCTCTTGATTTAAAGTCCAGGTGGCGGACTTTAGTGAGTCCACAACATGCTTTAAATGCTGGTGAAGCAGAAACATGGCTAGAGAATGAGGAAAGAGTGGTAGCGAATGATCCATCACGGACGTGGTGTCCGAGATTTCGGTCTCGTTGTCATGGAGTACGGGAGGAGGTTCCTGCGAAAAGTTGCCCCGAATCCTTTTCGCAAGCTTTCGCAACTCTTTAAAATGGGTTTTTTTCCGTTAAGTGAATACAAATATGCTCGCTACAAGGAGCGTTGGGCATGTTTCGAAATATATAGGAGCCTAGCCTCTCTCGATGAAATTCCCTGACGGTGTAATCATTCGCTCGGTGCTTGTAGCGCATATATCTATAATTTTTCTCTTTTAAGGACCTCTTATACTCGGCTTATCACTAAGGAAAAGGACGGCGTGCGAATCGGGCAGACGTTCTAGGAAGTGTAGTCAAGCCCACAGCAAAGAGAGCACCGAAGACGAATTCAACTCCCTCATCAAGCGACATAAACTCTTCGAATGAAATGGAGAAATCGGTAATATATTAAAATGCGGGCCACCACGGCCGGTTCTAACATCACCAAAGTTTTCTACTCGGTTACAACGACTGGAAAAAGATATTTTATGCGAATATGATAGTTACCGTGAAGGTTATTACCTAACTCCTACCCAAAATACGGATCAGAGTCAGGAAGGGCAGTCGTGTTTTGGAGTGTCCCTAATATCTTAGTCGATAGTGGCAAGGCGAATGATTTTTCCTTGTTGTTGTCCTCCTTAGTAGGGGTAGGCATAGCAACACCGGAGATGGCCTTACGGCTAAGTTTAGAGGATTTGTCTGTTGTCAGTCTAATGATTGGTTATGCAAAAAGGTCGCGTGGGGAGAGGGGGCTGATTTCAGCAAGGGAGTAGCGCAAGCACGTATTGCCACGAGATTAAGTAAGATGGCTAGCTGTCGTGGTAAAATCCTCAAATGGGTGCCGACTGGGCGTTGGGGTTACCGTGCTCGTATGCTATGAGTGGCTAGGGGCAGAGGGCGTTTTCTTAACTTGAGAGAAGTAGAAAGTTCCAGGTCGCACAAAGAGTGACATGACCAATTCCTTGTGCTTTTGAAAATAGATTCACTCGGCAGATTGAACGGCTAGGACCTCCTCAAAAAGATAAGAGTCACATTTCTTTCAGCAAGCAGGATGTAGCTCGTCGCAATTTACACACTCAGACTTACACAATACATATTTATAATGTTAAAGGACTTTGAGTAGTTTGCGCCGATTTCGCTTTGATCGGACTTAGCAGGTCTGCATGTTCGACTCGTATGATTTTTTGTTTAATTTTAGGAGCTCATCTGGTTACTACCTACTTGGGCATAAGTCGCCGTACTCGCCACAACCTACTACTAGGCTATATTATTAACTTGTATGAGCTAAGTGGTGGCAATGATAGCACCTCCACCGCAATAGCATGAACGAATTAACGCGGCATCGATGCCGACTACCTAACACCGACTCATGGAATCTGTCACGATTTAACGTGAAGAAGAGTTTCGAAGCTTCTCATTTTCCTAACCACACGTTCGATTTGCCCGCTCTGCCAGCTCTTTTATTATATGTTCTAAGGAGTATTCAACCACTTCCTTGCATAGACTACTCCTTTGGCGCAGTTCTTAGAAGAGTAACCTGCATAGGTGAGTCATCGAGTGTTAGAAGAACATTCACCATGGCCGCCTGAAAAGGGGTCCTCCGCATTCTCAAGAAGGGCTTTGTTCGAGAAACGGTTGGAAGCTAAGGCCTGGCGTTGATGGAACATGTGCCATGTGGAATACATGTTGCACTGACTAAATCTAATTATAATAAATCTCCTGAAGTAGAGCGCTCAAATATTTTTACACGTTTTAGATGATGGGGCCGGCCTCATTGAAGCTCCGTTTACCTTACTTGATTGTTTAGTCTTGGGTCTGACTCTCTCTTGGGGCTGACCCTTTCTTTAGTTGATGTTATGAAGCAGGATGTGCCATATTGTCCTAGTAATCTGTCAAATCGCACGGGGCCCATCGTGTCCTGGAACGTCTCAGGATGGGAAGGAATCCCTCAGAATGGGGAGGAACCCCTATTCTTTTCACTCTTTTTATCGTTTTACCTCTTAGGAGAGGAGGGCTGGTAATGTACCTTCATCTCTCTTCTACCACAAAAGGCCCTCAAGACTAACGAGATAGCATCTGCCATATTATTCTTGGAGATGGGGAAAGACCTGGCTGTCTGTGGGTTCCATCCGAAGGAAGAGGCCCCTCTTCTATTGAATCCCTGGGGGCCAATGTCACCTAAGGACTTTTTCTGGCAGCGGAATCAGTTTGGAATGAGAGAGGAAGAATTTACAGTGAGTAAAAAATACACTCCCCGGGAAAACTCTGCCATCTGGAGCGAGGTGAGAGCACTATGGGCTCCTCTCCAGCCCGGGTGGGACCCCATTTTGGCCATATCCTCCGGGCCAACGGACAGCCTGACTTCCATTGGGAAAAATTGAGGGGTGTTATGCCGAGCCCTAAGAGCATACTTCACCAAACACGTATAGAGTAAAGAGGGAGGGAGCGTGGACCTATGGACAACGCTCCATTGATTGGCTCATGCTATTCGTCCCGCTCATTGAACTGCTCTCACTATAAGGGGTAAATTTTGGATGACCTTAGTCATGGCACCCTGGCAAGACCCTTCTAAAGAAAACGGGGGCGGGAGGTGTCAGTATTTATTATAGAGTTTCCAAAGCCTCACTTTTGATTCCGTATGAGGTAACTGCTCAGGTCTATAAAGCTAGATAGAGGACCTTAATGAGGTAATACTTTAGAAGAGAGTGATTGTTTAGTGGGGCAGGGAACTCGCCAGCTTCCCCAGGACCAGCCGGAGAATTCAATTCAACCCTGTGAGTCAGGCCTTCCTTAGTGACCCTGGGGCCGTGAGGACGTGTTGCTCTTCCGGGAACGAGGTGTAGCAGTCTAGATATATAGGGTAGCTGCTTCGGGGCTTTAATCTTATATAGAAGAAATACTTTTTGAAAAATGTGGGTGAATATGAGGAAAGGGAGAACGTACCAGTTTTCCCAGTCACTGTCAAAGAGTTAAATGTATCGTTATTAGCACTCGGGTAGAGAGGAACTACCGATTCTCTGGGTACCGCGAGCAACAACCTATATATTTACCTTCCTGTGGGTGGTTGAAATACTAAACTTCATTCACAGGAGCCTCCGTTCTATCTTCCTAATCTCAAAATCAATTGATAACCAAATGCAATCCCATTATGTTTATTTATACCTGATTAATTGTAGCTCTGAGTGAATTTACGATTGCTTCTTTCCTTTAAGATAATTTTATCTTTACTCCAATCAATCGAGAATCCGAAGCTCAAAGTGTTTATTATCATCTTTAATAAAGGGAAACGCGAAAGTCTTCCGGGATCCTATTTTCGACAAGTGGCTCTTTCCTCGGTTCCACCAAGCTGCTTATTTCTTTAATTAGAGCAAACAGATTTCCAGGATTAAGTCAAATTTAGTTGCCGATAGGGAATGACTTTTTGTTAGAAGATCAATTGTAAGATGAAGTAAGTTTTCGTAGGAAAGATAAAGTAAGATGTCGAGAAAAAAAAGAGCAAACGAATAATAAAGGATAAGAGTGGCGTTTGTTTCCTTAAGATCTCATCTTGATGGCAATCAAAGAAGGCATTGCCAACACAGGACTTAACGACTAATTCGTAAATCTGCAACTATTAAGGTATATTAATACTTAACCATACCTGTAACATAAGACAACTAAAAAAGAGCAAAGCAACAAAAATAAAACTAAACTCGAACTAAAAAGAACTGCAAACTAATAAATCGTAAAATAAAACATACCATGAGAAAACGCCTTGCAAAAAGACGTGCCTTCTTCAAGAACTCAAGTATTCCATCAAATAAAAAATGTATCTTGCCTCGAAGATAAGCTTAAATAACTTTCAGAGGCTGAACTCCTCTAATTACTCAGGACTCAACACTCGGACTTGTAGAGACATGCTACAAGCAACAGCAACAGAGTGTAGCGACTTGACCATCTTGCTAGTGAGACAGATATCGTGTCCAAAGCTCCCCAAGATTACGACCTTTAACCAAAATATTGCGCACAATCCGAATCACCAAACAGTCCTCACGGAGGGTCCCGTGAAACGTCCAATCCGATGACACTCCTTATTTCGTGTCTGTCCAATCCGGAGATGAGAAAACACAATATGAAGTCGTTGAGGCATTGGGAAATAAAGTCCAGGGTGAAAATTGCGCCAGGTTGGAATGCATATTCATTTTTCCGATGGGTTTTCTCCATTTTGGGGGTTCAAGCAGTGTGAAGGGCTACTATAATCGCTGTCATATACCCAGTGTAAGAATGGCAAAACGTTGGTTCAGCAGTATCCTCTCTGCAGAGAGGATACGATTTGGAAAATAATGTGGTTTAAAGACTCGACCATGAATGCCATCAAGAGAAATCACATTTCGAATTCTTCAGGAACTTTTTTTACAACTCTCAAACTTCAAGATATGTCTTTCTCTTGGAATAAAACTTTTTAAAACAAAAGAAAACGTCTTAAACTCACTAACAGAGCAAAGCTTTCAAATTTGACGGAAGCCAGTATATGGAACACTGGTTGAAATGGAAATTAAATATCACTTCTTTTTAAAAAGCAAATATTGACATTCAATAAAAGGGCCAATATTCTGATGCTGGGTGTTGGAAAGATAAGGGAAGAATTTAGTCAGTGTTGAAAATATAAATGAAAAGAGCTGGTCAAATATAAAAATGGAAAACTAAATCACTTATAATTTTTATAAACTAACGTTTATCTCTATTAGCCATCCCTCCCCCCAAATAAAGGAAGATTCAACATTTATAGCTCTGATAAAGATAGACGATAACTTATAAAAATTATAAGCTATTTATTTAATTATTTTATGTAGAATTAATTTATTAGTTTCCTCTTGATTATAAGTGAATTTTTATATTAATTACTGATAAATTTAAGGAAAAGCTTTTCGATAACTTAATATTAGACCCTAAGTTAACCATTGTGCGAAGTTGCCTTTCATAAAGCGCTGATATCAATTTATGACAATTAGCGATGAACCTTTGCTTCGGTCACGTTCTGCACTCAGTTAATTGGTGGATATTTCATCCAACTCCTCTAGGGTGACCATAGAACACAATTCTTGGGGAGATAGAAATATGGCTGCATTCACCAAATTTATTGCTCTTGGACGGTTCTACTCTTTAGTAGAAGTCTAATCATTGCTTACCTCTTTGGATGTTTTCACTATGATCTTAATTCCTGCTCATGTACCATTTGGCTAGCTTCAACGGTAGTAAGAGAAAAAAGAAACCCATGGTCTTATAATAAATAAATGGTTCAATAAGATTAAGAACCCTAGTCCGTTGAAGGAGCTTTATTTAGAAAATATCTTCGAAAGTACGTAGAGTTCAATCTTCAGACTTTCATTCCCATTATAAACATCATTACTATCATCATTATCAGAATGAAGATGGAAGTCTACGCACTTACGAAAATAGATTTGATAAAAGTCTTCCAACGTACTACGGTTCCTAATCCGCAGCGTGCCGACAATTGCAAGAGGGGGCTTTAAAAGTTGTGCTTGAATGAGTCCATTTAAGACTCAGAATGGCGCAGTCAATACACCGCTCGCCCCTTCCCCTCCCGTATAATATGGAAACTTTAATAAATAATAAAACATAAGAGAGAAGAAATTCTAAAGAATACAAAGTAATATTAAAGCCACCTGGAGATGTAAAATACACCTTTATTTCAGATGTGCAATCCCAAGTGCTATATGGTGGAGATGCCAAACTTCCAATCTTCAAGATAAAATTCGTAAAAACAACTTTAACGCACCAAAAGTAAAGATTTGAATTTGGCAAATAGCCGGATTAAACGATTCCTTGTGCAATTTAATCGTGAAGCTGATATAATGCCAGCCACTTTCAGAGCTGATTACATTTAGGCAGATAATTTTAGTATGACTGCCTTCCATATTTCTTATTGAAAGGGCGTAACTACCCTAATAACATTACTGTATTAATCTAAAATTGAATATAAGGATTAAACGAACTATATCGCAAAATAACAACCTAAGTTGCAGAAAAATATCCAGCACAGGTCACGTCGAGGAAACCATTTCTCTCTCTCTCTCTGTCTTACCGAATTATCAACCAGCAAAGACCTTAATATCCACTTTAGGCTAGTTCGAGAAAAAAATAAAAGGATGGAAATCACCGGTTAAGGATATTTAAAAAGAAAAAAAGAACATTTGAATCTAAATTTTATACGCATTAACCCTATATTGTGGGAAAACAGCGACTCTCCCCTCCGTTTCTCCTCCCTTATACTCACAAAGTAGATGTTTTAAACCAATTTACAAGACCACATAAATCATCATATAAACAAATACTGAAGGGAAGTAAACGCATTATAAAACACATATAATAAATTTGTGTTGATTACTTATGTCAAATGAAATAGAAATCCTATGACCTTGACATCAGGTAAATTGCTCTTCATAGAAGCAATTGCATCGTTTCCAATATTATAGTTATTCGCCATCCAGCAGGTAAGGGTGTGTTGTATAACTCTAGGCGCCTCATAGGCAAGAGTAAATAGAATTGTAGAATGGCCAGTCATTTCCAAGTAGATATAACCCGACTAACCCACCCTTTATTCAATCCTGGTGTGGGACCATTCCACTTGAATCCGATCTGCGATAG
Organism: Ceratothoa steindachneri; assembly: GCA_963969495.1. Lineage (NCBI taxonomy): Eukaryota > Metazoa > Arthropoda > Malacostraca > Isopoda > Cymothoidae > Ceratothoa > Ceratothoa steindachneri. Next base: position 22,246,236 of record OZ018320.1, on the reverse strand, counting down.
GTTAAGCTGCAATTACATTCTCCTTTCATCACTGTTGTATCAACCCCTAGCACACGAAGGGGGTGTTATAAAATTATCCACTCTAATCTGGTCCCTCAGGACAGTGTCACATAAGGCGAGGGGCTCACAGCATAGGATGTAGGGTGAAAGGCTTTCTCCCTTAATTTCCAGAGAGGTCGAAGGGAGCTCCTAGGAAGCTCTTAGCAACAACATTACAATTGTTCGCCTCGGTTGCGCCTAAGATCCCAATTCCTTCATCTTTTTAAATACCAGAATCTTAATTTGTTCACCAGACTGAAAGGATATGTTCGTCATTTTTGCTTTTAACCATGAGGGATACAAGAATAAAATTAATGCAGTTCAGTCGAAATGTTCTATCTACGCATCAAATCTCATAATTTGCTTGAAGATTTACTCAAATCTCTCTTTAAATGCATTTTCATTTTTTCTAACAGTTTCTTCAGTATTATGTAGGGTTGCAAGTTGTTTTTTTTAGTTTATAAGCAATTATAATTCCTGTAAGGATCTAGTGTTGTCAGGAGCTATGGCCAATTAATTTCAGATTTCCTTGGATTTACCACAACTTTCCCAATCTCCATGCTTGTATTTTCAGAGAGTGGGATCGGTCATTCTAAAACTACTTCCTATTTTCCTATTAGCTGCTTTCCTTTGAGTTTCTAATCCTATATTTACTTCTAAGAGTACGTACAAATATAGTCTTAATCTCGACGTATATTATAACGACCTCGCATGTCTTGCCCAATGATGACTTTGCATCCTCATCACTAGTTTTTTCATAATTAAATTGTTCATTAAAATGGCTGAGCGTTTCGGGGGTCATTATCACACAAGCTTGACTTAATTTTTTCCTTTTCGCCTTAATAAAAACTAAATAGAAACGATGAATGGCTAATTAAGGTACATATATAATTCGGAAACTTATAGAATACTACTTTGCGCCTCACTTGATTTCACAGCATTGAAAAACTACATTACTTTCTCTCATTCCGACTGCACCATTCATTCGATCAATCTTTCTCTTCGTTTCTTTTAACTATTTTCTTATTATGCTAAAACACAAATAGCCTAAATGGGAGACACCGATATCAGAAGTAGATTATTTTTGATTGAAAAGAATTGGCGTATGCTCTATCTAATCTAGCACATAAAAATGTACGCATTATAAATGAAATTTGCATTTTTTGCATTCACATCCAGTTTTCTTCCCTGCAAACTTTGGTCATGTCAGTGAGAGAATCGTTAGATATTGCATAAGGAGATCGCACCAATGGAGATGCGATATCAAGGAAGATAGGATACCTCCATGATAGAAGATTATGCATGTATATATGTTCTCTACTCAGAAAAGATAATAGCGTTCACACTACAATAGCACGATCTTCGAAGCACTTCTAATTTAATTATTTTTCTTTATTTTTTGCTCTTATTTTCTTTACAGTTCCTAAATACGTTGGAATGCGAGAAAATAAATGTTACTCTCCGGAAATCCTTACAATATCGAAATATATTCAACTAGACATATCGCCCTTGGAGAAAATGTAAAACTAAGAAAATCTCTGAAAATGCTGATGATATGCCAAAACTGAGATAATAATTTACCTTAGTGTTATAGAAATAATGGAAAAAATACATATAAAAAAAACAATGTTACATTGTGCATAACGGATTCGTAAGACTTACTGACAGTCTGCAGATAAAAAGAGAAGAAAAGCATCTGCCACGATACGACACCGCATTTGCTCTTCGGAATCTACTTTATAGCTCACACAAAGCTTTCATAGTGAACATGAATTCTTTTGATTAATAAAATAAGCTTATTTTGTTCATTTAAGAAATCATTCATATTTAACGAAAGCGATATATGCGCCATGCTGAGGTTAATTTTAGCGTTCCTCAAGTCTTAATTAATTCTTTGTCTATTCTTTTTTGTATCTATCTTCTTCTCCAGGCATTTCTATGCTTCACCGTCTTCTACCTATCTCTTCAGATTCGTTTGCTGAGACTATTACATATTTACTATCCGCGTACATCTATACTGAATAGCTCTTGGAGAATTTTTAGGAATGCAATCATGACACAACTGAGTTCATGTAATGGTCAATCAGTCATATTTTCTCGACGCCAAAATTTTGCTCTATTATTTAAACATGGCGGCTGTCTGGTTGTATTTTTCGGTCCTGCCAAAAAACTGGAGGTCAACTTCGATATTAAACCAACTCTCAAATCTCATGTTGTTAATGTCTGAGTATCTTGTCTCTTCTTCCATCGTAATCTTGGCCATATCTTCTTGCACTTGGACCAAAATAATTCGAGATGGTCATCTTCACTTTAATATCCTCCTCAATTGACTACATGAATTCCATTCTCTCTGGAATCTATGTTTCGATCCTTTGCTCGCTTTAACTTGTTCCAACTTTGTAACCTCTGTTCCTTTTCACTAGGAACGTTTCTTTCAATTTTCGTTCCAAGGAGGTGGAACGATCTGTCGGCTTTTATTCGCTACATTCTCCTTTGCTGCCTTCAAGCGTCCCTTCAAAATTCAACTCTCATCAAGCCTTAGTTGGTTGATAGGCGCTGAGTAAACTTCTGCCTAAAGATTGCCATAGAAAATGCTTTGCTATTATTATTATCATAACTGGCACAAAATAGAAGCCTCTTCCATCCAATATGAAGTCCAGTTCATATGGACTTAAACTAAATCTAAGCTACAGCAGCATCGACTGAGAGACTCCGTAATACTGATGAAGAGTGTCGTTTTCCATCTCTACCTGCACCAAGAGATACCAGTTCTATGATCACCCAGAAATTCAGAAAGATACATGCAAGGTCCTGCATTTGGTTTCGATACCTACACCCTAGTATCAACTTCCTATCTCCATGTAGCCAAACCAATCACTTAGGGATGTAAGGAAGCACTCATCTCACCAGCAACTTACTCAAGCTTACACAGAAATGAAGTTCATACTGAAGAAATCATAATTCTATGGTGAATATTTCAAAACACGAATATACGGAAGCACCCCAAATTTACTCTCGGGTCAGGGCAACCATTCCCCAAGCATTTGATTTCGGGATCGACAATCAACATGAACGAAAAACATCTTAATTATGGTATTATTTTAACCTAACCAAATTATATTCTACATCTCTGCCTCAAACAATTGTATATGGCATCATTCAACCCTCTTTATATAATGTTTTTAATAAATATATTTTTGGCAGAGTGAACGTTATTACGATTGATCCGTTAAAAAATATCCTTCGAAATAAATCCATGAATACGCCATTGTTCTTCTTTATTTAATTATATATTAAACTGAAAAATAGGGATAGAACGACCTGATTAAATGATTCCATCGGATCTTTAATGATATCACTTTGATTCAGTGTCGATCAACAGCTACGTCTATGTGCCTTCATTTATCCAGTCACATACTAATTGTGCCTTCATTTATCCAGTCACATACTAATTGTGCCTTCATTTATCCAGTCACATACTATCGGCTGACAAAAACGATTTAAAACCCAGAGTTATCGCATAATTAAAGGCAATAAATCCTTATTTATTGGCTATAATTATTTCCTCAATACTGATAAATCGCAATGAGAATTTCAGCCCCTAAATACGGGAATTATAGGTCGTATTATCGAGTTGGCTATGAATTCTGGAACCCCAAATTATTTGGACAATCTAATTGGCGCCTAATCGCAAGGAAGAGGGAGGGAGGCATTTCGAATCATTTATTACGATTTCTTTTTTATTAAAACGTCCAGTATCGAGTACATCAGTTACAAGGCAAAAAATGCTTAGCATATTTTTAAGAAAATCGTATAAAATATAAGGGAAAAAGTGAAAAATAGGCAATAAAATCAAAGGATGCTGCCAAGCCTACATCAGAAAATGAATCCGGAACATAAAATATCGGTGGGAAGGTTTGGAGATGGGATTCTGCGCCACTTGTTGGAATGCTTCCCTGAACTATATTGTGGAGAGTTCTTTTTCCTCAGACTGTCCAGTGCATTCTCTATGAATGTCCTCGTCTGTGGGATCTCTCGCACATTAACTGTCCTGGTAGTGAGATGGTCAGAGTCGCTCTAGCTCGTCTCTTGTACTCAAGACGTGGTCGTGGAGCCCCGATTGTGGACCTTTTGACTTCTTGTAGGAGGGCAGCATTTGAGGACCATATTTGGGACCTAGAGAGAACGGATCTTTCCTAGCACCTAATCATGTTTTTTTTTAGTCTTAGTTGAAGTTTTTGTTTGTTTTCTGTGTTTTTAGGTTGGTTTCGGTTTCTCTTTGGCTTTACTCTATTTAGCATATTTATAAGCTAAAATGCAAATAATAATTTGTAATTTTAGTGACTATTCTCCCAGATTTACAGATGAATACCTACCCCCCCCCCCAAAAAAAAGAAAGAAAACACTCACTTCCTCAAAAGAACCCTTAACTCTCCCGTAAAATTCCATCTCGATTATATTTTTTAAGAAGCGAAACCCAAATATGACGATTTAATTATGTATATATAAGTATTTAATGCACAGAAGGAGGGGGCATTAGCAGAGATAAATTAAAAAAAACTTAAAGGCAACAAAAGCCCCTATATAAAATATAAATAATTTGAATGCAAGGGTACAATAAATATTTGCGGTAGGAAAAAAAAACAACCAAGACTATAGATTCCCCTCTCCTCTTTTCCAAATCTTTCTATTCCATTTGAAGCTGAGGAAGAGGAAGATAAACACATTTAAAATGCAAGAACGATAACGCTCGCGAATTATGATAGGTGATATTTACGAAACCAGTTTCGTAAGTCAATTCATTTCAAAACAAGAACTCCCGCTCTTTTAATGCTCCCAAACATCCACTCTATTTTAATCCAAACGAGCTTTCGTCTCATTGTTCTCTTTCATTTGTATCCATTTTACCTACCAAGCAGCAGAGTGCAAACATTAATCGATTATTTAGAGCAAATGCAAATCATGCAATGAACAATGCTTCTCACGCACTACCAACACATTTCATGCAAATGAGAAATAATGAAAGAAACTGGGTGTGAAGAAAATGGTGAATGAAGTTGAAATACGGCATTGCCAGAGTACGTAGCATATGAACGGGCAGAGGGAGGGCATAGCCTAATGAATAGGATAGTCAGTAAATTCTCGATTCACTCGCAAAGATTAACAACAAGAAAAACATGGAATCTGCTGATTGATGACAAACGAAAAGGTTACTAAAGTTGACCATGTTTAATATTAAGTAGCAAGGAATTTACAAAGGGGGTTGTATCTTTGAATGTTTAGATGTAGAGTCAGGCAAAGAAATATGCAAGAATTTATGCAAATTATTGGATCTGTTGAGAGTTGAAAAAATAGGTAATGTTGGATAATAAGATGGTAAATAGCAGCAATCGCTCTCCTTACCAAAAGCAACGACACTCAGTATAGATAAAACAAGAAGATACAGAAAGAGAAGGAATTTAATGGAAATTTGCCAAAATGCTACATACAATTGAAGTGAGGCAAATCAAAATTCTTCGTTTCAATGAATTCCATAACACAGGTGGTCCAAATTAACAGGAACAAGTCATCTGTTAAGAAAGAATGACCTAACGGCAAGAACTTGGAAACCAAATGGTGAGTGGGACTTGGTTAATGTGAATTGAATCCTTTCTAGTGACAAAAAGGTGAGAATGGAACTCACTTCATTCAACCTACTTTATACCAATTTTTGCCCTTGCAAAAAATGATGTGCAGTCATTTCAGTTTTTCTTTTGCATTATGCGAGTTTCGTCTCTTCTGATTAATAACTCTAAAAGACCAATTATGTATTCTGAGAAAATATATTCTTTTCGGGCTCTTTATTACAGACTGTCATTTTGGCAATGGAAACCGTGGATGGAGCTCAGGACAGGTGCACATTCATTTTGCCTCTGCCACCTTTCACAATTTCTTGAATTAATGACTTGTTTGAAAGTATTTTCTCGCCTTTAATATCGTGGTGTAAAATTCACCACGAGAAACCAAGTTAAGAGAGGGCAAAAACATCTCTGGCCAAATAGAAGCTCCCTGATAAAGGCGGTCACATTTAAAATGAGCTTCAGTTACCACGGATCGGCGAGGAGAAAGTCGCTGTTTAAATACTCCTCAGAGAAAAAGGTAATCGTTACAACTTCATTATAAATCAAGAGAACACCAGGGCGCCTAATCTGATACAGTTATATTGCACCATCATGGATGGAGGAAATACTTGGGCATAGGTCGCAGTATTCAGGACTGCCTAGTACTAGGCTACTTTAAAAAAACAACATGCAAAACAAAACAAAAAATCAAAAAAGAAAAAAGGCAACAAGCAGGAAGCAAACTCCGGCGTCAGGGAAAGGTTCACCTCCCACCAGAGCAGGAACATGCGACCTATGAGGAAAACAAAAAAAAAATAAAAATCAGGTTAAATAAAGGGGAGAAGGCCGGCCGCCACCCCAAAGGTCATAAAGTCCAAGAGTCGATGTGCACGAACCCGTTCTGACTAAAAAGGATAAGCGATAGCGACCCCACTCGTCCCTGTACCGGGACAGGTAACGTGCGCAAGGATCGCCCAGACTGGGACATTCGACAAGAATGTGACGAACAGACAGGGGGACAATGCAGTCTTCACAGTAGGACGCATGCGAACGCTTCATCAAATGGCGGTGCGTGCCGCGAGTATGCTAATTCGGAGACGACAGAATGCAACCTGAAGCTTTCGCGAAATTGAGAGGTAGGTCCATAGGAAAAGCCATGGCGTAATAACACGCAACTTTAAGTTCCCTTCGACCATCTCCCATCTTATTTGCCAAGCAGCGCGAAGAGCTGCTCCTATTCCGGCCATGTAGTATATGTGAGGAAAGGCGAAATGCTAGCCCGATCACCAAAGCCTAACGGACTTTTTGGCGCCCTCATCAGCGCGCTCATTCCTTGCGATCTCTACATGTCCAGGAACACAGCAGAAGATATAATCGACATCTTTCTGGCTTGCCAAAACCATAGCGTCACAGATATCGCGAACTAGGGGGTGCGGAGATTCCAATACCTCCGAGAGCACTCAGGGTGCTTTGTGAGTGGCTATAAATCACAATCCGGTCTTCGAACCGGGTACGTTGCGTAATCTCCCCTAGCCCCTATCATGTGGAGAGTCTCCATGATACAGTAACGCCATGCAGTATCATAGGCCTTTTCCAGATCGAAAAACACCGTGGCGTAGTGCTGTATTCGAAGGAAGGCCTCGCAGACGGCATTTTCCAGTCGGAGACAAGCACCTGATGTGAATTGAAACTTGCGGAAGCCGAACTGTGCAGAAGACAGATAGCCCCCCCTCCCTAGTAAAAAATCTAATCTAACATTTACAATTTTCTCCATTAACTTGCACAAGAGATTAGAGAGATTAAGTGGAAACCGGCAAAGGTAGAGTGATTTCTCCCCGGTTTTCGAAAGGCGAACACAGTAGAGATTCGCCATGAATCTGGCAGGAGACCATTTAACTAGATCCTGTTAAACAAATCTTATAGAAAGGCCATGCCTTACTTACCCAAGTGTCGAAGCATGGCGTACGGGACATGGTCCGGACAATGGGCGGTGTCCGCGCACGAAGAAAGAGCGGAACGCAACTCACTCATAGTAAACCTGTCGTTGAAGGGTTCTCCGCCTCTGAGTGTCAAGGGCCAACAGCGGAAATTCCTCGACATAACCACGCCCATTTAATCCTTCTGGAGTAGCATCCCGGCTATCGAATGTAGAGAACGCTGTGCGAAGGATTCCGCCACGGACGCGCAGTCCGAGATTGCGGTCCCATTCTCCTATAGAAAGGGAGGGGGTTCCTGCGAAAACTTGCCCCGAATCCTTTTGACTCTCTTCCACAGCTCTGCTAGACGGGTCTTCCCGTTCAGTGAAGACACGTATGCCAGCCAAAAAGAGCGGCGGGCGTTCTTCAAAATATAAAGGAACCTAGCCCTAGCCAGACGAAATTCTTCGGCAGTGAACTTGTTTGAGAGGTGATTATAGCGCATGTAGGCATAATGCTTCTGCTGACCACCACGGTAGTGGTCTGCGTGCAAAACGGCTAGACGTTCTAGGAATAGTAGTTAGGCCCGCGGCAATGAAGTTGCCGGAAAAGAATTCAACGGCCTCATCTACTGAGCTAAACCTCTCGACTGAGATAGATTTTTTTTTTAAGGGGCTATCTGGCGACTGCCCACTTAGGCATCAGTAGCCGTAAACAAACAGCCAATTTCTAGGCTACTTTAAAAAATATGAACAGAAAACAGCAATAGAAATAAATAACAATTAGGAAGCAATAACAATAACAAAACAATAACAAATCAACAACTAAACCTAGTTAAGTGAAAGAGAGAAGGCCGGCCTTCCCCAAAAAGTCAACAAATCCACCAGTCAATGTGCACGCACTCGTCCCGAGTACAAAAAAAAGGTGGTGGCGACCCTGCCCATACCAGGACCGGGACAGGTAACGTGCGCGAATATCACCCAGACTCGGACATTCGACAAGAATGTGCTGAACAGTCTGGGGGACGACACAGTCGTCAAAATAGGGCACAGGCGAGCGCTTCATCAAATAGCGATGCGTCACACGAGTGTGTCCGATTCAGAGACGACATAAAGCAAACTGAAGCCGTTGCGGCATTGGGAGATAGGTCCATGGAACAGTCGTGGCGCAATGGCACGCAACTTTAAGTTACCTTTGAACGTCTCACATCTTATTTGCCAAGCAGTCCAAAGAGCTGCCCGTATGCTGCCATGTAGTCGGAGTGAGGATGAGCGAAACGCTAGTCCGGTCGCAGAGTCCTCGCGGACTCTTTGGCGCCCGTATCAACGCGCTCATTCCCCGCAATTCCTACATATCCAGAAACCCAGCAGAACATAATCTCGACATCCACCTGGCTCGCCAAACCGTGCCGTCAGGGATATCGCGAACCAGGGGATGCGGAGATTCCAATGCCCCGAGAGCACTCAGGGCGCTTTGTGGGACGCTATAGATCATAATCCGTGCTCTGAACGGGGCAAGTCGCGTAATCTCCCGTACCGAGTGGTGTATTGCCACCAGCTCGGCCGTGAAGACAGACGCAGCGCCCGGCAGAACCCCGCTGACTTCAAATAGAGGGGATACGGCGTGGAAGCCGACCCCCTTTTGGGACTTGGAGCCATCCGTATACACTGGCACAGGCCCAGCGTGACAGGATGTGTGCTCCAAAAGGTCGAACGCAATACTCCCGGCGCTGTACAAGCTTCCGGAGCAGAGGCGTGGCGACAAATAGCCAAATGTGGTACCCTCCAGGGTGGCGTCCTGGACAGAACCAATGGCACCACCGGATCGAGAGCTATACCTAGCCCTCAAAGGAGTTTCCTGGCCCTAAACCCAAAGGGGTTAGGGTATGGCTGGCATCTTTCGGCGGCATAGACCCTGTCGAAATCAGCTGTGGATTTAGTGAGAGCTGTTGGCGACTGAGGGAGGCGCCGGACTCACGCGTACAGGCGAGTGATGCAGTGCACGCGGCGTAGAGCAAGTGGCATCTCCCCAGCATCGACCAACAGGCTCTCAATGGGAAAAGTGCTGAATACACCGGTAGCAAGGTTAAGGCCAGGGTGGTTGATTCAGTCCACCTTCCGCAATAAACGCTCGGATGCGAATGCGTAAAACTCGCATCCGTAGTCGAGCTTCGACCGAACAAAGGATCGATAAGAAATGTAAGGTAGTAGCTCTATCAGCGCCCCAAGCGCAGAACGTCATGGAACGGATAATATCCATGGCGCGGGTACAAGAGACCCTAAGGCTGCGAATATGAGCGTCCCAGGTGAGGCGTTGGTCAAATACAAGACCAAGGAAACGGTGCGATTCGACCACTTCCAGACGCACCCCATTAAGAAACCAATCTGGGTCGGGGTGGAGCAGTGGATGGCGGCAGACGTGCACCACCTTAGTCTTGGCCAAAGAAAACCGAAACCTGTGCGCTTCGGCATAGCGAGAGATGCGGAGCAATGCCTGTTGGATTCTACGCTCCTGAGTTGGCATTTGGGCCGCGCCAAAAGAGATCGAAAGGTCGTCCACGTAGAGCGTAGCGAGAACATCTTGCGACAGCAGCGAGGTGATGCCGTTGATACTCAGGGCAAAGAGTGTGACACTGAGGACACTTACCCGCAGGAAACGCTCTTCTTGCTCCATTTGGCCGGAGAGGGCTCCCCCCACCCGTATGCGTAGTGGACGATCTCGCCAAAATTCAGTTATAAACATTGGGAGGCGTCCCCTAGGCCCCATCGTGTGGGGAGTCTCCATGATACCGTATCGCTATGCGAAATCATTGGCCTTCTCCAGATCGAAAAACTCTGTAGTGTAGTGCTGTCGGAGCAGAGCATCCGACGTGAAGTGGAACTTGCGGAAGCCACACTGTGTAGAAGACGGATGGCCTTCCCTGAACAAAACAAAAGGGCTAATTTAATATTAACCAATTTCTTCCATACCCACGCACACGCAAGAGGTTAGAGAGATCGGGCTGAAACCGGCCGTAGTAGAGTGATCTCTGCCCGGTTTGCGAAAGGCGAACACAATTGCGATTCGCCAGGAATCTGAGAGGAGACCCTCCACCCAGTTCCTGTTGAATAAATCTAAGAGAAAGACCATGCATCGCTCACCCAGGTTGGGAAGCATGGCGTACGGGACATCATCCAGACCTTAGGCGGTGTCCGCGCACGACGGAAGAGCGGAGCGCAACTCAATCAGAGTAAACCTGTGGTTGAAGAGTTCTCCACCTCTGGAGGCAACGTTCAGCCTGCAGCCTTCCGCGACATGACGACGTGCATTGAATGCTGGCGGAGCCGCATCTCGGTTAAAGAATGCGGAGATAGCGGTCGCGAAGGATTCCACCACAGACGCGGGGTCCAACATTGTGGTCCCATCCTCTTGGAGAACTGGTGGGGGGTCCTACGCGAACTTGCCCTGAATCTATTTGACTCGCTTCCACACGTATGCTCGCCAAGAAGAGCATACCTAGCCCTATCCCGACGAAATTCACCGACAATGAAATCGTTGGGGCGGCGCTTATAGCGCATGTAGGCATAACGCTTCTGTTTGAGGGCCGTCTCACACTCGGCCGACCACCATGGGAGTGGTCGGCGTGCAAAACGGCCAGACGTTCTGAAATAGTATTCAGGCCCGCGGAGATGAGGTTGCCGGAGAAGAACTCAACGGCCTCATCTACCGACCTAAACTCCTCGACTTAGATAGAGAATTCAGTTATTTCCTGAAATGCAGGCCACCGCGCCCGCACCAAGCACCACCGAGGTGGGCTCTCAGTCAGCAGTTGCCCTGAAAATGATATTTGAATGGGAAAGTGATCACTACCATGGAGGTCATCGACCACCTCCCAATCAAAATCAGGCTGTGCATCCGAAGAGCACAAAGAGAGATCAATGCTACAAAATGAAGCGGTTCTCGGACAGTGATGCGTAAACTCATCCACATTTAGGACACCTATCTCAAGCTCTTCGATCAGATAGGCAAGGACTTCTCCCCTGGGATTTATTGAGTAATCTCCCTAGAGAGGATGCCTGCCATTCAGATCTCCAAGCAAGAGAAAGGGCCTCGGCAACCGTGCCACGACGCGGCGGAAGTCCTACGCGTCGAAGTCAGCTGACGGTGGAATGTATGCAGTAATTATAGTATACTTCCTACCCATGTTAAGCTGCACAGCCACTGCCTGAAAAGAGGGATCTAAAGTGAAAGAAATAACGGATACACCATGCCGGGTGTAAACCACGCATCCCCCAGCCCGGTCATCTCGTGGTGGTGGGGTCGCAAGACCATAGAACCCCGAGGAGGGCGGGCAGGGGGCGCGTGCCTAGGATGATCTGCTGCAGAAAAATAGCTAACGGGGAACGTGACGAGACGAGCCTCCGCAGCTCCTCCAAGTTGGCCCGGAGTCCACGGCAATTCCATTGAATGAATATGCCCTCCAGGCCTAGCTCGGTGGAGACGCGGGGACCCTCTTCGAACAGAAGACCATCACCGAATAGCCGTACGCTTCCCGGAGGCAGAATCCCGGGCGCTATCGCCTTCGAGGACTTATTGGGTGACGTTGGGTTCGCCCTGCGAGTCTTTTCGTCCCTCCGCCTCGAAACCTTAGGCGGGCGTTGCGGCTTCGGAGGCGTGGGGCCCTCTTTTTGAGGAACCACTGTCTCCGAGCTACTCAGCCTACTACTAGGCGTTGGCAAATGAGCCGAAGCTCCTTTCTTGCTGTCCTTCTTTTGGGGGATCAGCTTTAGGAACCCCGGAAGATTGCCTGGCGATCAACTTCAGGGGTGTTGCCTCCTGTGAGTCTACCGACTCGGTGGAGGCGCGTGGCCGTTTCGCCTGTTGGGAAACGGTCATGCTGGAGCAAGGCTGGGGTGAGCCCTAGTTTTACTCGGAGATGGGTGTGAACCCATTTCGCCTTCAGTTTTACCGGGGAAGCGCCCGGGTCAAGTAGAACCCGCAGGAAAGGCTCCGAATAGGCGCGGAAAAAACCATGCTCGTTGGTCTGGATAGGCCACGAGCAGAGGGTTCCTCTCTACCCATTGAGGCATAAGACGTCCTAGGCAGAGCCGGGCACGCCTGGGTCTGAACGGCCAGGATTTCTTTCTCAAGGAGATATGCACCACATTGCTTCGATGAAGCAGATGGCGGCTCTCCGCAATTGAAACACTTGGCCACACACAATTTAGACTTATCGTGTGCGGTCTTGGAGCAATTTAAACAGATTTCTGGTGACCCAGACTTTGCATTTCTACAAAAACGATTCGTATGGCCGATGGGGTGACAGTAATAGCACCACCGCGGCAGGGGCACAAATGCCTTTACGCGGTAGCGATACCAACCGGCACGCACCGACTCAGGGAGCTTGTCACAGTCAAACGTGACCGCCCCATGGTCGGCCAGCTCTAAGGTGATGTCCTCTATGGAGTAGTCAACGAGTTTCCTTGCAAAGTTCATTGTAGAGTGCGGCGACACACTCACCGAGGTGCCATCAAGTGCCTGAAGAGCACTTATCTTGGCCGCCTCGGCGGGATTCGCCGCATTCACCAGAAAGCTACCGTCTGAGAAACGGGTCACCTTCGGCTCTCTACCAATTACACTAGCTAATGCTCTCCTCTGATGGATTATGTTGCCCTTGGCCAACATGCTGCCATCAGTGGAGCGAATAAGAAGGAAGCCTTTGATGCCAGCGGGCTCGAAAACGCCAAGTAACCTCTGAATGAGGGACCCCGATGTTATCGAGGATTTACCCTGCGCACTTTTAGTCTTAGTCTTGGGCTCCGCACCCAGGGGGGTAGAGGGGCCAGATATGGCGATCTTGGCTTGGTCGCTTACTGTAGCAGCAGACCCATCCGTGCCCGCAGCCCCCGCGGATGAAGAGGAGCATCGAGTCTTCTTAGTCTTTTTCCTGTTCTTTTTCTTTTTTGGAGAGGAGGGCGGGTAATGAACCCGCTTCTCACCTCTGCCGGCATGAGCTCGCAGGCCAGATGGACCGGCCTCAGCTATGTCCTTCTTCGAAATGGAGAAGGTCCCAGCAGTTGTAGGGGCACCGGTCGGAGGAGATCCCTCCCCTCCTTGTACTCCCTCGGAAACCCTACGTGATTTCTATCCTCTTCAACAACGAGGCCCATTTTTGCATGAAATGGATTTGTGAACAAGCAAAATTGTCGGATTTAAGACGAAAACAATTCACATGAGATACACCAGCACCAATTGCATCCCAACAAAGTCACTGTTTGGCGTGGATTTTTTTCTAACGGAATCATCGGTCCGTATTTTTGGGAGAACGAAGATGGAAATGCCATAACCGTCAACGGCGAGACCTACAGATCGATGATAAGCAACTTCTTCTGGCCTCAATTGGATTATATTCCTGATATGGATACTGATGACATGTGGTTCCAACAGGAAGGCGCTACGTGCCACACTGCGCACGCCACGATAGACATTTTGCACCAGCGATTTCAGGGCAGGGTTATCCCGCGCGGCGGCGACGTCAACTGACCACCGAGATCATGCGATTTAACGCCATTATACTAATTTCTTTGAGGCTCCCTTAAATCGCAGGCCTATGCCAATAATCCGCAAGCAGTTGATGTCCTCAAAGTCAACATAACGAACACCATCCAGCAAATTCAGCCAGATTTATGCGACAAAGTCATCAAAATTGGTCCTTCCAAATACGTTCCACCAAGCGAAGCCACCTCAGACATTTGAACCACGTCATATTCCACACTTAATGCCATAAAATGTAGTTTCAAATTTAAAATAAATTGAGTGCATATATCACACACAACTTGTTTTATTTACATTTAAAAATCGAGCGACCTTATTGAAAGCCCCTATATATATATATATATATATATATATATATATATATATATATATATATATATATATATATATATATATATATATATATATATATATATATATATATATATATATATATATATATATATATATATATATATATATATATAATCATGGCCAAAAGTATTGAACCTAATATTAAATTTGAGTTTTTTGATTAGTTATTAAATTTACGCGATTGGAATAATTAGGCTTATATTTAAATTATTGCAAGTCTATTAAAAAGTTATTATTAAAAAATAATAAAATAAAATAATGTATTTCTCCACTGAATCCAAAATCGCGTTCTGTTCTTGTTCAAGTAGGAGGAGATTATTAGTCCCTCCTTGATCTTGGCTATTTCGTCAAAGAGGTAAATGATGACATATATTGGATAAATGTGTACTTATATCATATTTCTCACTATTTCCTTGTTAATATATACGTTTGAATCCTTTTTAATTTCATAAATAGTTATTCTAGAGTAAGGCATGCAACTATTGTTACTCTGCACCAAAGTTGCCTAAAATGCAAAGGATAATTGCTAAGGGTACTGAATCAAAGATGACTAAATTCACGATCGTCAATGACTCTAATGGTTACACTCCTTCGAAGAAGTCTTCTGGACGCCTAAGGTCTTCAAATGAACGCCAAGATCGCCCCAAGGTAAGGGCTCACCAGATCAATGATCTTGTTGCCTCTAGTACTAAAATCGCTCACGATTGAGAGGAGGCAGGTTTGAAGGTTTCAACGCGCACAATGGGACGGACAATTTTCGATAAAGGTCTCGAGTCGAGGTCCAGGAAGACTAATGAATCCTCATCTTACCCAAAAGAACCTTAAGGATGGGCTCCACATGCTTAGTATATATAAAAAAAATAGAATATGAAGACCTGGGTAAAGTGATTTTCTCTGATAAATCTCCCGTTCCCTTGTTTTGAACTTCTGGAAGATCCCTCGTTAGGAATAGGATAGGTGAGCGCTTTCACAAGTTCTGAGCGGTACACATGGTAGAGCATCCAAACAATCTTTCTTTCTAGGGCTGCTTCTCATCTAAGAGATTTGGAATACTAACAATTTTGCCCAAGAACAATGCCCTGAACTCAAAATGGTACAAAAACATGCTTATTCCCAACCTTTTCCTGACAGTTCAAGGCCAATTAGTGGGAGTTAACTGTACTCATCATGATAGCGCACCTTGTCGAAAATAAAGAGCTACAACAAAGTTCTTGCCTGAGAGTAACATCGAGATTTTCGGACATTGGCCCTGGAATTTTCAAGATTTTAACACAATAGAGAATTTGTAGGCGATAATCAAACTGACGGTTGATAAAGAAAGGCCATCCAATTGTGAGCAATTGCGGGTGCTCATTGAACAAAAATGAAGCAATACTAGACAAGATACGAGGGGCGGTCAATATGTTTTGCAAATCAGTAGGGCAAAACAGAGGAAGGGGGATGGCTGTTTGTGGGGGTGCTAGGACAAGTTATGACAAGTCAGGACTTGCAGCCACACGCTCCTGCCTCGTCTATTTAAGAAGCAGTAGCTGATCGCAGATTGTCAGTCACAAACTTTTCAACAATGGAGAAGGTTAAGCACCACGCAGTGATCAAATATTTGACCAAGGAAGGCAAGAATGCAAAAGAGATCCAAAAACGCATGGTTGCAGTGTACACCGACACAGCCCCTTCCTATGCAACCATTGTTCGCTGGAATAGGGAGTTCCGCCATGGTCCTGAGTTCCTTGAAGATGAGCCCCATCCAGAACGCCCGTCAGACGTGGCCAACGAGGACAATGTAGCCCGTATGGAGAGGATGATCCTCGGAAATCGACGGGTGAAGGTCGAAGAAATCGAGCGAGAACTTGCAATATCACATGGAAGTGTTATCAACATCATCCACGACAATTTGGCCATGACCAAGGTTGGATCCCTAGAAACCTCACACCCCATGATCGACTTCAACGTCGTCAAAGTTCGGAGGAGCTGCTGCTCCTGTATAACCAAGATCATGCGGGATTCGAGTCACGCATAGTGACAGGTAATGAAACGTGGGCCCATGCCTCGGATCGTGAGACCAAGCTGGAAAGCATGGCTTGGAAGCACAGGGGCTCTCCGACCCCCATCAAGTTTCGGACCCAACCCTCAGCCGGGAAGATCATGGCCACTATCTTCTGAGATTCTGAGGGAGTGTTAATGGTGGACTATGCGCCTCGTGGAAGGACCATCACAGGCCAATATTACGCCTAGGAACTGGCTGGGTTTAAAAAGTGCATCCGTCAGGAGCGGAGCGGCAAGTTGACACGCAGTGTCCTACTCCTCCACGAGAATGCCCCCATCCACAAGGCCAGAGTTACACAAGCTGCCCTGCGCGAGTGCGGATTCGAAGAGCTTAACCACTCGTCCTACAGTCCAGATCTGGCCCCTAGCCACTACTTTTTATTCCGCCAACTCAAGGCTGCACTGCGTGGATGCCGGTTTGGGGGAAGATGAAGATGTCCAGCTCGCCGTCAAGGAGTGGATTGAACAGCAGTCGGGATTGAACAGCAGGGGCAAGTGGCGCAAGTGCATTGAAGTCGAGGGTAGTTATAACACTTTTCCTCATATCCGAATTGCAAAACTTATTGACCGCTCCTCGTATCATCACAAATTTGGTCTCCAGCATTTCAAAACGAATTAAATCATGCTTAAGAATAATGGATATCATTGTAAATATTGACTTTGTTCATCAATTGACTATTTATTGATAAAATGGTTCGGCTCTAATTATTTTTATATTTTACCTTGATACATTAACCTCATAAATTTTTCTCGGAATTTTATATATATATATATATATATATATATATATATATATATATATATATATATATATATATATATATATATATATATATATATATATATATATATATATAAATATATGGAAAATTATTGTTGAAAAAACGCAATTGTAATTATGCGTTTAAGAAGGAAATGTTGTGGCTAACTATTGGCCAAGGCAATTTGGAAGATAGTTGGTTTATTTCGTCATAACTTACAAAATATTTATTCCATTCTATTGAAATTTTAGCGAAAGATAGATATATCTAAATATTTCTATAATATATAGTCTCAATGTTTTGTTAAACTTCTTTAATAAATATTTAAATGCACTTGTTCTTATTGATATTTATATTATGGCCGCTAGTGTGTGTGTGTGTGTGTATATATATATATATAAGAACGGGAGGGGTTGAATGAATAATAATAGATATCTTTTTTTCTCTTAGTTCTGTTTGTGTGAGCACCTATTTCTGTATCTTTAAAGTTCAGCGAGTGATTAACAGTTAAATATTTATGCTGCATCACTGGCAAGGATTTAATTCCATTTTATGCACGCCACTTATCAGATATAATAGTCCTGATAGGCAATACACATGCATTAATTATAGATAATAATGTTTCTGTCGATTTATCAGGAACTGCATACATGAAACACTCGCGCGTATCCTTGCAAATCCCCCCCCAAAACCCACTGTACTGGCAGAACCCTCCAGACATTATTCTTTCTTTGTGAGAACAAGAATTCATCTATTTCTACTGTTAATCCATTTCCACCGATCTTTATACGATTTTGGATTAACGAATTTGCGCACACTTCACCCAGATAGTTCTTACAGTTCTTAATAACATTGCATGACATTTTTAGTTGTTCTTTCCAAAATCAGTATTTGTTAAGTTTGTTGCACCATACATGAACGAAAAATATGATTGTTTCCATAGCTATTTCTGACCCTTTAAAACCAGGTATTACTTTTCAATACGGATTTGCTTTTACACCCTTGTTTGTGACAGCACCATACAGTTTGGTAATGGAACACGATAGTTTAATGCTGTGTCCATTTTTACAGATTTTCTGCTGATGCACAATACCTCTTTCTTGAAAATATATTAGTGCTTGTTCCACACTTTGCATCTCTAGCAAGTTCGTCCATTGTCGTTTTTTTAAGGGTAAAAACAATGCTTATGATTGCTGTAGAGAAATGGCTACATTAAGCATCCCGGAGGAGGAGAGGTACATTAAAGCCCCCCCTTGTGGAGAAAGCCGGAGCGTGGGAACGGTAGCCGGCGAATTATAGTAAATGCCTACCCTGTTTGATCTCCCGCCCGCTTTAGGCAGTTGGAGCTAACATCTGTTTTAAGGCGACCGCATAGGGCCCTTAAACGACGCTCCAACGATCTAAGTACCGACGAGACCCATAAACCTGTGGTTAGGTCACAATAAAAAGCGGTGCTAGTCAAAAGGCACGCCAAGTAGTAGTGCGGTTGAGAGTCTCTCTAATTAGCAAGACGACTTGGGCACCTCAGTGCCAACTGCTGCACTTCTCGCTCTCACCATTCGGGTTTCCCTCCCTGTGTCCTGGTCATTTCCCCCTTAGATGGGGCGGTTATCCGCCTCTAAATAAGCCCCGCAAAGAAAGATAGGATTAGAAATCGATACGAAAGAAGAAGGATCAGTTAGTGAAGATCGATCCTTCAGCAAGACAAGAAGATTAGAAGTCGATACGAGAGAAGAAGGTTCAGTTCGTGAAGATCGATCCTTCAGCCATACAGGACTATTTCCGTAAGAAACGATAGGATCAAATTGAGGAAATCGATCTCTCCTTCCCGGGCCGAATTAACATAAAGAGTCAATTTTGATATCGATGCCATACCGAAGAATCCTTGACAGACTGGAGAAAAGTCTGACTGAAGAAAATTAAACCCGCTCACACTCGAGTGACTTTCACATCTCAAGCTCCGTAAGAGTGAGATGAGAAGAACCTAGTCCCAACGAGCTCCCGGTCTTTAATAAGAAGTTACATCGTCTCATCTCTCTCCCGCCATACTACCTCTACGAAATTCAAGGATCGGCCAAAAAAACACTCCAAAGTAATAGATAAGCCCTCCAGCAACATCCGGCAATCCCTAATACCTCATGTCATGTAAGTTAGAAAGAACATTTATATTCAGATAGTAGAAGTTTAGTACGTCTCACGTTTTAAGGGGAGTGGAAACCCTTGTTCGTGAACCTCTGTCATATTTGCTTGTAGACGAACGTACGTGAATTTAATGTTTAACGCTAATCAAATAGAGTCGCGATAAAAATACTAATCGGCAATTGGTGTGTTTACGTGTAGCCTATTTGTTTATTTTTGTCATCGCATCGAGTTTAGCATTGAGACAAAGATAGAAATGTGTTAACTGTTTGTTTGAAATAGTTAAGTGTTTCATTTAAAATATATGTTTATTTTGGTATAAATCCTGTGTTTCCTCTTATCTTTACGTGTTGAAATAGCTCTTTCTTAAGAACAAAACTACCGAATTAGCACTCTTAGGTCAAACCCTACTTCATCAAAGAAGTATATCACGACCACAAAGAATACCACGACTAAAGTGGTGTCAAAGAGTGGAATGATCAGAAAAGGGCATCCTGCTACAATTGCAAACAAACCAAAGGATATCGTAACACTACATTTGTCACAGTCTACTCTCCAGAGTAACCGGCCGTTTAGCCCTCTGGCTGAGGAGACGAAGTTGCGCCAAATAAGGTTATACAATTATAACAAAAGGTAATGATAACTTGTATATTTTTATTGAAATCGTGAAATTCTATAGGAAATTATAAAATGGTATGCAAAAAAGTATGCGTAACTTCGAGATAATATAGATTTACTTACGTGTTACATGTTTTTTTGATCGATAATTCTGTTTTGAGGCATATTTACATTGTTCCAGAACATTCATAGACAATTATGAGAACTTACGTGGCAATGCTGGTATTGCCAGCAGGGTTGTTGATTCAGCCGATTTTCGGCTAGATTCAGTCGATTCCAGTCCAATCTAGCCATTAAAATATTTTTCCTATCCGATAGTCGAAAATCCAGCTGTTTGCAATGCATTTATAGCCGAACTCTAACAATTTAAAATAAAAAATAATCATTTTTAATATAAAATGTATAAACGTGTTATATATTGAATGTCTGAAGTAGTTTTATACAATTTCACACAATGATTAATAACTTCATAACGATTTTACAGGATTGAAACGTGTTTTTAAAACATGTATGCTACTCTTTCTTGTGTATAACGAAGAAGGTTGCAGCATGTTTAGAACATGTTCGAATGATGAGTCAGCTAACAGGCTGCTGCAGCCTGTACGACTCTTTACTCACTGAATGACGTTAGTTTACAAATCGTAACCATTAAAGTTGTTCTTCTGAATAGTAAGACTTTAAATAATATTTAAATAATTTCTTTCCCCCATTATGCCGAAAGTTGAACAATATAAACAAAATTTTAGAAGTACTTGGTTGAAGATGATAAATTTGAAGACTGGTTAAAAGAGGAGGAATATATCTCGACTAAAGCACAATGCTGTATATTTAAAACGAAGAAATGCTAAGTACTATGACTTAGTGAATCACATGAAATAGAAAAAAAACACGTTGATGTAATCAGTAAGTCATTGTCCGATATAACCAAATTAATTAATACAATAATCTAGTGAAAGTGAAACATTTTGCTTAGAGGATACACTTGTATTATTTTTGGCTTGCCATTCAGTAAGTATGAAGTGATAATTTCACAGGTACAATGAAAAAGACAATTATTGACAGCAAGATAACTTAGCAATTATAAATGCATAAAACCAAATTATCTGAAATTATCCAAAATATGTTGAGTCCTCATTTTGAAACTGACTTAATTCATCCCATCGAAGAGAGTAGGTAGAGCCTATTTCGATGAATCCAATGATTTTTTGGATATTTTAATATTATGAGCTCATCTGGCGAAACCCTACTTGGGCATTAGTCGCCGTATTCAACACTACCTACTACTAGGCTACTTTAAAATAAGATAAAAACAACAACAAAAAACAACAACAATAAAATGAAAAAAAGAAGAAAAAGGCAACAAGCAGGAAGTAAGCTTCCGCATCGGGGGAAGGTCCGCCTTCACCGGGCGCAAGAACGTGCGACCTACTAAAATAACAAAAAGCAACAAAAAAAACCCAACTAGTTAAAGGGAAGAAGGCCGACCTACTCCAAAAAGTCCATAAGTTCACCAGTAAATGTGCACTAACTCGTCTCGAGTAAAAGTTACCGGCGGTAACGATCCCGCCCATCCCGGGACATTCAACAAGAATCTGCTGAACAGTCTGGGGTACAACGCAGTCTTCACAGTAGGGCGCTGGCGAGCGCTCCATCAAATAGAGCTTGTCCCGCGAGTGTGTCTAATTCGGAGACGACAGAAAGCAACCTGAAGCCTTCGCGGCATTGAGGGATAGGTCCATGGGAACAGTCGCAGCGGAGCAATGGCACGCAACTTTAAGCTCCATTCGATCGTTTCTGATCTTCTTCGCAAGCAGCCCGGAGATCTGCGCGTATTCATGCTATGTAGTCGGTTTGAGGAAGAGCGTAACGCTGGTCTGGTCGCCGAATCCTCGCGGACTCTTTGGCGCCCTCAGCACCGCGCTCATTCCCCGCAAATACTACATGTCCAGGAACCCAGCAGAAAATAATCTCGACATTCGCCCGGCTTGCCAAAACTGTGGCATCACGGATATCGCAAACCAGGGAATGCCAAGATTGCAATGCCGCGAGAGCACTCAGGGCGCTTTGTGAGTCGCTATAAATCACAATCTGTTCTCCGAATTGGGCATGTTGGGTAATCTCCCGTAACGAGTGGTGTTTTGCCATCAACTTGGCCGTGAAAACAGACGCAGCGCCTGGGAGAGCACGGGTGACTTCAAACAGAGGGGATACGGCGTGGACCCCGACCCCATCTTGGGACTTGGAGCCATCCGTATACACTGGTCCGGTTCCAGCGTGACACAAAGTGTACTCGAAAAAAGTCGAGCGCAATACTTCCTGCGCTGTAGAAGCTTTGGGAGCAGAGGCGTGACGAAAAATAGCCAAAGGTTACTTCCTAGGCAGAAGCAGAGGCGTCACCCTCTCGAGAGCTATACCTAGCTCGCCAAGGTGTTTCCTAGCCCTAAACCCAAAGGGCTTAGGGTATAAATGGCGTCTCTCGGCGGCATAGACCCCGTCAAAATCAGCTGCAGATGTAGTGAGAGCTGTTGGCGACTGAGGGAGGTGCGGGGCTCTCGCGTACAGGGAAATAATGCACTGTGCACGACATGCGAGTGTGATATCCCAAGAATCGACAGGTAGGCTCTCAATGGGGAAAGTACGGAAGGCACCGTTCGCAAGCGAAGGCCGGTGTGGTGGATCAAGTCTACCTTCCACAATACAGGCTCAGCTGCACGTGCATAAACCTCGCATCTAAGGTCGAGCTCTGAACGAACAAAGGATCGGTAAAAAGTAAGGCAGTAGCCGTATCAATGCCCCAAGCACTGGACGTCACGGAGCGAAAAATATCCATGGCGCGGGTACAAGATACCATAAGGCTGCGAATATGAACCTCCTAGGTGAGGCTTTGCTCAAATACAATACCAAGGAAACAGTGCGATTCAACCACTTCCACGCGTACCAATTGAGAAACAAGTCTGGGTCAGGGTAGAGCCGTGGATGGCGGCAGAAGTGCAGCGCCTTAGTCTTGGCCAAGGAAAACTTAAACCTATGCCCTTCGGCACAGCGAGAGACACGGTTCAATGCCTGTTGGAATCGATGCTCCAGAGTTGGCATCTGGGCTATGCCAAAAGAGATAGAAAGTTCGTTGTAAGAGAAAGGGACGCAATAAGAATACCACCTTCATTTGTTTCATGAATACCTTCCCTCTCTATGTCTCCAAAGTATATATTCACGGCGAGTAATCTCTGAATTTAAAGAGAAAAATAAAAGAAGAAAGAATTTGAATATCCGGCAGCCGCCTCACAGGTGCAGTTAATTAAGTTGGGTGCTAAAGGTTTTTACCTCGCCGATGAAGCGCTAATCTCCGTAGTCGGGAAACTACCAGCCGAAGTCTCCCACACACATCGCAAAGGCCATTAAAGACGTGGTTCAGGCGACAGATGCTAATCCATCTGGCTGCCGGAAGCGGTTAGCCAGTCGTCTGAGGCTGACAACGAGGAAAAACAACAAAAAAATGGCCGTCATATAAATACCCTTGGTTTTCGAATATCGGCAGATCTCACCAGGGAGATCTATCCCTTTTGTGAAGGCTCATTCTGTTTATAGCAAGCCTCGAATCGTTTCATCCCGAAGGATTGGCCGGGATTCCTCTCGTCTCATCTGGAACCCCCACATTTCTCAAGGATCTTCAGTTTCCCGTGTGACACTTCGCGCCGAGACGGGTCTGAGTCTCGATTTTTAGAGCTTGCACTACTTTGGAGCAAAGGTGCCATTGTCGGTCTTCAAGGAAGATTGTGAATTCATTTTCTCCCCCCCCCTTCCCTTTCATTCTTGTCACTATCAGGATATTCAGCCGAGAATCACGACCATTTTCCGTCTCCATTCTCCCGCGCCGAATCGCTAAGGATTGCCCTTCGTCGAGGTGACCACTTTAAGGTAAAATGACCCTTGCTTGTATGTCCCGTTAATCGACCCACTTTACGACATATAAATATTCCCTCTGTATAACAGATTTAAAATATCCCATTTAAAAAGCTGATTAAAGAGGAATTAACGTTACCCGATTGCCAATTAATATATATTCTGTCAGAATTGTCCTGAATTCTATGTATATATTTGTTAACTAGTGACTTATTAAAATTATATTTTTGGTTTTCACTCTTTAAATATATCCTTGTACTGCAACTTGGTAAACTCATTAAACGCTATCGGCCCCTGTAGTAAAATCGCACTCTTACACCTCGTAATCTACGGATTATTCTTACGAATTGAACGTACTTGTACGTAGCGAAGTGCGTACGTAGATTAGAGGATATATGTATATATAACTGTATATATACATATTTTCGTGGCTTTTATCTCTTTCCTTCCAACCATTAGATACATATATGTATATATAGACGTATTGTCTTGTCATATGATCTATTCTTCGACAGTCGTCCACGTAGAGCGTAGCGAGAACATCTTACCGCAGCACCGAGGTGATGCCTTTGATGCTCAGGGCTAAGAGTTTGAAATTGAGGACACTTCCCTGCGGGACACCTTCTTCTTGTTCCATTGGGCTGGACGGAGATGGCTCCCCCCACCCGTACGCAGAATCGACTATTACATAAAAATTCAGATATAAAGACTGAGAGGCGTCCCCTCGCCCCCATCGTGTGGAGAGTCTCCATTATGCCCTATAGCAATGCGGTATCATAGGCCTTCTCCAGATCGAAAAACGCCGTTGCGTAGTGTTGCCTACGAAGGAAGGCCTCGCAGCCGGCATTTTGCAATCGGAGCAGAGCATCCGACGTGGAGTGGAACTTGCGGAATCCGCACTGTGCGGAAGACAGATGGCCCCCGCTGTTTATAAAAAATGCTATTCTAATATTTACCAATTTCTCCATCAACTTGCATACGCAAAAGGTTAGAGAGATTGGAAGGAAAATGGCCGGAGTAAAGTGATTTCTCCCCGGTTTGCGAAAGGCGAGTACAGCAGCGATTCACCAGGAATCCGGGAGGAGACTCTCCGCCTAGATCCTTTTGAATATATCTTAGAGAAAGGCCATGCTTTGCTTAACCAGGTGTCGAACTATGGCGTACGAGACATCGTCCGGACCATGGGCGGTGTCTGCGCACGAAGCAAGAGCGGAACGCAACTCACTCAAAGTAAACCTGGCGTTGAAGGGTTCTTTGCCTCTGGAGGTAAAGTACAGCAGAGGGCCATTCGCGACATCACAACGTGCTTTGAATGCTGGTGGAGCATCATCCCGACTAGAGAATGCGGAGAAAGTGGTCGCGAAGGATTCCGCCACGGACGCTGGGTCCGAGATGGCGGTCTTATTTTCCTGGAGAACGGGAAGGGAGTCCTGCGAGAACTTGCACCGAATCCTTTTGACTAGTTTCCACCCCTCTGCTAGAGAGTTCTTCCCGTTAATTGAATGCACGTATGCCCGCTAAGAAGAGGGGCGGGTATGCTTCGAAATATACTGTAACCACCCTTAGCCAACGAAATTCAGCGACAGGGAAATCGTTGAGAAGGTGGAAACTAGCAAATAAAATTATCTTGTTAAGACTGACCAGAAGAGCATATTTAAAATTTAAAAGGCAAGGAAATAGATGCCAGGAGCCCTTGTTTCCCTAATGAGGATTGTAGCTGAGTGGTTGCGCTGATGGATAATGTCCTATTCGATAATTTTATCCAATCAGAACTTCGGTAACTGCTCACTAATTGGCTCCGCTATTTTCGAGTCTTTGCACTTTGTCCCCATGACTTTCTTTTAAAGGGGAGGTTTTTTGTTCTTGGATCCCCTTCAGAGGACGCCAGAGGCCTGACGAACCTGGCTCGCCTGGTTTCTCTCCCGAAATGACAACAATGGCGTTCGTGTTCGACACCTCTCCCTGACAGATAAGAAGCCCTTTTAAATACAGGTTATCCTTTTAAGATGACCCATTATTTTCGGCGGGGTCCTATTCAAGGACGGATTTAGGCTTGGCATAGCTCCCTCAACTCGTGATCATTACTTCTGGTGGGGCCACCTTAGTCGTGTTTGAGGGGGATCCGTTCTTCTCAAGCAGAGCGCTCCATGGGGCACTATACACCCTGTATGAAACGGAGGTTCCATCTGGAACTTGTTTTAACTCGAACGTTTGGTTGGGAAGGGGCGCTCTATCAGTCTGGGAGGGCACCCCCTTCCCAATTCAAAATATTCCCACAAAGTTAAGATGGGGGTCTGTAGTTGGTAAACCAAATGGACTTCTATTCATTCCCTCACTGACGGGATCCGTCAGTATTCTCAACTCTTTCTCTTTCTTTTTTTCTAAATTTATCGAAAGCTATCTGAGAGGCAATAGGCGAAAGTGGCTATGGTGACGGCCCTTTGCCAGAGACATAACTGAAGGGCAAACTCCCTAAGTGCTTCGAGAATTTGGAAGGAGCTACGGTGAAAGAAAGACGGGATCACCTCCGCAATACAGAGAGGCGGTTAGGGCTTCCTTGGAGAAAGAAGTGTTAAATAGGAAACTTTTTACAATTGAAAATGGGGGAATGGGGAGCCCTTCACGAATCAGAAGAGTTCTGTAGTTCTCCTCCTATTATTAGCTTCCCGGCAAGTATAGTGGTTAGCGCGCTTGCCCGGCAATCGTTAGGTCGGCAGTTAGAATCTCCTTCCGGATTCTTTTTTTAGAAAAGCTCACACTATTTACTGTGTGTGTGTGGGGGGGGGGGGTACCTCCGTCACTGTGCATCGCGGTGGCGGCGGGCAGGTTGATCTCGTAGCCATGACAGGAAGTCCACCTAGGAGAAGGGTAGCTCTGATTTCAAAACCCTGCCAAGTCCTCAACGGCAGAATAGGCGGACGAAGTTTTCATCAAAACTCAACGGCTATGAAGGCCGAAGGAGGCTACAACAAATTTGTTAGCTCCGATTTTGTCGTTCTTACAGTGTGATTGGAGCCAGCTGAAGGCTTGTGAAGTTTGGGTGCTTACTGAAGGTCCACCAGTAGACACACTCTAAACAAACTCATGCACAGGCGTCTTCATAAATGTCTGTGTTATGAAAATGAAGACACTAATCCTCGACTTCGAGGAAATGCCACGACTTGTCACCAAGGTGGGAAGATGCCGCATTTGGAGGTTGTTCTTTTCCTTATACCGGAACCGTATTCCTTTTGACTGTAGCAATGGAGAATAAGTAAAAAAAGACGTGTATATAGAGAAGATACAATGGTTTCTTAGTTCATTGCCAGGTATAGAAAATGTCCCTAGAGGATCAGAAACATAGATACTATATTCATTTACGGATCCTGTGTAGGGCATCGAAACAGAGATAAGATGGACTTTTCCAACCCGATCAAATTCTCATCTAGAATTTCATCCCCATAAATAATGGGGCCGGCATGGTCACCCTTTATGTGCACACGACAGACATCTAAGAAGTAAATAGACAGTTTTATGATAGTTTGTTATTCATATTTTTTCTCATTCCTATGATTAGTAATTCGTTCGAACTTTTTTTGAGTTTAATCAATTAATTGTAACCAATTGTAGAGAGATCCACTAAAATACCTCCTAAGATATGACTTCACTGTTTTCGGACTTGCCGCCAGGTCACTGAGACTACTTCCCCGCCGTCTTAATCTCCCGACCCCCAGGTCGAGAGATTACTCCTCTATTTGTAGGTTTGCCTAGAACAACTTTTATAACTCCATCCGCTGGTCGTTCCGTTAGGCCCACTGACCCCGGCCTCTTACGATTTCCCGTAAGGTCACGCTCGGTTGTCAAGGCCGATAATGATGGTTCGAGAAGGCCCCTCTCTCTCTCCCTGTTTGGAGAAATCCGATTGCATATGCACGCTCCTAAGGATCACCCAGAGATTCGGTTCGATGACGCTTCCCCGAACGGAGGTTCGATTCAACGACGCTCTCTGTCGAGGAGTGTTTAGTGACGGTCGAAAGCAACGGAAGAGCTGGACAGCACACTCGTATCTTTGGGTCAGGGAGAAGAGTCTCTTGAGGCAACGTGAGCCTTTCTGAACCACTTTCGGATCAAGGATTGGAGAAGCCGTCTTCTGAAGTGCTTCTGGTGACCTCTTGATGATAACAGGCCCAATAGCTCGCTCAATCCTATTTTGGAGAAGTCACCCACCCCCTCCTCCCTTCAAAGTTCGTCCGGTGAACCCTTTAGGACAAGAGGCCCGAATCTCACTAAATCAGAATTTGAAGAAAGTACCATCACCTTCTTTGGGTTCCCGGAAAAAACTGTGAGTAATCAAGGTCACAATACACCCCCTTCCCAAGTTCCCTCGCCTTACTCTCGAGTTTCAAAGGAACTAAATCGTCACTACCCTAAATCTCTCATTATAACCATTTAATAACCCTGATTATCCAATTAGTATTCGGAACCTAATTCCGTCTTATTATTGTACCTATATATCCATATTTATTGTGTACCTTTTATCTAGAGTATATTAAAAGTATAATTTTGTCATTGTGTTTGGAATATTCCTTGGTCAATCAGCTGCAGCTATTTATTCAAATCGCACTCTTAGAACAATAATATTGGTTGCCTTACTTAGCCTACCTTAAAGGTCGTGTGCCTATATATATATATATATATATATATATATATATATAATTTGGTGTCAGGTGTGGGGTATTTCTTAGAGTCAGCCCTACCTGATTTTGAAGCACTAAGTTCAATTAATAACAGTTGCATTACCCAGAATACTGGAACACCAATATATTTAGACAATTTTTTTTTGAATGACGGGTAACAAATAATTTTTAAGCCCATTCTTGTGTGGTGTGTCAGGAGTTTTCCTAGTTCCTTAAAAGAGGATACTAGCTAACCGGTAATAGTAACCTCCATTTTTTGTGTCGTGAGTCAGATTCCATCGTTAGTTAGTTAATTTTTTGTAAGTTCGCTCGATTTTTACCAGGAATTTTTAATAATTTTGCCGTTAGTAGAATTTATATTTTTTAATGGGGGTAAAGCCACAATAGCTCTGGTAGCTTTTTCCTGTGCAAAGGTCGAAAGTAGCATATCCGAGGTGTCTCCATTCGATTGATTTCATAAGCAAGTGCAGATCCTAGGTTATCTGGGAAAAATTTAATCGCTTACTTCCAGGAAGAGGAAAGTAACGGACGTGCGGAAAGAAGTAGAAGAGAGAAAGAAAAGCACATAGAGAAGCAGAAGACAGAGAAAGAATTAGGCCGTGACTAAATCGAGATAAACTCCGTAGGATCTCGAAATGAACAGGCTTAAGCGCCCTCACTAAAAATCCCCGTATACAAGGATGGAGAAGATATTTGCTCTTATTTAACGCACTTCGAGAAGATCTTCGAAGTCAACAATTAGGAATTAAAATCAAATGGTGTTGCCCGGCAACTTCCACTCCTGAACCTTCGCAACATATTCATTTAGCTTCCTTCAGAAGCCACCCTTGAATATTCAACCCTAAAGGCAGAACTTCTTTCTGCTATTAACATAAATCCAGAATTTTATAGGGTCAGATTCCGCTCCGCACGAATAAAGCCAGCCAAACCTACAGACAATTTGAATTCACCCTTCGGCGTAACTTCCAATTCTGGTTGGATTTCTCCTAAGTATCTAATGATTATGAATCACTAATTGATTTCATTCTAAGGGATCAACTAATGTCGACCCTCCCTCGCAAACTAAGGGCCTCCATAGCGGACAAGAGAGCGTCCACTTTCAAGGAGTGTGTGGAAGAAGCCGACCTGCATGCTTCCAGTCACGACAACGACCTCTATCTACCCCAAGGAGGTCACGAAGAACCATCCTCCCTTCCCCAAACACAAGTTTGGGTTTAACAGAAGCCAACCCAAGGGCAACAACTGCTTTGTAAAAGTGCAAGCTCCGAGCAAGTACAGGCCTCACCTGCCGCGAAGGCAAAATGACGTGAACCCCCGTTACTCCCATCCACGCCTAGCAACTACCCCCGTAGACCAATTGTATGCTTTCCGCGTGGCACTCCTAGGCATTTAAGTTACAATTGACCCCCAAATTCTCAACTTAGGACCTCGTCGAGTCACCAGGTCCACCAAATCTCTGCTGCCTCCTCACCAAATCAGCCACCCGCATCGCCAGCGGCCCCTGCTCCCTCTCCTCCGGATCAACCGGTAAATTTCCTGTTCAACAAGAGTTCTCCCGGTGGGCTCCAGTTTGAAAATAACGCAGTAAATGGTTGCCAAGTGTCAACCTTGGTTAGAGATACAGGTTGCATCTGTTTAGTAGTATCCGACAAACTACTACGCCCCGTAAGCCCCCAGCATAACAAGTTCGCCTTGGTACATGACTTTTTAGGTCGTGCCGCTAGGTTTCCAGTGATACGGTGCCATATTCAGTACCAGTACTTTACCGGATGAGCCGACGTTTTTTTTTTTTTTTTTTTTTTTTTTATAGAGCCCATCTGGCAACTACCCACTTGGGCATAAGTCGCCGAAAAACACGACAGCCTAGAATTAGGCTACTTTAAAGTTAAAATATGAAAACTTAACAATCAATATAAATTTGAAAAACTTAACAATCGAAGCAATCTCCGGCAGCGGGGGGAGGTCCCCCTCACCCCGGTGCAGGAGAGTGCAATCTAAAACAAAACAATAACAAAAAAAGGAACCTTAAATAAAGGGGAGAAGGCCGGCCTCCCCCAAAAAGTCAATAAGTCCACCAGTCATGGTGCACGCACTCGTCCCGAGTACAAGGGACAGGCGGTAGCGACCCCACCCATCCCGGTACCGAGACAGGTATCGTGCGCGAAGATCACCCAGACTGGGACATTCGACAAGAATATGCCGAACAGTCTAAGGGACGACGCAGTCGTTGCAATAGGGCACATGCGAGCGCTCCACCAAGTAACGATGCGTCACACGAGTGTGTCCGATTCGAAGACGACAGAAAGCAACCTGAAGCCGCCGCGGCATTGGGGGATAGGTCCATGGGAACAGTCGCGGCGCAATGGCACGCAACTTTAAGTTCCCCTCGACCGTCTCCCATCTTCTTTGCCAAGCAGTCCGAAGAGCTGCCCGTATTCCTGCCATGTAGTCGGTGTGAGGAAGAGCGAAACGCTGGTCCGGTCGCAGAGTCCTCGCGGAATCTTTGGCGCCCTCATCGGCGCGCTCATTCCCCGCAATTCCTACATGTCCAGGAACCCAGCAGAAGATAATCTCGACATCTGCCCGGCTCGCCAAAACCGTGGCGTCACGGATTTCGCGAACCAGGGGATGCGGAGATTCCAATGCCCTGAGAGCACTCAGGGCGCTTTGTGAGTCGCTATAAATCACAATCCGGTCTCCGAACCGGGCACGTCGCGTAATCTCCCGTACCGAGTGGTGTATTGCCACCAGCTCGGCCGTGAAGACAGACGCAGCGCCTGGTAGAGCCCCGCTGACTTCAAACAGAGGGGATACGGCGTGGAAGCCGACCCCCTCTTGGGACTTGGAGCCATCCGTATACACTGGCACGGTACCAGCGTGACACGATGTGTGCTCCAAAAAGATCGAACGCAATACTCCCGGCGCAGTACAAGCTTTGGGAGCAGAGGCGTGGCGACAAATAGCCAAATGTGGTACCCTCCAGGGTGGCGTCCTGGGCAGAACCAGGGGCGCCACCGGCCCGAGAGCTATATCTACCTCTCGAAGGAGTTTCCTGGCCCTAAACCCAAAGGGCTTAGGGTATGACTGGCGTCTCTCGGCGGCATAGGCACCATCGAGATCAGCTGCGGATGCAGTGAGAGCTGTTGGCGACTGGGGGAGGCGCCGGGCTCGCGCGTACAGGCGAGTGATGCACTGCACGCGGCGCAGAGCGAGTGGCATCTCCCCAGCATCGACCAACAGGCTCTCAATGGGGGAAGTGCGGAAGGCACCGGTCGCAAGGCGAAGGCCGGTGTGGTGGATCGAATCCACCTTCCGCAATAAACGCTCGGCTGCGGATGCATAAAACTCGCATCCGTAGTCGAGCTTCGAGCGAACAAAGGATCGATAAAAAAGTAAGGCGGTAGCCCTATCAGCGCCCCAAGCGCTGAACGTCACGGAACGGAGAATGTCCATGGCGCGGGTACAAGAGACCCTAAGGCTGCGAATGTGAGCCTCCCAGGTGAGGCGTCGGTCGAATACAAGACCAAGGAAACGGTGCGACTCAACCACATCCAGGCGCACCCCATTAAGAAACAAATCTGGGTCGGGGTGAAGCCGTGGATGGCGGCAGAAGTGCACCACCTTAGTCTTGGCCAAAGAAAACCGAAACCTGTGCGCTTTGGCATAGCAAGAGACGCGGTTCAATGCCTGTTGGAGTCGGCGCTCCAGAGTTGGCATCTGGGCCGCGCCAAAAGAGATCGAAAGGTCGTCCACGTAGAGCGTAGCGAGAACATCTTCCGGCAGCACCGAGGTGATGCCGTTGATGTTCAGGGCAAAGAGTGTGACACTGAGGACACTTCCCTGCGGGACACCCTCTTCCTGCTCCTTTGGGCCGGAGAGGGCTCCCCCCACCCGTACGCGGAATCGACGATCTCGCAAAAATTCAGATATAAACATTGGGAGGCGTCCCCTCGCCCCCATCGTGTGGAGAGTCTCCATGATACCGTATCGCCATGCGGTATCATAGGCTTTCTCGAGATCAAAAAACACCGTGGCGTAGTGCTGTCTACGAAGGAAAGCCTCGCAGACGGCATTTTCCAGTCGGAGCAGAGCATCCGACGTGGAGTGGAACTTACGGAAGCCGCACTGTGCAGAAGACAGATGGCCTCCGCTGTCCAGGAAATAGGCTAATCTAACATTTACCAATTTCTCCATCAACTTGCACACGCAAGAGGTTAGAGAGATTGGGCGGAAACCGGTCGGAGTAGAGTGATCTCTCCCCGGCTTGCGAAAGGCGAGCACAGTAGCGATTCGCCAGGAGTCTGGGAGGAGACCTTCCACCCAGATCCTGTTGAACAAATCTAATAGAAAGGCCATGCCTCGCTCACCCAGGTGTCGAAGCATGGCGTACGGGACATCGTCCGGACCATGGGCGGTGTCCGCGCACGAAGCGAGGGCGGAACGCAACTCACTCACAGTAAACTTGTCGTTGAAGGGTTCTCCGCCTCTGGAGGTAAAGTCCAGCCGGCGGCCTTCCGCGACATCACGACGTGCATTGAATGCTGGCGGAGCAGCATCACGGCTAGAGAATGCGGAAAAAGCGGTCGCTAAGGATTCCGCCACGGACGCGGGGTCCGAGATTGCGGTCCCATTCTCCTGGAGAACGGGAGGGGGGTCCTGCGAGAACTTGCCCCGAATCCTTTTGACTCGCTTCCACACCTCAGCTAAAGGGGTCTTCCCGTTAAGTGAAGACACGTATGCCCGCCAAGAAGAGCGGCGGGCGTGCTTCGAAATATACCGGAACCTAGCCCTAGCCCGACGAAATTCAGCGACGGTGAAATCGTTCGGGCGGCGCTTATAGCGCATGTAGGCATAACGCTTCTGTTTGAGGGCCGTCTCACACTCGGCCGACCACCATGGGAGTGGTCGGCGTGCAAAACGGCCAGACGTCCTAGGAATAGTAGTCAGGCCCACGGCGATGAGGTTGCCGGAGAAGAACTCGACGGCCTCATCTACCGACCTAAACTCCTTGACTGAGATAGAGAATTCAGTCATTTCCTGAAATGCAGGCCACCGCGCCCGCGCCAAGCACCACCGAGGTGGTCTCTCAGGCGGCAGTTGCCCTGAAAATGATATTTGAATGGGAAAGTGATCACTACCATGGAGGTCATCGACCACCCCCCAATCAAAATCAGGCTGTGCATCCGAAGAGCACAAAGATAGGTCAAGGCAAGAAAATGAAGCGGTTCTCGGACAGTGATGCGTAAACTCATCCACGTTTAGGACACCCATCTCAAGCTCTTCGATCAGATCGGCAAGGACTTGTCCCCTGGGATTTATGGTGTAATCTCCCCAGAGAGGATGCCTGCCGTTCAGATCTCCAAGCAAGAGATAGGGCCTCGGCAACCGTGCCACGACGCGGCGAAAGTCCCCCGCGTCGAAGTCAGCTGACGGTGGAATGTACGCAGAAATGATAGTATACCTCCTATCCAGGTGCAGCTGCACAGCCACTGCCTGAAAGGAGGTATCTAAAGAGAAAGGAAGAACGGAGACATCATGCCGGGTGTAAACCGCGCATCCCCCAGCCCGGCCGTCCCGCGGTGGTTGGGTCGCAAGACCCTTATACCCCGGGAGGGCAGGCAGGGGGCACGCGCCTAGCATGGTCTCCTGCAAAAAAATAGCTAACGGGGAACGGGATGAGGCGAGCCTCCGCAGCTCCTCCCAGTTGGCCCGGAGTCCACGGCAATTCCATTGAAGGAATATGCCCTCCAGGCCTAGCTCGGAGGAGACGCGGGGGCCCTCCTCGAATTGAAGACCCTCACGGGAATGGCCGTACGCTTCCCGGGGGCAAAACCCCCGGCGCTGTTGGCCGGACAAAGCGCTGAAGGCGCTGTCGCCTTCGAGGAATTATTGGGGGAGGTTGGGCTCGCCATGCGAGTCTTTTCCTCCCTCCGCCTCGAAACTTTAGGCAGGCGTTGCGGCTTCGGAGGCGGGGGGCCCTCTTTTCGAGGAACCACCGTCTCCGAGCCACTCGCTCCACCTCGGGGCGTGGGCAAAGGGGCCGAAGCTCCTTTGTTGCTGTCCTCCTTTCGGGGAACAGCTTTAGGAACCCCGGAAGATGGCCTAGCGACCATCTTCAGGGGTGTTGCCTCCTGTGAGTCTAACGACTCGGTGGAGGCGCGTGGCCGTTTCGCTTTACGCGAAACGGTCACGCTGGGGGAAGAGGGGGGAGCCCTGGTTTTAGCCGGGGCAGGGTATGAACCCTTTTTGCCGCCAGCTTTACCAGGGGAGCGCCCAGGTTGGGTAGAGCCCACAGAAGGGCTCCGAATGGGCGCGGAAACAACCGTGCTCGTTGGCCTGGATGGGCCAGGAGCAGAGGGTGCCTTTCTAACTATTGAGGCATATGACGTCCCAGGCAGAGCCGGGCGCGCCAGGACCAAGTCCTTTGCCTCGCGGAATGAGAGTCGATCCTGGGCCTGAACGGCCAGGATTTCTTTCTCAAGGAGATATGCACCACATTGCTTCGAAGAAGCAGGGTGCGGCTCTCCGCAATTGACACACTTGGCCACACACGATTTGGACTTATCGTGTGCGACCTTGGAGCAATTTACACAGACTTCGGGTGACCCCGATTTTGCACGTCTACATGATCGATTCGTATGGCCGAAGCGGTGGCAGTAATAGCACCGCCGCGGCAGTGGCACGAATGCCTTCACGCGGTAGCGGTACCAACCGGCACGCACCGACTCAGGGAGCTTGTCACAGTCGAACGTGACGAAGAGTGTAGGGGTGGGTCTCGAGGCCCCTCCCTGTTTTCTCATCACACGCTCGACCTTGACCGCCCCATGGTCGGCCAGCTCTAGGGTGATGTCCTCAATGGAGTAGTCAACGAGTTCCCTCGCATAAACTACTCCTTTCACAAAGTTCATGGTAGAGTGCGGCGTCACACTCACCGGGGTGCCATGAAGTGTCCGAAGAGCACTTATCTTGGCCCGCACGGCGGGATTCGCCGCATTCGCCAGAAGGCTCCCGTCCGAGAAACGGGTTACCTTCGGCTCTCTACCAATTGCACTAGCTAATCCTCTCCTCTGATGGATCATGTTGCCCTTGGACAACATGGTGCCATCAGTGGAGCGAATAACGAGGAAGCGTTTGAAGCCAGCGGGCTCGAAAACGCCAGGTAACCTCTGAATCAGGGGCCCCGATGTCATCGAGGCTCCGCCCTGTGCATTCTTGGTCTTAGTCGTAGTCATGGGCTCCGCACACGAGGGGGTAGAGGGGCCGGATGTGCCGATCTTGGCTTGGTCGCTTACCAAAGTGGCAGCAGACCCATCCGTCCCCGCAGCCCCCGCGGATGGAGAGGAGCCCCGAGTCTTCTTCGTCTTTTGAGTCTTTTTAGTCTTTTTCTTTTTAGGAGAGGAGGGCGGGGAATGAACCCGCTTTTCACCTCCGCCGGCAGAAGTCCCCAGGCCAGATGGACCAGCCTCAGCCAGGTCCCTCTCCGAAATGGAGAAGGTCCTGGTTGTCGTAGGGGCACCTGTCGGAGGAGATCCCTCCCCTCCTTCTACTGCCTCGGAGCCCTCAGCCATTTGAGGAGGACCTTGCATAGGGGCGGATTCGGGTTCGGTGCTTGGCGCCGAGCCCGAATTCCCCCCCATGGAAGGCCCTACCGTCTGGGGCTGGGTCTCCTCAAGGACCATGTCTATCACAGGAGGGGCCTCCAGTTGGCCATCCCCTCCCAGGACATCGCAGGTCCCCTTGGCAGTATTGTCACTAGTCAGGTGGTGTGGGGAGGCACAGGCCTTGACCCCAGCAAGGTTCAAAATTCTTGCCAGCAGGTCTTTTGAGGGAAGCGACCGAAGGGGCCTGGCTTCCCTCTCCCCCCTAAGGGGGTTTGCCCTACCGAGCCGCTTGCACGAGGGGCGGTCGGCAATGGGCTGCCTGCTGGCTTTCTTGGCAGTCCCCTTAGAAAGCAAAGGAGGGACTGCCGCTGGAGATAGGGAGGTGCCCGAAAGCACCTCCAGAGAAGGGGGTGAGGGGGAGTCCCCTACACCCGTAGGCGTAGGAGAGGAGTAAGCCTCCTCTCCGGTTAAAGAATTATGGAGGGTCCCTTGCGCAAGCACAAGGGGGGGGACCTCCATTTTCTCGGTGGAGCTGCCCGAGGGCGGCTCCGTAGATGTTTTTGGGGAAGTTGGGGGTTGGGGTTTTTGTTTTTTTTCATACATGGGCATGGTGACCCTCTTTTGATTACGGGACGCAATAGCTCATCACCTCTCGCAGTTGCCCGCACTGCGAGAGGTGCTTACAAGCCCGGCAGAGCCAGGCGCCGCCATTCGGGACCACCCCTCCCGCCTGGTGGCCTGGCAGTCCTTCGGCATGGCGGCTCCACCTTGGACACGGCGTAAAAAATATAGGTTGTGAAGAGGAGAGGAAAAGGGATGTGAGGAAGATGTGGGTGGGGATGAAGCAGGTTGTTAAAAAAAACCCATCCCGAACCGGAGCTGAGGGGTTAGGGAACAATGTCCCCTCCCCCCCTCAGCCCCGATCCGGGGTGGTTGGCTTGAGAAGAAGGTCAGCATTCTACCCTGTGAAATTAGAGGCTGACCAGAGAAAGTTGTGGGAGAGGTTGTATGAAAAGCGACGAGGTAGGGGAGAAATCGGGCTATCTGAAGGAAGGAAGAGAGGCTAAGCTGGGGCCGGACGGAGCGCTGGATCCCGTCAGCACGGCGGCCAGGATGGCAAATCGCCGCGCCCCTTACGGGGGGATGAGCCGACGTAGTCGCGGCCCGATAAAATTCTGCTCCGTCCTTATCGGACAGAGCGCACAGCTCTTC
Organism: Ceratothoa steindachneri; assembly: GCA_963969495.1. Lineage (NCBI taxonomy): Eukaryota > Metazoa > Arthropoda > Malacostraca > Isopoda > Cymothoidae > Ceratothoa > Ceratothoa steindachneri. Next base: position 22,208,843 of record OZ018320.1, on the reverse strand, counting down.
CAAAACCCAATTTCTCAGCTGGTCGTTTCCAGGGCCCAGGCGGAGAAAGCAGTATCGCTTTCGGTACCCCTCTCATCCCCAGACGCTGACCTCGCCACCAATCGGCAATTTGCTGAGGCGTAGAAGAATTGCTCCACATTATAACCCCTCTGGAAAAAAGCAAGGAAGAAGGAGACTAAAACGGTCTGATGCAATCGGAAGATCGAATACACCGTGAAGGACGCATTATTATATTGTTCTTCTGTTAAACCGAAGAGTCTCCCGAATAACGCGTTGTGTGTGCCGAGAACGTATATCCAACCCATTCTAAAGATGGCTCATGATGGCCTAATGGCCGGACATTTCGGTCCTAACAAAACGGAAGAGTAAGTTTTCAAATATTTCTTTAGGCCAGGTGCGGCCAAATAAATTATAAAATTCTGCAAGTCCTGTGACCTTTTCCAGGTCACCTCCAAAGGGCGTATAGACCCCGTCCCCTTTCGAAGGCACCGAGAGTGGCCGAGCCCTTCGCCCGGGTCTCAACCAACCTAATAGGCACCATTCATCCCTTGTCAAGCGAGGGACACAATTATATCTTAACCATCGTCGATTGCGACACCCGTTTTCCAGAGGCTATCCCCATGAAGAAAACTGATAGCATTTCTTGTGCAGAGGCTTTAATCACAATTCTTTTCCCGAATAGGGATTCCAAGGGATATTTTATCCGACAGAGAACATGAATTCACCTCTGAATTTATGGAGTATGTCGGTAAACTCCTTCTCATCAAGCTTCTCTCCACGATGCCCTGGCACCATTCCGCTAACGGGTTGTGCGAAAAACTAAACGGCACCCTCATAATGGTACTCAAGGAGGTGTGCCACGACCAGCCCAAAGAGTGGCGCCGCTACCTCCCCGTAGCGTTATTCGCTTAGCACAAAGTCCCCCATAGGACTTTGGGGTTCGCTCCCTTTGAGCTGTTGTATAGACGTAACGTCCGAAGACCAATGAGCATCTTAAAAGAATTGTGGTCCAATCCTAGAATGGATGAGGAAATTAAATCCTCTTACGCGTATGTTTTAGACCTGCGTACGCGGTTAGAAAAATGTGCGGACATCGCTCTGCGGAACGCCGATGTAAACCTGGAGAAATACCGCACCTACTTCGACCTAAAATCAAAGGCGCGTTCGTTCAAACCAAGTGACGAAGTATTGCTCTTGATTCCTTCCGAAGCAAATAAGTTCCTCTCCCACTGGGAAAACCAATCTCCTTTTTAGAGCCCCGCAGCCCGGTGGATTACCTGATCGAAACCCCCTCCGGTAATAAGATTTACCACATCAACCTCCTAAAAAAATACCACTGCCGAGCTTGCCTAAATAACATAGTCGCCCTAGACGAAGAACCCGTCCTTGAAGCAGCCTATCCCGTTGAACCCTTGTGTGTGGTCCAAATGGTGTGCGTAGAAGCATACGATGAACATCCTCTGCCGTCTCTTCCTTCTCCCAAGCGGATCCTAACTGCGACTTGGACGTAAACTCCAATCTCGCCCCTAATGAGAAGGCTCAATTGCTTGCCTTATTGGAAGGCTTTCCTGACGTCATTTTAGAATTCCCGGGTTGCTCAACCCAATTTACGCATGAGATTGCCCTCAATACTCAAGATGTGATAAGGACCAAGCCTTATCCCATACCCGTACATTTACGGCCGACTTTCAATGCAGAGATCGAGAACTTATTAAAATTAAGAATAATAGAACCCTCATCATCCGATTTTTACTCCCTCAATGTCATGAGGGAGTTTGGCGCGGAACCGATACTAGTAATCAAGCAAAGTCTTCATGCCTTCGAAGACGCGAAATTCATCGCCGAGATCGACCTCTGCAAAGCCTACCACTAAGTGCGATCAAAACGCTCTACCGCTTTTGCTACTCAAATGGGGTTATTTCAGTTAATTCGACTTCCTTTTGTGTTGGTAATTGCTTGCGAAAGTTATAACCGGATCATACGCCGGTTGTTAGATGGCCTATTGAATGTGACTTTTTATTTCAATAACGTGTACGTCGCTACTCATACCTGGGACCAACACCTAGAGTCTCTGTGCGCGCTACTATCCCGGTTACACGTACACGGGTTCAAGGTAGGCCCGACAAAGTGTCACTTCGCCTATGACACTATTTACTACCTTGGCTTCCAGGTCGGTAAAAATCAAATGCTTCCCCAGGATGACAAGGTAAAGGCTATTTCGGAAATGCCGCTCTCCCAAACGAAGAAACAGCTTCGTTCCTTTTAGGGATCGGTGTCATTCTATCGTCGTTTTGTGCCGAGTTTCGCTGCCATAGCCTCGCCCTTTAACGATATGCTTAAGAGAACGGTCCCCGATCCAGTGAATTGGACCCCTTCCGTGGAAGACCGCTTCCACCAATTAAAATACAAACTAATCTTTGCCCCTATTTTGAGATTACAGAATCCTAATAAAACATTCGGAATTCGTGCCGATGCCTCCCGGGATGGCCTAGGTTCTGCTCTCGTCCAATGTGATGACAATGGAGTGGGATATCCTGTAGGATATGCTAGTAGGAAGCTGTCCCATCGTGAAAAAGCGTACGCCACCATAGAGGTAGAAGCTTTAGCCATAGTGTAGTCTATTCGTAAGTTTAGGATTTATCTCATATGTAAAGAATTTATTATCTAAAGTCATCAGGAACCCCTGGCTTACCTAAAGGACTGTAACAGCCAAAATGGCCGTTTAATGCGTTGGAGCCTACTACTCATGGAGTACCAATTTCAGATCATGTATGTTAGAGGCACCGACAACTGCCTAGCCGTTAGCTTGAGTAGGAATCCAATAGAACACCCCTCCTCCAACAACCTGAGTGTATAGAAAAATTCGTGTTTGACTCATTTTGTAAATACTAGTTTCCTTTTTTTTTGCCTTGTTGATGTGTGAGTGTATGTATAGATTGAGTTCTCTGTGGTTACACATATGTAAATCCCGTGTAGTGTTATATGATTTTTTTTCCTGTTGGTAAACGTTAAAATTGTAGCTTTATAAGTTCCCCTCTTGATGAAAATAGTTGTAGACATTTTTCTCGGCCCAAAGGGTTCTGTGCTGTAAAAATGTCTTTGGTTAGGGAGAAGTGTAGAGAGATCCACTAAAATTGTAGTATTTCCCCACCTCCTAAGATATTACTTCGGGAGAGAAAGTGGGCCGTTACTCTCACAAACTCTCCGACTTCCTCCTTTTTGGACTTGCCACCAGGTCACTGAGAAATTCACACCGATGCATGACGGGTCGGGAGATTACTCATCTATTTGTGGGTTTCCCTCGAACAACTTTTATAGCTCTAGCCGCAGGTCGTCCCGTCAGACCCGCTGATCCCGGCATCTTACACTTTCTCGTAAGGACACTCTCGGTTGTCCCGGCCGATAATGAGGGTTTGAGAAGGCCCCTCTCTCTCTCCCTGTTTTGGAGAAATCCGGCTATATATGCACCCTCCCAAGGATTACCCAGAGATTTCGTTAGACGACGCTTCCTTGATCGGAGGTTCGATTCAACGACGCTCTCTGTCAAGAAGCGTTTAGTGACGGTCGCAGGCCATGGGAGAGCTGGACAGCACACTCGTATCTTCGGGTCAGGAAGAAGAGTCTCTTGAGGCAACGTCAGCCTTGCTCAACCGTCTTCGGATCAAGGATTAGGGAAGCCGTCCTCCGAAGTTCTTCTAGTGACCTCTTGAGGACAAGAGGCCCAATAGCTCGCTCAATCCGAGTTTGAGAAGTCATCTCCCCCCTCCCTTTGAAGTTCGACCGGTGATCCTTGAGGACAAGAGGCCCTATAGCTCGCTCAATCCGAGTTTGGAGAAGTCACCTCCCCCCTTCGAATCGAAGTTCGTCTGGTGACATCTTGAGGACAAGAGGCCTGCATCTCACTAAATCAGGGTTTGGAGAAAGTAGAATCACCGTCTACGGGTTTCCGACAGAGTAATTAAGGTTACCAATACACCTCCCCCAAGTTCGCCTCGCTTTACTCTCTAGGTTCAAAGGAACTAAATCGCTCACTATCCTAAATCTCCCATTATAACCATTTAATAACCCTGATTATCCAATTAGTATTCGGAACCTAATTTTGTCTTATTCTTGTATCTTTATATCCATATTTATTGTGTACATTTTATCTAGTATATATTAAAAATATATTTTTGTCATTTTGTTTAGAATATTCCTTGGTTACGCAGCTGCAGCTATTTATTCAAATCGCACTCTTAGAACAATAACATTGGTTGCTTTGCTTAGCCTACCTTAGAGTCCCTGTGCCTATATTCCCGTACACTTGGCCATACTTTCACACCAATCAATATGCAAAGAAAGCCAAATTCTAAGGAATTTTCAGATTTTCAACGAGATAAGATTGTTGGTCAACCTGAGAGTAGTCTGTCCCAAAGACATATTGCCAGGAATTTTGTAATACCCCTTCTCTCCGTTACTACAATTATAGTACAATTTAATGAAAACCGCTTTTATCACTAAATTCACGAGCTGGTAATGCTGGGGATTTTAAAATATGTCTTCGTGATGTTCAAAATCTATTGAGAACAACCATCAATTAAACTCTTTGAATTGGCAGAAATATTCTAAGTTAGAACAACAACAGCAGTAAATTACTTGCACTCTCCTGGATGTTATGGATGTACAGACAGAAGGAAGCCTCTTTTAACCACGATCACTATTAAGAAGAGGAATGAGTGTACTGGAAAAATCAAAGACAAGCTTTGGGAAATTTGGAACTACCGAATTCCTTTAATTGCGGTGAAGCAAGAGCAGGTCTATGGGTCATGCAAATCTTGTATTGTGTTTATCTTCTGCCCGCAACGAGTCGCTGGCTCAATGTAGCCAGCTAAAACCAGTGTTACCATATGTAATTTAGGTCACTGAGTTCAAATATGATATAGGTTGGCCACCACGCGGCACCACCTAGTGGCTAGATGTGATAAATTGGCCATTTTAGAGATATGAAGGTCAATCAATGTCACCAGGGGAAATTGAGGGTTCTTAGTCCCAATCTGATTAATTCTCGCCGCCGATATACTCGATCACTTTCCTCTAGTTTCTGACGATTCGAGGTTTGCTAAGTTTTCAGGGAGTAGACGGGTATGGGTTTGGAGATTACCACCACACGAGTATGACATAAACAGGTTACAACCCAGAGTGAAACATTGGGGCTTTTCTGTTATGGTGGGCGGGTTATTTTGGAATGATGGTAGGTCGGAATTGGTCGAATTTCTTAATAATATTAACTCCGGAAAATACATTTTCACTTTTAAAGAGGTACTTTTACAAGTGTTTTCAAATGATCAGATTGAAAAAGAAAGTGGTTTATTCATGGACAATGGGACTCTTGATCAGAATGGTAGGACAAAAGCGGCATCAAACAAATTCCTTGGCCGAGTAAGTCCCCTGAGATGAACCGGATAGAACACGTGGGAGGAATACTTGAAAAGATTTTACGAAAACTTCCAAAAATCCAAAAACACGGTCACAAAAATCCAGAAACACTATCACAATTGGTGAATGTCAAAGATGGTTAGAAATACCGCAATATATAATCTAACTTATTGAGTCAATGTCTATGCGAGTTGCAACTATAAAGGGAAGTCCACAAATTATGTATTGTCATTGTTCAAAATACATATATTACATTCTTTAAATTAGAAAATTACAGTATTTCAGACATTACCTAGGTATTTACTGTCTTCTTCCATACCTATGTGCATTCCCCAGTCATTGCGCTTTCTGCCCCCGCAGGAGTAGGAACCTCGCGCTATATACCTCTACTAGACTGGGCTTAAATACAAGGACAGAAGTCTACCAAGGTAAAGGACCTCACAATATAGCAAGATAAAAGTGCGGATGCGTATAGTTTGATATGAAATAAGGAAGAATATCAATAGCAGGTACCAGTAGGAGTTAAGGTGGGTCATCATCTACCGATTACCTCACATAATTAGGAGAAATGTAAAGGGAAAAGTAAGAGTTTGTAAAAAGGTTCAGATCAGAAAACCGGCCAAAGGAACAGTATCTCTTGGCATTGACTTTAAAAGTACACGTAACGTCACCATCTGAGGAATTTATGGTTGATGGATCTGGGAGAGAACAAGGCCCTCCCAATGTCATCTTTACTACCTATTTCACCCCTAGTAGTCAGAATAGATAAAAACACGGTGTTTTTTTTAAAAGAGGGCAGATTACCACCCGAGAGAGGGCAATAATTTCCTTTAGCAGTGACTGTAGTGCTACCGTTCCCACACCGTGACAGGCGAATTCGGAAGCATATAATCCTTTATTAGCCATCGTAAAGATAATGAAATTTAATTAAAATCGACTTTCCATTAAATCTTGTCTACTCGATATCATATAGCACTTAAGAGGTGAAAAATCTCTTCATTTTCGATAATCCTTTGTCTTGGCAGAAAAGCTTCGCTTGAATTTCGTCTCCATGGAAGATAAAATTGCATCTAATAATGAATGAAAAATTCAAAGCTAAGAAAGAAAAATAAAAGGATAAGGTCATGTCATATATAATGCGCCCAATTTTTACAAGTTTATTATTATTTTAAGGATAAAAATAATCGAAAGCAAGTTTATTTTTATACTAGTCTACTAAGGGGGGATTTACACATACACGAATCACTCGTGGGGTCCACGCTGAGTTCCAACCGGCGAAAACCATTGGCAAACCCGTCTTTACCCCTGAGAGACTCGGGAGATGCTCGCAGTACCCGGCACATTCGCGTCCCCCAGGGGTAGCGCAAAAGATTTTGCGCATGTTGAAAATGTTTTGAAAACCACGTCGGTAACCCCTAGACACTCGGCGTGTTACTCAGCAATATCCGAAAGCACAAGAAAGCACACAGGAGTACCCGTCGGATCCGAGTGCTACGTATTCACCCTTTTAAATCCTTGTAAACCCGTTGGATGCCACGAGTGGCTCGCCGAGTTTTACGGGTCACACGCCGTGTATTACGGGTGTTTATGGCTAGCCCCAGGTACTCATAGGTCATATGCAGGGTAATACGGGTTACCCGCTGAGTTCACCTGGATCACCCGTCATGTGGTTGGCCGAAATCATATAAATAAGAGCGGTTTTCAGCCTCGGGGCATATTTCTGCCAGACTTTAAAACACATATGGATCTACCTTGCTAACAGGCGGCCCTAATTAACCTCCACTCTGCAGAAGTACTGGACGTCAAATTCACCCAATACTTCCTTCTTAAGCTGCCAGAATACCTCCTCAGGCTCCTGGATTACCTCCAAGTTCTTGTATTAAGAAGCTATCCTACTAGATTACCTCCTGGACATGCCACCCCGCCGTGCCAGGGGAAAAAGATTCAAGTCGGTGCCAGAGTCTAACACAGTCTTCTGCCTCTAAAGATTATGGAAGTCAAGCTACTTCTGTATCTGCATCCAAGGCTATTTCTTCCTCTAAACCTCCACCCAAGGCTGATTCTTTATCAAGACCTCCATACAGGGCTGCATTTTCAGCTGTACAGAGAGATGGCAACCTACCAGTTCCTTGTGATGCAGATCGTCTCAAGAGATTGTGCGAGTCAATGTGGACTGTGAAGCTGATGCATGCTTGACCCTCAGGAAGTGCCAAGATCAACCCCACAGACAAGGGGGCCTAGATTATGAGAGCATTTGGCTTTTTGGATAGGCACATCACTCGTATCCAGAGGATCAGTCCATCATCTTGAAGGCCAAGGTGAAGAGGCAGCAGAAATCACAACTCATGATGAATATAAAGAATTTGTCGAGAAAAGCACCCTGACACGCCAAAGGGCAAGTCCAAGAGGAAAAGAAGAAGGGATAATGCTTTTCCAAGTCAACTGGTAAAGGAGATGTTGGATGTTGCTGTGTCTTCAAGTCACCTGATCCTGAAAGAATCCAAGAATCCATCATGAACGTCAAGCATGTCTTCTGGGGTGGTGCCGAAGAATGAACATGGAGGGAGAGTCCTGTCTTAGCAAGTTCCTGTATCAAGAAGCCCTCCTCCTAGACTAGTCTGACTACAAAGATCTACAGAATCAAGTTACCAGGGCAAAGAAAAACGCTACCCACGAACACCCACCGAGTAACCTGTGAAATCAGTAATACTCGGCTTGTAATCCGTAGTAGTCAGGTGTAATCGGCGTGTAATACATAGTAATCGGGTGCACCCATCCGGTAATCTGTGATACTGATCGGATTACTCGTAGTACTCGTGATACCCTGTGGATCACCCGTAGGAATCGTGGCCAAATTCGACAATTTTCGGTCCAAACATGCCCGATTACCCGGCGGATATTACATATATCACTGGTAACTTGCCGGCCTACCGATGATGTAATTTGACGTCATGAACTCATGGCAAACCGTGGCTAATCCGCTCCACAACATGGCGTGGAGCCTACGGGTGATCGGTATATGTGTAAACTCCCTTACACTCGAAGCCTAGGTACATGACTTAGCCTAACTCACTGTTTACATTTTGCATACATTGGTAGTTATTTTCTGTGCTATTAATTTCGTATTATTTTATTAATTAATTGTGACTGATCATTAAATGATGAATAATATGAGTGTCAGAAGAGCACATTCACAACGTTAGGCTTTGGGATTTTAGAAGAGGCATTAATACTAACGACTGATAGTTTGTGTCAAGTATTACAGTGAAGAAACAATTAGTGTGAGTCAGTGCCATAATAGCTTCAGAATTTTCGCTCTGGAAACGTTAGTCATAAAGATAAACCCCATGCAGAACGACTCGGGAAAAATATATTAAGATCTAGTTATTCTTAAAGATGAACCCCATTCAGGGCAACTTGGGAAATTATATCAAGATCGAGTTAGTCTTAAAGATGAACCCCATTCAGGACGACTCGGGAAAATTATATCAAGATCTAGTTAGTCTTAAAGATGAACCAAATTCAGGACGACTCGGGAAAATTATATCAAGATCTAGTTAATCTTAAAGATGAACCCTATTCAGAACGACTCGGGAAAATTATATCAAGATCTAGTTAGTCTTAAAGAGGAACCCCATTCAGGAATACATGGGAAAATTATATCAAGATCTAGCTATTATAAAAGATGATCCCCATTCAAGACGACTCGGGAAAATTATATTAAGATATAGTTATTCTCAAAGATGAACCCCATTCAGGACGACCCGGGAAAATTATATCAAGATCTAGTAATTCTTAAAGATGAACCCCATTCAGGACCACTTGGGAAAATTATATCAAGATATAGTTAGTCTCAAAGAAGAACCCCATTCAGGACGACTCGGGAAAATTATACCAAGATCTAGTTAGTCTTAAAGAGGAACCCCATTCAGGAATACACGGGAAAATTATATCAAGATTTAACTATTATTAAATGTGATACAATTGCCTGCTGGCTTCCGCGCCTCACTTCAATCACATATTGAAACTCATGCTTCCCACGTTCATCCTGCGAGAAGAGAGTAGCATGGCGTCCTAATCGCCCAACTTTATCCGAGTATTATCTTCCTACGCCCCAAGTTTAATCAAGGAGGTTCATTCAATTCCCCGTTTGCCTGCAGGCGTCGATCTGGCCAGATTAAATTGGGCTTATGTGAAGATAAGATTGTTCGAAGCGCTAGTGGGACATTCCATGGAAGTCCCCTATTGCCCTGCCCCCAGGGAGTGGCTCCGCATATTTATGCGATAGAATTTTGCGTTTGAATCAGATCCCGATTATCTTCGCTAGGCATCACGCCGATCCGGTCTCCCTTGTGCACCTAGGAACTCTACCTCAAGAACCCCCTTATTGTCCAGAAGAGGAAAATATCCTTGAGTGCCAAGGTTTGTACCTCTCGAGACACCAAGTCAGCAAGGCCACCCTGTTGTTCAGTTGTTCAGAAGAGAACAACTTTAGAACAGTCATTGTTCTTCGAGCCCGTTCGACAAGAAACGGTTCTCGCTCCCCTGAGATCACGTCAGAGGTAATTACAATTGTTCAGAAGAGAACAACTTTAGAACAGTCATTGTTCTTCGAGGCCGTTCGAGTAGAAACGGTTCTCGCTTCCCTGATATCACGTCAGTGGTAATTTAATTCCCCGATTTTAACGTTCTTCAAGATAACGCTTGGTTACACCAATAACCTCAATTGTTCATCCAGAACTTCTCCGATATCCTGTCTCGAGGATCGCTCGTACTTCCGAGCCCCACTTCGCTCCCACTCCTCGAAGTCAGTCTTTCCCCGCTCGTTAAGGACAACCCCCCTAAAAGCCCCTTCTCCTGGGAAGGAAATCTCCAGTCGGACCGAAGCCATTCCTTCAAATCGCCTTCATCTGCACGACGACCTTATAAATACGTAAGCTACGAATTGCATTTAACTATTTAACTTTGTGCCAACGTAACTCCGTGCTTTACAACGGATTTAGCCAACCCTTTCCCTTCTTGTTTGTTTTGCCATTTAAATCCCTCCAAATCTTAATCCACCGCTTAGTCAAATTTATCATATGACCTTTTTCATTTCATGTGTATCTCCCATTTTAATCCCAGGTCATGTAAATATTTTCGATGTGTTATTTTTTGTTAGATTAATTAATAAAATTGCATTTTACTAATGCTTGCAATATTATTTATCCTTGGGCTCCGTTCCACTTCTTAAGTATATTGAAGATAAATAAGCCCTCTCCAGGCCTATTTATTAACGTAGAATAATACTCGGCCATCTGATCAAAACCCTGCAATCGAATATAGAATAATCCCCACAAAGAATAGATATATAGTATCAAGATCTAGCTATTAGTAAAGATGAACCCCATGTAGGACGACTCAGGAAAATTATATCAAGATCTAGCTATTATTAAAGATGAACCCCATTCACGACGACTCTGGAAAATTATATCGAGATCTAGTTATTCTTAAAGATGAACCCCATTCAGGACGACTCAGGACAATTATATCAAGATCTAGTTAGTCTTAAAGATGAACCCCATTCAGGACGACTCGGGAAAATTATATCAAGATCTAGTTAGTCTTAAAGATGAACCCCATTCAGGACGACTCGGGAAAATTATATCAAGATCTAGTTAGTCTAAAGATGAACCCCATTCAGGACTACTCCGGAAAATTATATCAAGATCTAGTTAGTCTAAAGATGAACCCCGTTCAGGCCGACTCGGGGAAATTATATCAAGATTTAGTTAGTCTTAAAGATGAACCCCATTCAGGACGACTCGGGAAAATTATATCAAGATCTAGTTAGTCTTAAAGATGAACCCCATTCAGGACGACTCGGGAAAATTATATCAAGATCTAGTTAGTCTAAAGATGAACCCCATTCAGGACTACTCCGGAAAATTATATCAAGATCTAGTTAGTCTAAAGATGAACCCCGTTCAGGCCAACTCGGGGAAATTATATCAAGATTTAGTTAGTCTTAAAGATGAACCCCATTCAGGACGACTCAGGACAATTATATCAAGATCTAGTTAGTCTTAAAGATGAACCCCATTCAGGACGACTCGGGAAAATTATATCAAGATCTAGTTAGTCTTAAAGATGAACCCCATTCAGGACGACTCGGGAAAATTATATCAAGATCTAGTTAGTCTAAAGATGAACCCCATTCAGGACTACTCCGGAAAATTATATCAAGATCTAGTTAGTCTAAAGATGAACCCCGTTCAGGCCGACTCGGGGAAATTATATCAAGATTTAGTTAGTCTTAAAGATGAACCCCATTCAGGACGACTCGGGAAAATTATATCAAGATCTAGTTAGTCTTAAAGATGAACCCCATTCAGGACGACTCGGGAAAATTATATCAAGATCTAGTTAGTCTAAAGATGAACCCCATTCAGGACTACTCCGGAAAATTATATCAAGATCTAGTTAGTCTAAAGATGAACCCCGTTCAGGCCGACTCGGGGAAATTATATCAAGATTTAGTTAGTCTTAAAGATGAACCCCATTCAGGACGACTCGGGAAAATTATATCAAGATCTAGTTAGTCTAAAGATGAACCCCATTCAGGACGACTCGGGAAAATTATATCAAGATCTAGTTAGTCTTAAAGATGAACCCCATTCAGGACGACCCTGGAAAATTATATCAAGATCTAGTTAGTCTAAAGATGAACCCCATTCAGGACGACTCGGGAAAATTATATCAAGATCTAGTTAGTCTTAAAGATGAACCCCATTCAGGACGACTTGGGAAAATTATATCAAGATCTAGTTAGTCTAAAGATGAACCCCATTCAGGACTACTCCGGAAAATTATATCAAGATCTAGTTAGTCTAAGAAGATGAACCCCGTTCAGGCCGACTCGGGGAAATTATATCAAGATTTAGTTAGTCTTAAAGATGAACCTCATTCAGGACGACTCCGGAAAATTATATCAAGATCTAGTTAGTCCAAAGATGAACCCCATTCAGGACTACTCCGGAAAATTATATCAAGATCTAGTTAGTCTAAAGATGAACCCCGTTCAGGCCGACTCGGGGAAATTATATCAAGATTTAGTTAGTCTTAAAGATGAACCCCATTCAGGACGACTCCGGACAATTATATCAAGATTTAGTTAGTCTTAAAGATGAACCCCATTCAGGACGACTCCGGAAAATTATATCAAGATCTAGTTAGTCTTAAAGATGAACCCCATTCAGGACGACTCGGGAAAATTATATCAAGATCTAGTTAGTCTAAAGATGAACCCCATTCAGGACGACTCCGGAAAATTATATCAAGATCTAGTTAGTCTAAAGATGAACCCCGTTCAGGCCAACTCGGGGAAATTATATCAAGATTTAGTTAGTCTTAAAGATGAACCCCATTCAGGACGACTCAGGACAATTATATCAAGATCTAGTTAGTCTTAAAGATGAACCCCATTCAGGACGACTCGGGAAAATTATATCAAGATCTAGTTAGTCTTAAAGATGAACCCCATTCAGGACGACTCGGGAAAATTTTATCAAGATCTAGTTAGTCTAAAGATGAACCCCATTCAGGACTACTCCGGAAAATTATATCAAGATCTAGTTAGTCTAAAGATGAACCCCGTTCAGGCCGACTCGGGGAAATTATATCAAGATTTAGTTAGTCTTAAAGATGAACCCCATTCAGGACGACTCGGGAAAATTATATCAAGATCTAGTTAGTCTTAAAGATGAACCCCATTCAGGACGACTCGGGAAAATTATATCAAGATCTAGTTAGTCTAAAGATGAACCCCATTCAGGACTACTCCGGAAAATTATATCAAGATCTAGTTAGTCTAAAGATGAACCCCGTTCAGGCCGACTCGGGGAAATTATATCAAGATTTAGTTAGTCTTAAAGATGAACCCCATTCAGGACGACTCGGGAAAATTATATCAAGATCTAGTTAGTCTAAAGATGAACCCCATTCAGGACGACTCGGGAAAATTATATCAAGATCTAGTTAGTCTTAAAGATGAACCCCATTCAGGACGACCCTGGAAAATTATATCAAGATCTAGTTAGTCTAAAGATGAACCCCATTTAGGACGACTCGGGAAAATTATATCAAGATCTAGTTAGTCTTAAAGATGAACCCCATTCAGGACGACTTGGGAAAATTATATCAAGATCTAGTTAGTCTAAAGATGAACCCCATTCAGGACTACTCCGGAAAATTATATCAAGATCTAGTTAGTCTAAGAAGATGAACCCCGTTCAGGCCGACTCGGGGAAATTATATCAAGATTTAGTTAGTCTTAAAGATGAACCTCATTCAGGACGACTCCGGAAAATTATATCAAGATCTAGTTAGTCCAAAGATGAACCCCATTCAGGACTACTCCGGAAAATTATATCAAGATCTAGTTAGTCTAAAGATGAACCCCGTTCAGGCCGACTCGGGGAAATTATATCAAGATTTAGTTAGTCTTAAAGATGAACCCCATTCAGGACGACTCCGGACAATTATATCAAGATTTAGTTAGTCTTAAAGATGAACCCCATTCAGGACGACTCCGGAAAATTATATCAAGATCTAGTTAGTCTTAAAGATGAACCCCATTCAGGACGACTCGGGAAAATTATATCAAGATCTAGTTAGTCTAAAGATGAACCCCATTCAGGACGACTCCGGAAAATTATATCAAGATCTAGTTAGTCTAAAGATGAACCCCTTTCAGGACTACTCCGGAAAATTATATCAAGATCTAGTTAGTCTAAAGATGAACCCCGTTCAAGCCGACTCGGGGAAATTATATCAAGATTTAGTTAGTCTTAAAGATGAACCCCATTCAGGACGACTCGGGAAAATTATATCAAGATCTAGTTAGTCTAAAGATGAACCCCATTCAGGACGACTCGGGAAAATTATATCAAGATCTAGTTAGTCTTAAAGATGAACCCCATTCAGGACGACCCTGGAAAATTATATCAAGATCTAGTTAGTCTTAAAGATGAACCCCATTCAGGACGACTCAGGAAAATTATATCAAGATATAGTTAGTCTTAAAGATGAACCCCATTCAGGACGACTCGGGAAAATTATATCTAGATTTAGTTATTATTAAAGATGAACCCCATTCAGGACGACTCAGGAAAATTATATCAAGATATAGTTAGTCTTAAAGATGAACCCCATTCAGGATGACTCGGGAAAATTATTTTAAGATCTAGTTAGTCTTAAAGATGAACCCCATTCAGGACGACTCCGGAAAATTATATCAAGATCTAGTTAGTCTTAAAGATGAACCCCATTCAGGACGAATCCGGAAAATTATATCAAGATCTAGTTAGTCTTAAAGATGAACCCCATTCAGGACGACTCGGGAAAATTATATCAAGATCTAGTTAGTATTAAAGATAAACCCCATTCAGGACGACTCCGGAAAATTATATCAAGATCTAGTTAGTCTAAAGATGAACCCCATTCAGGACGACCCTGGAAAATTATATCAAAATCTAGTTAGTCTAAAGATGAACCCCATTCAGGCCGACTCGGGGAAAATATATCAAGATCTTTGAAAAATAATACTAGAATAAAATCCGATTATAATTGAAGAAGTAGTGACAGGAAGGTTCATTGTCGTTTAAAGGAGATAGCCTTGTTTTCACGATTGAGGCAATGGATTCCTAACAACCTATCAAAAGTACACTTGCAACAAAGATCATCTCTCTTTTCCCGACTAAGCAGTAAACTATTTTTTAGGACGATTGTTAGAGAAAACGAAATGTTGGTTATGTACAATAAATTAAACATCTAGACAATAAAATAGACCTCGAGAAAAACCAATACCCTAGGCGAAACAGGGCATCATTCACGAAAGAATTTCTTGTGCATTTGATGGGATATGAAAGACAATCCATTTTTAACTTAACGCAAACCAGACTATCATCAAAGTGGTTTTATATATTCAGATCATTTATATGCAGTACTTAAAAGAAAAAGGCTAGCATTAATAAATGAAGAAGGTTCCTTTATATCGACAACGCGCTACGTGTTATCGCAAGAGATACCATAAAAAAGCTAAGCAGTTTCGATTAGGAACTAATGTTTCATGCTCCATACTTTCACGACTTAGTCAACTTACACTTTTTAGGAATTTCGCGAATCACCTGAAGAGAATGAAGATGTTATCAACATAAAAGTTCGATGCAATCTTAAAGAACTTTTATTTAAATCAAAGACGTACGATTTTTACAAACATACTATTGCAAAGTT
This sequence comes from Ceratothoa steindachneri, assembly GCA_963969495.1. Lineage (NCBI taxonomy): Eukaryota > Metazoa > Arthropoda > Malacostraca > Isopoda > Cymothoidae > Ceratothoa > Ceratothoa steindachneri. Next base: position 22,193,156 of record OZ018320.1, on the reverse strand, counting down.
AGTAGAAAAAGAAGACGTGCTAGGAACTGGGGGAAAACTATTAATTATTAAATTAATATTTATTTAAATAGAAATAACTTCAAAGAGTTATTTGATCTCTATCCATAAAATAATGATGAACAATAAAAAATTGCGGCATTATTTAGGTGATGACTAATCTTATTTAGTGATGGTGCGAGGTGACAGCCTAGTGCGCACCTGGTACTGCTATACATTGTGCGGATCTTGGAGAAGACAAATCTGCTCTCGGATCTGTGTTTTTTTAATATATATATTTGTTGTGAATTTCAAATGATAGGAAACTAGATACTAGGAAAAAATATTATAGACTGTGAAAACTTTGATAGACAGTAATTAATTCGTATAGGTCATGATAATCTCCAAAGAAATTACAATATAGGTAGTCAATTTTGAACACGGTCAACATGGACACAGAGTTAGATATCGAATGATCTCAAATAATTATATGAAATTTTCGTTTCCAAAATAGACTAGAGTTTTAAAATACAGACTTATGCATATTGCTTGTACCCTTGAAGACCTCATTTAGTCTATGTGGTACAATTATGTAATTCATACATGCAAAAAAACATTGATATATTGGACCGCCTACAGTATTAGCGACGAAATTATTTCCGGAACTAAGAACTCGTACAATTTCACACTGAGCCATCTAAATTTGCCTTCACTGGGAGATTGCCATCTATGTAGCCAATTTATAGAAGTCTTTATAATACTAAACGGGTTTACTTATATATAAATAATTTGGACTCGATATTTGAGCTAGTTAATTGAACAGCCACTAGAAATAACAGTTTCAATGTTCTAAACAAAAGATTTGACACTGCGAGAGCGGAATTTTTTTTATTAGAAAATAACAAATTTGGTAACATTTGACTAGGAATGCGTTTTAAAACGCTACATTAAATTTTTTTAAGAATATAATCCTTAAATATTACTTTAAAATATAACTTTGAATAAATAAAGAAATGTGAAAATAATTATTTATTCATACCCTATCTTCCTTCTACCTCTCCTTCATTACTGAAATCCATCCTTTCCCCTCCTCTTCGAACTAGCTTTGAATTGATCTTTGGATCTTTGCTTCTTCGGAATTCTTTGAAGGACTGTCTTAACTCTGAATTTTGATACTCCTTTGTATGTATACTTGGGTTAAGAGAACGCAAAGCATCAAATTTAATTTAAATCGTTTTGTTATTTCATTTCCATTATTACTTTTATTATCATTATTACTTTTGTTTATTATGCCACCTGTATGTATGGCAAGAAGAATACTCATACCATCTTCCTACGCCTGTCCTAAAGGTGCCTAATCTGGGATATGGGACCCTGACCTGGAAAGTTGCATACCCGAAAATCTGAATTTTGCGACCGCAATACAAAAAGGCGATTTGTGGCATTGATGTGCAATAACCACACTTTGTGAGAAAGCGGTTAAAGATTAAGATAGGATTATAATTATATTTGTTAACCAATTGCAGATATAAATGAAAAGTATGTTTAATTTATAATTTTAGTTTAGTCGAATAAGGTCGACCTTCAACCGAAGGTTTCTCCCTGAGTAGACAAATTTCACCGAGGAGGGACTCCACTTCTCCGTAGCCCAACCGAACATCCCTATCTAAGCTTCATCATTGCTGCGAGGATGATAGAAACAGCAGAGTGATTAAGGATATTTACTTAACCCCACAATTTTGGGGAGTGGAAGTCGTTAATTGAGATTCACCGAAATGACATGACTCCCTTTTTTGTATGTCACATGTTCCTGTGCTGGAGGGAGGAGGGTCTCTCCCTGACCCCGGAGCGCGTTTCCTTCTTGCTTGTTTCTTTGGTTTGGTTTGTTTTTTTCTGTATGTTTGTTGTTTGGGTTTTGCATTTTTGTGGTTTGTTAATCTAGCGGGATTACGGCGATTTATGCCCTAATAGTCAGTCGCCAGATGTGCGACTTAAAATTAAAAATATCCATAAGCGATTGAACAGCTCTCGCAAAACATCACAGCAAAGCGTTTGGGAATTTGAAGACTGGGTCACATTTGAGAGTGAAATGCCAACCACAACAAAAAGCTTCTCTAGGCTGGAACCAATAAAGGGCTACTTTTTATTTGAATATTTAATATCTTTCAGAACTAGAGGGAGATACGAACTGTGTCTTAAATATGGGGTCTTTAGAACCCTTATATTTTAACACGCAATTCAAAAATACTAATACCATTTCTGTGCCTTTGTACATGATAGCTGTACGCACGTAAAATCCACGAGTTCGTTCAGACCAAACAATTCAACTGGGTTTGATAAAGCGACATCGTACGTTTATTGTAATCGGGAAACTTTGAGAAATCTCGAGACAAATGGTGGAGTGTCTCGAGATTTTTCGAAGTTTTTCCATCTGTAGAATTTATTCTACAGATAAAAATAATCTTACATTTTCCATTTTTTTTGTGACAGCAAACTACGACCTTATAAGGGAATCTATCGAAATGAATATTGTTGGGTGTATTAGAGTGGTTCCCTGAAAGTCACCTACCTAGCGATGAACGATGCCCAGCCCCCAGGACCCGATTCAGTGTCGGTTATCAACATTTGCTAGGTATAGTAGTCGTAGGGGAGAGAATTTTAGGCACTGATGCTGTTTTATGAGTTTTGCAGTTAAGAAAGTTCAAGTTTGTACTCCTGTCACTTCCTCTTCATTATTTATGTGCGGATATTAATTAGTCCTTCTGGAACCCTTGACTGTTTATTAAAGGTACCCTTTTCATCGGATTTTTTTATTCCAACTAAATAATCGATTGGTTAATAGTAAGTTAAACTAATGTACGCCGTGATGATATGCGGTTAGTACAGAGTGACCCCCCCAAGAGGGGCCTCCAAATTCGATAGGTTTCATTTATTAATTCGACAAGACATTAAGAAATGAAGCCTAAGAAAAGTTAGGGCCGCTTTAAGGGGGGGTTAGTCAACCTGTGTATGAATGAGTAGCCACGCTCTCTGCCTAGGGTACGCCTGTGGGACGTTCTTCATCCACGCCAATCGAGTGACTGTATCAACTAGGGCTGTTGGATTGGTTTATTGGATACAGTCACTTGCTTTGAGTGGATGAAATTGCCACTCAGGTGTACCGGATGCAATGTGGAGATGACTTTTCATTGCTATAGCAACCGCAATAAACTGGTTAAGAAACTCATGAAATTGAGCTTTCCTTTCATACACTCGACTTTCACAAATTGACGTTAATACAATAATGGAAAATGGATCCAGGTTTCAAGGATGTCGGGACTATGATTGATATTCCTGCAGACGAAAAAAGAATATCAGGAAAGCGGAAAGACATGATCTAGAATGCTTCAAAAGGTGAAGTTTTCATTCTCCTCTATTGATTTACTCGTTTTAGACTCCTATTGGAGTAGTTTTAGAAAAAAAATCTCTCTCAAAACCATTATTAATCTAAAACTGATTTTCTAAAAATTTGCTAATCCTTTTTTACATCTCCTCTTTCTCACACCCTCTGATGCCAATTATTATGAACTACTCTTGCTTTAATAACGTTCTAAACAACCCACGCATCCTCCATGAATGAGCTCCGCCCCTTCGAAGGCACACGAGTTAAATTCATTTTGTGTGGCTTGTATTGTTCTACTTCGAAGGACTTCTTCCTCCTTCCGCCTCTTGCACATGATCATCCTGTGTCTCCTCCCTCCCTCTGATCTATTTCAACGGGAAAAGGTGAAATCGGGAGGGATTCATCAAAATAATCTCTTAATAACTGCCTCTCCCCCCTCTACACCCCTTTTTGGAATATAAATTGAATGAGCGCACATGTTAATAACTGCTTCGAAACTTTATTTTGCCTTTAATTTCTCTCCATTGATTCTTTCCTCCAAATTTTGAATGTCAAATATTTTAATGAGAACTTAACAAACAAAGTTGCCACCACGGAAGTGCTATGACTTTGTTTCAAAGACGAAAAGATTTAAAAAGAACTTGCATGGTATCTCACCTTGTGTATTACTTCTCTCCCATTCGATTCCACGTCCTCTATACATAGTTAGCAATTCTGTGATCGATAGGGCGCACCAAACTCCGTCTGGAGCCTAGAGCAAAGTAGGACCCATCACACCCAGCCAACAGATTTTCCATACTGCTCTCTCTTCATCCACTCTCGAAACACCACCCAGAAACTTTCGTACCGAAATGATCTCGAGACATGCGTGTTGAGTTTACCCTTCAGTTAGTAGAAGAAAAAGGGTAGAATAACTTTTATAGAAAATGATAGTTTATGGATAACTATTACAAATCTAAGGTAAACAAATATATACGGTTTTTATTTTAGAGAATTATTAAATTACTAATTATGCATGAACAGTATCATTATCAGTATGAATTATATGAAATTTAGCAATCCCATACAATAGTATGAAAACCACCAAAGGATATACAACCTTGAATGACTAATTCTTAATATTAAATTAAATTTCTTTTCACATCCTTTCGATAAATTAATGGAAGTCCTAATTTATGCAATGGAGGGCTTGTTTGACGGTGAATGGGCCCGCTGCTCTCGCTTGGTCAGGGGCAAAGGGGATTTTCCCTAAAACAAATGAATGTCGACAATGTTAGTGATTTCTTGGGAAAGGAAAAATGTGTCGTCATTATTATTGTTGTCGACACCAACCAACTACGACTGTCAAAACCAAACACAATAACCTTCAGCGATTTCAAAACAGTGAAAAAAAGTTTCCTGTAGAAATCGTGAATATCATTACCGTCAAAAGTATATTGACTAAAAATAAAAATAAACGTGAGGCCCGGATCTAACACTTCGAACAATAACGAAGACATCAAGGACTCGTAAAAAGTAAGTAGGCTTAACTCGATACCATTCCCTTTTATTGCCTTTGGGACTTCTGTTGAGGTAGGCCCAGATCTATGATTTCTTATTTTTATAATATAAACTGGAGTTTGTAGGCCCCGTCTTTTTAGCTCATTTTTATGGAGGTGCAAACTTCAAAATAGCATCGGTCTTTTGGGGGACATAAAATGCGGTCTGTTAAAATTATGATAAAAACATTCGAACTTCCCTTAGTGAATTTGTTTCTTTTGTTGGTTTTCTTCTATTTATTTTTTTCCTATTTAATGGATTTGAAAGCGTAAATAGGCACTAACTAAAAAATAATTGAAATTTTTTTTTCAAATGCGAATATATATAAGTGCAAAAAATCCAATAAGGAAAATGAAACGAAGATAAAGTACTTTCTAACTTTATCCCAAGTTCATCATCATGAAATGACGTAAAACAAAAGAAAACTGTAATATACCATAGGCATAAGGTCAAGTAGAGAGAACACCCAAAGTTTTTTTAAATTTCCCATCTGACAAATTTAAGCTAGTGATAGGCTACTCTAAAGTTCCAAAATCAAACCAAAAAAGCAACAAAGAAAACAAGCAAATAACCAAAGACGGCAAATAAGCAAGAATGAAACATTCTTCGGCGTCCGTGTAAAGCCAGCCTCCCCAAGCGCAGAAACAAAAGACACACTTTTTTCCCTTATTTCTAAGAGACCTAGCGACTGCCTACTAGGAGATAAATTGCTGTAATCATCTTACAGCCTAATGCTGTAAGAAAAAACATAGGTAAAATACCAAAAAACAACAAATTTCCCTCCAAAACATAAGCAAAAAAAAAACAACACACACACCTACACAAAAAAACAAGAATAAGAAGAAACACGATGTGACGTTGGGAGGAGCCCTCTCCACCCGACGGAGGAAAAAGTGTACAAGTTTATCTTCACAAACTATCCCGAGTACAATGGATAAACGGTTCCGAACCAGCTCGTCCCAGCATCGGGACAAGTAACTTTCGGGAAGCTCACCCGAAAGGATGCGCTAAAGGGTCTGGAGGAAATGCATACTTCGCGATCAGGTGCAGGCGAGCTTGCCATCAAATGGCGCTAAATCCCGCGTATGTGCAGCACAAATGGAAGACGAGAGAAAGTGACCTGAAGTCGATTGGAGGGTAGGTCCATGGGAACAGGCGTGGCGCAATGGCACGCAACTTTAAGTTACAATCGGTTGTCTCACATATTCTCTGCCAAACAGCCCAGAGGAGGGAGACCTTAATATCAGCCAAGTAGTCTGGGTGAGGACGAGCGAAGACCACGTCTGGTCAGGTAGACGTAGTCGAATATTTGTCGCTCTCATTCCCTGCAATTCCCACATGGATACCGCAAACATGGGTATGTGGATATGCAATGCCCCGATAGCAGTCAGAGTGCTTAGTGAGTCGCTAAAGATCAAAATTAAACCTCAGAAACGGGCAAGACGCATTATCTGCTGTGCCGAGTGGTGTATTGAAAACAGGTCGGTCGAGAAGACAGATGCATCGCCTGTTAGAGCCCTGCTTAATTCAAAGAGAGGGTGGACACGGCGTGGAAACCGCCCATTTCCTGGGACTTTGTGCCATTTGTATTCAATGGCATGACTCCAGCATGACACAAAGTGTACCCGGGAAAATTTGAACGCAATACTCTCTGTGAGTATTGCATTCGCCCAACTGGCGAATGCCTAATAGGGCAAAATTAGCCGTACTCAAGCAACAGCCTAATACTAGGCTAGATTAAAAAACAAGAAACAACATGTAAATACCAAAAAGGGAAAAATAACAAATGCTAATACACAAGCTAAGGCGAACAACTGCGAAAAATTAAAACTAAAACAAGATATGCAAAAAAGAAACAAGGAAGAAGCGCGCTCCGGCGTCGGGGGCAGACCCATCTTCACCCAGCATGGTTAAATAAAGTGAAGGAGGCCAGGATTCTCCAAAATGTCACATAGTCCGCAGGTCTGTGTACAAAACCCGTCTAAATTACAAAAGAGAAGTGGTAGCGACCCTACTCGTCTCGGTACCAGGATAGGTAACGTGCGCGAAGATCAACCAGACTGAGACATTTAACAATAATGAGCCGAAGAGTGCGGACACAGAACAGTCTTTGCAATAAGGTATATGCAAGCGGCGCTCCATCAAATACAAGGAACAATGCACCCCGCAAGTGTGCCCGATTCGAATAAAAAAACGAAACCTGAAGCCGTCGCATCATTAGGGAGGGGATGGAGTGAAGTCTATTAGAATAATCGGGGTGAAATAGCACGTAACTTTAAGTTTCACTCAATCGTCTTCAATCTTCATTGCTAAGCCGCACGGAGGTCAGCCCGTATTCCTGCCATGTAATCGGTGTCAGGAAGAGCAAACCGATGGACTGGTCGCGCAGTCTTCGCGGAATTTTGGGAGCCCTCATCGGAGCGCTCATTCTCCGAAATACCTAAATGTTCAGGAAACCAGTAAAAGAAAATCTCGTATCCGCCCGGCTCGCCCAAATCGTGGCGTCACGGATATCGCGAACCAGAGGATGCGGAGATTCCAATGCCCTGAGAGCACTCAGGGCGCTCTGTGAGTCGCTATAAATCACAATCCGGTATCCAATTCGGGCATGTCACGTACTCTCCCGTACCGAGTGGTGTATTGCCACCAGCTCGGCCGTGAAGACAGACGCATCGCCTGTCAGAGCCCAGCTGACTTCAAACAGAGAAGATACGGCGTGGAAGCCGACCCTCTCTTGAGACTTGTAACCATCCGTATACACTGGCACGGCTCCAGCGTGACACGAGGTGTGCTCCAAAAAGGTCAAACGCAATACTACCCGCACTGTAGAAGCTTTGGGAGCAGACGCGTGGCGATAAATAGACAAATAGACAAAGGTGGCATATGCCAAGGTGTCGTTTTGGGCAGAACCAAGGGCGCCACCGGTCCGAGAGCTATACATAGCTCTCATAGGAGTTCCTTAACCCTAAACCCAAATAGCTTGAGATATACCTGGCGTCTCTCGGTGGCATAGGCACTGTTGAGATCAGCTGTGAATGCAGTAAGAGCTGTTGGTTACTGAGGGAGGCGCCAGGCTCACGCGAACAAGCAAATTATTAACTGAACACGGCGCATAGCGAGTGGTATATACCCAGGATTGACAAGTAGACTCTCAATGGGGAAAGTGCGGAAGGCACTGGTCGCGAGGCCAAGGCCGATGTGGTGGGTCGAGTCCACCTTCGGTAATACACACTCGGCTGCGAATGCATAAAAGTCGCATCCATAGTCGAGCTTCGAACAAACAAAGAATCGATAAAAAAGTAAAGCAGTAGCCCTATCAGCGCCCCAGGCGCTGAATGTCACGAAGCGACGAATATCCATGGCGCAGGTAGAAGAGACCCTAACGCTGCTAATATGAGCTTCCCAGGTGAGGCGTCGGTCAAATACAAGACAGATAAAACGCTGCAATGAACTACTTCCAGATAAACTAATATTTAAACACAAGTCTGGGTCAGGGTAAAGCCGTGGATGGCGGTAGAAGTGCACCACCTGAGTCTTGGCCAAGGAAAACCGAAGCCTGTGTGTTTCTGCATAATGAGGTACACGGTTTAATGCCTGTAGGAGTCAACGCTCCAGATATGTCATCTGGGGGTCGCCTAAAGAGATCGAAAGGTCATGCATGTAGAGCGTAGCGAGAGCATCCTACGTTAGCAACGAGGTGATTCCATTAATGTTCAAGGCAAAAAGTATGACACAGAGGACACTTTGTGGCGTGACACTAGATAACACCCATAACATCACTTGTCATTATTTTTTATTCATGTTCATTTATACCTAAGGGTAGTATTTAAGTCCATTAATTCTTCTCTCACAAGTGTGTGTGGTGTTCTTATCTATGATGAGTACACCCAATCATGAACATGCACTTGACACCGCTCCCTGATGACCACGCAAACTTAGGACACCCAATGAATCATACCTCTACCCTCTCCTTAATAGATATCCCAATGATAGCCGACTCTGGATGTCAGAGTTCCATTATACCTCTTCGTTTAGCCCTCGCAATGGGCATTAACAAAAGCGATATCATCCCCGTTAAACTCACGATGCGAAGTGCGATCCAGGAGGATTTGGCTATGGAAGGTGGTATCATTGTGGAAGTCTCCACTTCAGACGTCGCTGGATCATCCCGCAAGATCAAGCAACTCCTCTATGTTTCGAGTAAAATAGACAAGGCATTTCTCTGTCGGGAGGCACTCATTGCATTAGGAGTCATAGCTGCAAGTTTTCCCTAGGGCCAATGACTTGGAATGAAGACACCCTAAAAGCCTTCGAGTTCAATGAAACTATATGTTCCTGCCCTAGACGTGGAAGTGACCATACCCCGCTTCCCAAAGACCTACAAGAAGGTATCACGGCCACAGATGAGAACATCCCTCTCCTCAAGAAATGGATTCTTGACTATTACAGCTCGACTGCCTTTAATACGTGTGAGCACCTCGCTACCGATGATGCATTGTGAACCTCTCGAGCTGCATGTTAATTCTAAAGCCAAACCAGTAGCTGTTCATAAAACTGCTCTCGTCCAAATCCACTGGCAGGAGAAAGTAATGGCTGACCTCACTCGGGATGTTCGAATCGGTGTACTCGAGAAAGTCAGATCTAAAGACCCTGTGACCTGGTGCTCGCGGCTGATCGTAACAGCGAAATCGGATGGATCTCCCCGACGAACTGTAGACCTCCAACTCTAAAACTGACATGCCGTGCGACAGACCCACCATGTACCCAGTCCATTTCATCTGGCAGACAGAGTGTCCCAGTATACCAAGAAAACCGTCACAGATGCATGAAAGGGGTACCATTCCGTGTCAATACGCTAAGAAGATCAGCAAATCACCAATTTTATAACACCGTGGGGACGGTACAGATATAAAGTCACTCCGCAAGGATTTCTGGCCAGCGGAGATGCCTACAACCAGAGGCTCGCCGCCATAATCGCCGACATTCCCAGCAAGATCAAATGTGTCGACGACACCTGCATGTAGGCAGAATCAATTGAGGTGGCCTTCATGCAGACATGCCAGTTGTTAGACCTCTGCGCTAAAAACAGCTTTACCCTGAATCCCAATAAATTCCAGTTTTGCAAAGATGAGGTGGAGTTAGCAGGCCTTACAATAACGCAAACAAATGTCAAGCCAAGCGCCAAGTTCTTAGATGCAATCAAATAAATTTCCCAGCCCAAGGATATAACCGGAGCCAGGGCCTGTTTCGGACTAGTTAACCAGGGAGCATATACGTTCTCCATGGCTAAACAAATGCAACAATTCCGCCATCTATTAAAACCGTCAGTAGATTCAAGTGAACCGCATAGCTCTCCTCAGTCTTGAAAGTGTCCAAGACAGTAATAATAGATGAGATGAGGGAGGGAGTTTGCCTTTTCCAGCAATCCTGCCCCACCTGCCTAATGACTGACTGCTCCATTGACGGGGTTGGATTCATGCTGATGCAAAAATACTGCCAGTGCAACTCTCGTACATCAGTGCACTGTCCGGGTGGCTGGACACTATGCCTCGTGGGTAACCGCTTCAACCAGCCAGCATAGAGTCAGTATGCGCCCATTGAGGGCGAAGCACTTGCGGTAGCTTACGCGCTCCACTAGACAAGGTATTATATCCATGGTTGCGAAGATCTAACCGTTGCTACATATCACAAACTGTTGGTGGGTGTACTCAATGATAGAAGCTTGAGTGAAATAGACAACAGGCGCCTCTTGAACCTAAAAGGGAATACGTTAGCTTTCAAGTTTTCTCTAATACACGTACCAGGCAAAAAGAACGCAGGTGCCGACGCTGCATCGCGATACCCACTCTCTGATTAAGCAAACTACGTGACTTCTGGAGCAACCGAAACTCATACAGTATACCTGGGTGATCAAGATATTGCCGATAATGTTGCAACTGTAGCGTCCATGAGTTGTACACTTTATGCCGTCACAAACATGGTCACCTGGGATATGGTTCGCCAAGCCACAACCGCCGATGGCAACTGAAGAGAACTCACAGACGTCATCCAAAAAGAGTTCCGTGAAAACTGCTGTGATTTATCCCCATGTCTGCGCCCATATCACCGTCTGTCTGGCAGCCTCTGCAGCGTTGATGGAGTCATTATTATGGGCCAGTATTTTACTTCCTACGTCTCGAAACCTTAGGTGAGCGGGGCAGCTTCGGAGGCGGGGTCCCTCTTTTATAGAACCTACCGTCTCCGAGCCACCTAGCCCACCACTGGATATGGGCGAAGGAGCCTCAAGACCAGCTTCAGGGATGTTGCCTCCTGTGAGTCTAGCGACTCGGCGGAGGCGCGCGGCCGTTTCGCCTTAGTGGAAACGGGCACGCTTTAGGAAGGGGGGAGCCCTGGCTTTAAACTTGTGCTGGGTGTGAATCCCTTGTGCAGCTAGCTTTACCAAGGGAGCGCTCGGAGTGGGTAGAATCCGCAGAAGGGTCAGGAAAGGGCGCGGAAACGACCGTATTCGTAGGCCTGGAGAGCCAGGCCTACGAACACGTCAAATGGATATGGATTTAAATGAGACAGACAGGGGATATGAGGGAAAGTGTGGGTGGGGATAAAGGAGGATTGTGTCCCCTTTCTCCTCAGCCCCGATCCGGGATTGTTGTGTGAGAGGAGGTTGGGCGGCGTCTACCCTGTGAAATTTGATGCCGACCAGAGAAAGTTATGGGAGAGATTGTAGGCAGAGTGAGGAAGTAGGGCAGAAATGAAGGCTGTCTGAAAGAAGGAAAAGAGGCTAAGTTGGGGCCGGACGAGGCGCTGAGTCCCGTCAGCACGGCGACCATGAAGGTAAATCGCCTTGCCTCTTATTAACAAGCCGGGTCTGGGTGTGAACCCTTTGTGCCACCAGCTTTACCAGGGGAGAGTACAAGGTGGATAGAACACGCAAAAGGGTTCCGAATGAGCGCGGAAACGACCGTGCTTGTAGGCCTGGAAGGACCACGAGGAGAAGGTATCTTTCTTAAAATTGAGGCATGGGACGTCCCAGGTAGTGCCAGACGCACCAAGGCCAAGGATTTCATTCTCAAAGAGATACGCATCATATTGCTTAGAAGAAGCGGCGTGCGGCTCTCCTTAATTAAAACAATTGGCCACACATGATTTGGACTTATCGTGTGTGGCATTGAAGCAGATTACACATACTTCGGGTAACGACGACTTTGCGCGTCTACACGAGCGATTAGTATTGCCGAAGCGGTAACAGTAGTTGCACTCCCACGGCAGTGGCACGAATGCCTTCACTAGGTAGCGATTCACAACGCCACGTACCGACTCAGAGAGCTTGTTACAGTCGAACGTGACTAAGAGTGTAGGGGTGGGTCTCAAGGCCCCTCCCAGTTTTCTCATCACACGCTCGACCTTGATCGTTCCATGGCCGGCCAGCTCTAAGGTGATGTCATCTATAGAGTAGTCCACCAGTTCCTTAGCATAAACTACTCATTTCACGAAGTGCATGATAGAGTGCGGTTTCACACTCACAGGCGTGCCATCATGTTTCCGAAGGGCACTAATCATGGACGCCTCGGAGGGATTCGAGGCATTCGCTAAAAGGCCCATCTCCGAGAAACAGCTCAAGTTCGGCTCTCTACCAATTGCACTAGCTAAAGTTCTCCTCTGGCGGATCATGTAGCCCTTAGCCAACATGCTGCATAAATGGAGCGTTTGAAGCGTGTGAAGCCAACTGGCTCAAAAACGCCAGGTAGTCACTGAATTAGGGCCCCCGACGTAATCGAGGCTCCACTCTGCGCAGTTCTGGTCTTCGTCTGGGACTCCAAGCCGGGGGAACGGGTCGGACGTGCTGATCTTCGCTTGGTCGCATACCGAAACGACAACGGCTCCGTCCTTTCTCGTGGCTCCCGCGGGGGATGGGACAGCAGCCCTGAGTCTTTCATATTTTGTCTATTTTTTCTTTTTAGGATAGGAGAGCTGGAAATAAACCCGCTTATTCCCTACGATGGCAAAAACCACTAGGCCTGGTAGACCGGCCTCAACAAGATCTTTCCCTGAAATGGAGAAGGTCCTGGCTTCCACAGGGGCACCACCCGGGGGAGGAAGAAATACTTTCTATCCTTGTGAAGCCTCGGGAACCCGATCTGTCTGAGAAGGAGCTTTTATAGGGGCGGACACACGTTCTGTGCTTGGCACTGAGCCCGGGCTCGACACCAAAGAAGATCTTATCGTCTTGGCCTGGGTCACCTCAAAGAATATTTTCATCTCAGAGGAAACCTCTATATGGCCATCCCTCCCTAAGACATCACTGGTCCCCTTCGATGTACCTTTCATTCTCCCCTGGGCCGGTAAACCGGCATCCGTCAGGAAAGATGTGTGAAGCATGTATACTGACCCCCTGCAAGCTGGTCGTGCACGCATACAGGACATTAAGGGTCACGGGCCTTCGAGCACGGCTATCCCTTGCCCCCTTGGCCCTATCGAACTGTTCTTACTTGAAGTGGTTAATTTTGGACCGCCTGCGTGATTTCCTGGCAGTTCTCTTAGAAAGTGAAGGGGGGACTGCTGCTGGAGAAAGGGAGTTGCTCAAAGTAGACTCCAGAGAGGGGGGTGAAGAAGGAGTCCCCTTCACCCAAAGGCATAAGAGAGGAGTAAGCCTCCTTTCCTGTCAAAGAAGTTTGGAGGGTCCCCTGTGAGAGCACAGGGGGGACCTACTTTTATACTTTTGAGATACCCGAGGGTGGCTCCGACGCTGGTAGAGGCCAATGGGCAAGAGGTTTGTTTATTAGGTTTTCATCATTGGGCAAGGTGACTCTATATTAATCCTAGGACACAAACGCTAATCATCCCACGCAGTAGCCCGCTGCCGCCATTTTAGGCCACTCCTTCCGGCTAGTGCCTAGCAGCCCATCAGCATGTTGGCTCCCTATTAGACTCTGTGTAAAATGCATAGATAGTGAAAGGAGGAAGAAAGGGTATGTGAGGAAGGTGTTGGTGGAGGTGAAGCAAGCATCTAAAAACTCACCACCTCAAACCGGAGCTCAGCCCCGCTCCGGGATGGTGAGGTAAGAGGAAGCTGGTTGGCATCTACCCTGTGAAATTAGAGGCCGACCAGAGAGAGTTGTGGGAGAGGTTGTAGGGTAAGTGGGGAGGTAGGGTAAGAATACAGGGTGTTAGAAAGAAGAAAAAGAGGCTAAGATGGAGTCGGTCGGAGCGCTGAGATCCGTCAGCACGTTGGACAGTAAAGCAAATCGCCGTACCCCGCACGGAGCTGAGCAGAACCAGGGGTGCTTCTGCCCCGAGAGTTACACCGAGTTCTCGATTGTGTTTCTGAGCCTGAAGCCCAAAGGGCTTATGGCAGTGTTAGAAATTATACATTTCTAAATAATGTTATGAATCAAAATAAAAAAAAGTTTCATCACTCATTCTGTTCTGTGAGAAGATGTTCTTTTTCAATTGCTTACATTGACAATAATGGTTAATGGCAAATGGATAATGGCAAATTTCAACCATTATAAATGGTTTAACCATCGCTTTACATTGGTGTCGAAAACTCTCCCTGATGAACCCTGCAGGATTTTAGCACTAGTAGTCAAATGTATCAATTTTATGAAAGCTGGAGATCGGAAGTCTCGTTTTGTTTCAGAACCTTTGTAGAGACATGGGCAATGTTGTGAATCGACTGTTTAAACTTCGGAGGAAAGTTAGATTGTTCCTGGAAATAGCAGGAAAAGATGAGCAGTTAAATAGGTTGAATCTTAGGCTATAGGGCTAAAAAGAAATGTGTTTCATCTAATTGTCTTCGTACATTTCTTGCCAAGTTCCAGAATTGGCAAAGAAAGTCTGTGGCGTCAATTTTTCCATGTTTAAAGACCTTTCAACTCTTTTTGACGAGAATGAAGATCTTCTGCTTGACCGATTACTTAAAACTGAAATTACTAATCATATGAGATCCTTGGAAAGTGAACTTAAAACGTCCTTCCCAGAATTAGAGGAAGAAGAAGGAAAGTTCGTGAAGAATCCATTCACTGGCACGCTTGATATTAATATCATTCCCAAAGATGTTCAGGGCGAATTCCTTGATCTCAAATATGATTGTCCTGCCAAAGATCTCTATGAAATAAATCTCAGTATATATTTGGTGTTCATTTTTTTAGTCATATCCAAAAGTTAGTGAGATTGCACTTTGACTACTCTTGCCTCTTTTAATTACCTATTTATTTGAGTCTGGTCTCTCTACCTTTCTACAAATAAAATATAAGAGCCGGAACTGACTGGATGTGGACCCCGACATGAGATGTGCATTGGATTCGTCAACTGCATAAAAATAAACAATCTCGCCGTTCTCATTGAGATACGATTCAATTTTTGTGAGGTTAGATACAAATACTTTCTATTTTTCTATGCAAAATAACAATTACATTACAGATACAATTACTTTGATTTTGGTATGAAAATTACATTAATTTATTGATATGCAAAAATACAATTACATATACAAATGCTTTCGATTTTGATATAAAAATACATTAATTAAAATTTTAAGAAGTATATCACAAAACTCTATATCAAAATATATGATGATTATGATTATCAAGTTTGTAATAAACAATAAATCAAAGGTGTTCTCTTCATATACATTTTTTCACAGGCACAAAGATCTTAAAAATTCATGAAGGGGAAAATAGAATAAAAAAGGTTGAGAAACCACTGGCATAGGGTATAAATAAAGTCTCTCAGCGGCATAGGCGCCGTCGAGATTGGCTCCGGATGCAGTGAGAGCTGTTGTCGACTGAGGAAGGCGCAGGACTTGCGCGTATAGGCGAATATGGGCTGTGCATGGCACAGAACGAGTGGCATCCCACCAACATAGACAAGTAGGCTCTCAATGGGATGCATCTAGGATGCCCCAAACGACAGGCGGAGCACGGTGTGGTATATCTAGTCTAACTTCCGCAATACACGCTCGGCTGTGGGTGTATATAACTCCCATCCGTATTCGAGCTTCAAACGAACAAATATTTATCGATAGAAAAGTAAAGCAGTAGCTATATCAACCCTCCTTGTGCTGAACGTCACGGAACGAAGAATGTTTATGGCTTCGGTACAAAAAACCCTTAGGCTGTGAATATGAGCATCCCAGGTGAGGCGTCGGTCAAAAACAAAACCAATGAAACGGTGTAAATCCACCACTTCCAGTCAAACCCCATTGAGAAACAAGTCTGGGTCGGTGTGTAGCCGTCGACGGCAGCAAAAATGTGCCATCTTAGTCGTAGCCTAGAAAACTCAAAACTCGTGCGATTCGGCATAGCGTGAGATGCGGTTCAATGCCTGGCATATTGGCATCATCTGGACCATGAGCGGTATTGGCGCTGGAAACAAGCGAGGAACGCAAATCACTCACTCTAAACATATCATTTCAGGTTTTTCCATCTCTGGAAGTAAAGACGTCTCGTCGGCCTCCAATAATATAACGAGGTACATTGGATGCTGGCGGAACAGTATTCCGGCTAGAGAATGCCGGGAGACGGTCACATAGGACTCCGCCACGGATGCAGGGTCAGAGATTATTGTCCCATTCGCATGAACGGAAAGGGCGGCCTTCGAAAACTTGCCCAAAATCTTTTTGACTCGCTTAAACACGTCTGCTATAGTGGTCTTTCCGTTAAGTGAAGACATGTATGCTTCCAAAGAGAGCAGAAGATTGATTAAAAACATACCAGAACCTAGATCTAGCTCGACGAAATATACCAAAAGTGAAATCCTTTAGCCTATAACCACGGAAGTGGTTGGCGTGTAAAACGACCAGACGTTCTAGGAATAGTCGTTAGACGAACGGTGATAAGGGTGCTGGAGATGAACTCAACGGTCTTATCCACTGATTGGGACACAAAATCAGTCATTTCTTGAAATGTGGACTACAGTTACCGCGCTAGATCACCGGAGGGAGAGTGGTGGGGCTCTCAGTCGAAAACTGTCCAGAAAATTATATTTAACTGGGAAAGTGATCACTACCATGAGATAATCGACCGTATCCCACCTAAAATCAGGCTATGCATCCAGAGAGCACAGTAATAGATAAAGAGAGGGAAACAAATTGGATCTCGTACAGTGATGCGTAAACTCATCCACATTTAGGTCAATTATCTTCAGCCTGTTGATCAAATCGGCAAGGACGTGACCCTCTGCGATTGATTAAGTAGTCTTCCCAGATGGATGTGTATACAGTACAAATTCCCGAGCAGTAATAAGGGCCTTGGTAATCTTGCTATGATCCAGCAGAAGTCCCTCACGTCCAAGTCGGTTGACGGTGAAATGCACAGAGAAATAAGAGTACACCTCCTATCCAGATACAGCTGCACTGCTACTGCTTGAAATGTGGTATTTAAAGCAAAGTGAAGAACGGGGATATTACGCCGGATCTAAATGGCCCATCATTATGCTCTGGCCCAATCCTCTTGTGATAAGATCACCAAACCTTTATACCTAGGGAGAGTGGGCAGGGTGCACGCGCTCATTGGGGTCTCCTGCAAGAGAAAGCTAATGAGGAAATGGAGGAGATGAGCCTCCGCAGCTCCTCCCAGTTAGCACGGACTCCGCGGCAAATTCCATTAAAGGAATATGCCCTCCAGGAAGGACACTCAAAGGAAGAGACGTACGCTTTCCGGAAACAGAACTCAGGGCACTGTTGGCCGACCCTGTCTCCTTCGAGGACTTATCTGGGTAGGTTACGGTCGCTATGAGGTTCTTTTCCTTACTCCGCTTCAAAACATTTGACAGACAGGCTGGCGTTGGAGGCGGTGATTCCTTCTTTGGAGGATCCATCTTCTCTGAGCCACCCAGTCCAGTCTTTGGTGGGGGCGTAGGAGACGAAGCTCATTTAGTGTGTTGCCTACTCTAAGTATACTGAATCGGTGGAGGTGCGCGGTCGTTTCTTTTAACGGAAATGGTCACTCTTGGGTTGAGGAGTGGAGGAGCCCTGATTTTATCAGAGGCTGTGTGTGAACCCTTGGTTATACATGAACTTTCAGTGGTTTAATTACTGTTCGTAGAATGAAAACCTCAATTTGATAATTTTTTGATATTAAAGTTTAATACTTTAAACTTTCCTTGTCGTTAATATAAGGTCTGCTGACCAAAAGGCGCGTGCTCTCCCTTATTCTGATTTATCACCTTACGACCTTTAAAACTTTCAATAATTGCTGGAATAACCTTTGAGGACCTTGGCAATTATATCATTCGAAATAAAATTAAAAACAACATAAGGAGTTCAAATTTCGTTAGAATCGGCCGAATAGTTACAATATTAGTACACCCCCTCCCCACAAAGCAAAACAGGGACCGACTGACTGACATAATGAGATATAGAGTCGCATGCGACTAAAAAAAATCATTGAAAATTTCACCAAAGCTGAAAGAATGTAGCGCCATTTCAGCATGCGGGTGCGAGCCGTGAGAAGGTCACATCTGCGTTTTATTAGATACTACTCGTTCATCATCTACCATATATATTTAACAATTGTTTCCACTCAAAATTATAGTTTTATTTACATTCCCTCTTCTGTATTTATATTTTCTTCCCATTCTTACCAAAGGAAGATGTGTACGGAGTAGCATAGGGAGCTATGCTAAATCTGATCTTTGAAAAATTATATCCTCTCTCTGTCCCAATCCACCCAGGAAGATCATGCTTAATTGCACAAATGGGGTAAGTTCAGGAGAGATGCGTTCTATCTTAATGCTCAGCATCGCAAGTAGTCGCTTCTGTAGAATCATCAAAGTATGTACAATTTAAACATTTTCAAATCCTCATCTTCGCATATTAATAAACTTTTCTCAAAATTCATGCTGGAGATGCTTTCCCTAGTTTTCACTTTTTAGTATGAGGCAAAAGACAAAGACAATTTCCCTTTCCGTCTCCTCATTTATTTGCTTTCCATTGCTCTATCTCTAATTCTATGGCTGTTCTACTACTATGCTTATCTTATGGGTATTTTTACCTCGCCTTCTCATTCCCTCGCTTGGATCGCGACACCTTCAATACTTCATTCTGACATCTTACTCTGCCTCTTCACTACTTCATTCTGATATCTTACTCTGCCTATTCAATATCACATTCCGATATCTTACTTTGCCTCTTCAATACCTCATTCTGATATCTTACTCTGATCTTCTATATATCAATCTTATATTTTACTCATCCACTTAACTACCTAATTCTGATATCTTACTGCCTATTCAATACCTCATTCTGATATCTTACTCTTCCTCTTTAATACATCATTATAATATCTTGCTCTGCCTCTTTAATACAACATTCTGAATCTTACTCTGCCTCTTCAATACCTCATTGTGATACTTTACTCTGCCTCTCCAATCCCTCATTCTGATATCTTACTTTGGATCTTTAATACCCCATTCTCATATCTTACGTTGCCTCCTTACTACCTTATTGTCATGTCACAGTTTGCGGGCCTAGTCGCGAGCGACTTTACATCTTACTATGTCGGTCGGTCGGTCCCCATTTTGCCTTTTTTTTGTTTTTGTAATAACATCATAACATTCGTCTGATTCTAATGAATTTTAAACCCTTATGTTGTTTTACATTTTCTTTCGAATGCTATAATTTCCAAAGTCCTCCCAAGGTTAGCCAAGGGAATTATTTTGTTTTGGCAATAACATCATAACTATTCGGCTGATTCTAGCGAAATTTGAAACCCAGATGTTCTTTTACATTCTTTTTCGAATAATATTATTGCCAAAGTCTTTCCAAGGTTAGCCCAGGAATTATTTTGTTTTGGCCATAGCATCATAACTATTCGGCCGATACTTTGCTAGACTAAACTAGGCTATAATATGCTATACTCTGCTAGGCAAGCCTAGAATAGTCTATACTATACTAGGCTATTATAGGCTAGGCTATACTATGCTAAGATATAATGTACAAGGGTAAGATATATTATGCTGATTTAGGCTATAAAATGCTATGCTAGGATAGCATATAGTATGTTAGGTTGGACATTACTAAGCTATGCTTGCCTATGGTAAAATAGGATAGTATAGGCTATACTTGTGTAACATAGTTAATGCTAGGCTAGGTTATACTCTGCTAGGCTAAGCTATGCTAAGCTATAATAGGCTAGACAGGGCTATACTATGTTATGCTAATGTAGGCTAAAGTATGATAGGCTAGGGAGGGCTATGCTCTGCTAGGTAATACTATGTTAGGCTAAGATAGGCTAGTTAACCAAGGCTATAATAGGATAAACTATGCAAGGGTTTTCTAGTCTAGGGTATGGTATGCTATACTAGTCTATGATTTACTAGGATAGGCTATAATATGATAAGCTTGGCTCTATTATGTTAGGTGTGATTATGCTAGGACTCCGTAGGGGGCGCGGCAATTTGCCTTCCTGGCCGCCGTGCTGACGGGCCTCAGCACCCCATCCGGCCTCAGCTTAGACCCTCTTCATTCCTTCGCTAACCCCTAATCTCCGTCTCCTGTACCACTTCTCCCTCACTGTGCCCCTGCTTTTCCTTTGTCGCTTTACAAGCACCTTTTCTCTACCTTTTTGTTGGCCCCTTCTTCTCCTGCCGATAAACCTCCCCGATCACGAACCGGCGCTCTTTTTCATCTCACAACCGAATACTCCGACGCAAAGACGTTAGCCGTGGTGACCTTAACCGCTCAGAAGTCTGTCACGAAGCTTGATCCGACCCTATGATCAGCCTACCATGATATGTGTGGGTTTGGTCTGGGGTTCCCAAGGGGTAGCGGTGCAGGGGTATAGCGTCCCACCTAGTGGTGCCAGCCGGGGCCATGTAAAAGACGCCCAGTAGTGCCGGTCCCTTGTTGGGGTCAGTTTGGGCCGCCACGGGCAGGGGTGTTGAATTTCACTTATTGGCCATGGATACTATGCTTGAATCACCAACTCTACAAAATGACCAAAGAAAAAACCCACAAAAGACAACAGCAAAAAATAAACGACCTCAGAATAATATTTGGACCAGCTCGTTGGTCCAGATACAGAAGGCTCAAAACCACAAGAAACGAACCATTCTGTGCACTCGAACTGCGAGAACAACTACAAATCGTTACAGAAGAGTCACAACCAGAATTATCAATCAATCCTGACCGAACAGAGGCTACAGTTAAAGCCAAGTCAGAAAAAATATAAAAAAACTACTGGCCCTCAGCGCCTTAGGTGATAATCAAATAAAACCAACGGACAAAAATAATCACAACCTGAGAGAAGGTACGGTTCTACTCAACAGATTTATGCCCGGACGCAAAAGTACTGAGGCCTTGACATGCCAAGGGATACAAAGGCTATTTGAGGATGACGGCCATCAAATAGACTCTGTGTCCATCTTCGAGAAAAAATCGGCCACACGCTCAACTCCGTTGAAAATCGCCAAGAAATAACATTCAAACAGCAAACCATCCACAAACAATCAGATTCAAAGGATTTTTTATTATTTTAAAGAGCTCATTTGGCGACTGCCTACTTGGGCATTAGTCACCGTATTTAAGATTGCTAAAATTAGGCATATTTAAAAGAGAATGCTAAAAAAACATAAAAAAAACATAAATTAAAATAAAACAAAGAAAAAAGGTAATAAGCAGGAAGCAAGCTCCGGCGTCGGGGGGAGGCCCGCCTCTCCCCGGCGCAGGGACAGGTAACATGCGCAGAAATTGCCCAGAGTGGGACATTCAACAACAATGTGCCGAACAGTCTGGGGGACAACGCAGTCTTCACAGTAGGGCGCAGGCGAGTGCTCTATCAAATGGCGGTGCGTCTCGCGAGTGTGTCCAATTCATAGACGACAGAAAGCAGCCTGAAGCCTTCGCGGCATTGCGGGGTAGGTCAATGGAAACAGTCGTGGCGCAATTGCACACAACTTTAAGTTCCCTTCAACCGACTCCCATCTTCTTTGTCAAGCAGCCCGAAGAGCTGCTCGCATTCGTGCCATGTAGTCGGTGTGAGAAAGAGCGAAACGCTGGTCCAGTCGCAGAGTTTCCGCGGACTCTTTGGCTGCCTCATCGGCGCGCTCATTCCCCGCAATACCTACATGTCCATGGAACCAAGCAGAAGATAATCTCGACATCCGCCCTTCTTGCCAAAACCGTGGCGTCAAGGATATCGCGAACCAGGGGATGCGGAGATTCCAATGCCGCAAGAGCACTCAGCGCGCTTTGTGACTCGCTATACATCACAATCCGGTCTCCAGACAATCCGGCGTGGAAGCCGACCCCCTTTTGGGACTAGGGGCCATCCGTATACACTGTCATGGTTCCAGCGTGACAAGAGGTGCGCTTCAAAAAAGATGAACGCAATACTCTCGGCGCTGTTTAAGCTTTGGGAGCAGAAGCATGGCGACAAATAGCCAAATGTGGTACCCGCCAGGGTGGCGTTCTGGGTATATCTAACTATATCTATCTTTCGAAGGAGTTTCCAGGCCCTAAACCTACAGGGCTTAGGGTATGACTTGCGTCTCTCGGCGGCATAGGAACCCTCGCGATCAGCTGCGGATGCTTAGAGAGCCGTTGGCGACAAAGGGAGACGCTGCGATCGTGCATACAGGTGAGTAATGCAGTGTGTACGGCGCATAGATAATAGCATCTTTCCAACATTGTCAAGCAGGCTCTCAATAGGGGAAGTGTGGAAGTCATCGGTCGCCAGGCGAAGGCCGGTGTGGTGGATCGAGTCCACCTTCCGCAATAGACGTTCGGCTGCGGATGCATAAAATTCACATCCGTATTCGAGGTTTGAACCGAAAGAGGATTGATAAAAAAGTAAGGAGGTTGCTCTATCAGCACCCTAAGCGCTGAATGTCACGGAACGAAGGATATCTATAGCGCGGGTACAAGAGATCCTAAGGCTGCGAATATTAGCCTCCCAGGTGAGGCGTCGGTCGAATACAAGACCAAGGAAACGGTGCGATTCAACCACTTCCAGGCACACCCAATTAAAAACAAATCTGGGTCGGGATGGAGCCGTGTATGGTGGCAAAAGTGCACCACCTTAGTCTTGGCCAAGGAAAACTGAAACCTGTGCGTTTCGGCATACTGAGAGACGCGGTTCCATGCCTGTTGGAGTCGACGCTCCAGAGTTGGCATCTGGGCCGCGCCAAAAGAGATCGAAAGGTCGTCCACGTAGAGCGTAGCGAGAACATCTTCCGGCAGCAGCGAGGTGATGCCTTTGATGCTCAGGGCAAAGAGTGTGACACTGAGGACACTTCCCTGCGGGTCACCCTCCTTCTGCTTCCTTGGGCCGGAGAGGCCTAACCCACCCGTACTCAGAATCGACGATCTTTCAAAAATTCAGATATAAAGATTGGGAGGCGTCCATCGTGTGGGGATTCTCCATGATACCGTATCGCCATGAAGTATCATAGGCCTTCTATATATAGAGAAACACCGTGGCGTAGTTCTGTCTACGAAGAAAGGCCTTGCAGACGGCATTTTCAAGCCAGAGCAGATCATCTGACGTGATTGTAACTTGCGGAAGCCGCACTGTGCAGAAGACAGATTGCCTCCGCCGTCCAGAATAAAGGCTAATCTATCATATACAAACTTCTTCATCAACTTGCACAGGCAAGAGGTTAGAGATTGTGGGCGGAAACTGGTCAGAATAGAGTAATCTCCCCGGTTTTCGAAGGCTGAGCACAGTAGCGATTCGCCAGGAATCTGGGAGGATACCCTCACCCAGATCATGTTGACCAAATCTAACAGAAAGTTTATGCCTTGCTCACCCAGGTGTCGAAGCATGGCGTACGTGACATCGTCGGGACCATATGCGGTTTCCGTGCACGAAGCAAGGGCTGAACGCAAATCAGTCAGAGTAAACGTGTCGGCGGCCCTCCGCGACGTCATGACGTGAATTGAATGCTGGCGGAGCAGCATCCCTGCTAGAGAATGCGGAGAAAGCTGTCGTGAAGTATTCCGCCACGGACGCAGGGTCCGAAATTGCGGTCCCATTAACCTGGGGAACGGGAGGGGAGTCAAACGAAAACTTGCCCTGAATCCTTTTGACTCGCTTCCACACCTCTGCTAGAGGGGTCTTCCAGTTAAGAGAAGACACGTAGGGTCGCCAAGAAAAGCGGCGGGCGTGCTTTGAAATATACCGGAACCTAGCCCTAGCCCGACAAAATTTATCGACAGTGAAATCGTTCAGGCGGCGCTTATAGCACATGTAGGCATAACGCTTCGGTTTGAGGGTCGTCTTACACACGGCCGGCCACCATGGGAGTGGTCAGCGTGCAAAACGGGCAGACGTTCTGGGAATCGTAGTCAGGCTCGCGGCGATGAAGTTACCGGAGAAGAACTCAACGGCCTCTTCTACCGACCTAAACTCCTCAACTTAAATTTAAGTTTCAGTCATTTCCTGAAATGCAGGCCACCGCGCCCGCACCACCGAGGTGGGATCTCTGGCGGCAACCACCCCAAAAATGCTATTTGAATGGGAAAGTGATCACTACCATGGAGGTCATCGACCACTCCCCAATCAAAATCGGGTTGTGCATCCAGAGATAACACAAAGATAGATCGAGGCAGGATAATGAATTGGTTCTCGGGCAGTGATGCGTAAACTCATCCACATTTAGGACACCTATCTCAAGCACTTCGATCAGATAGGCAAGGACTTGTCCCCTGGGAATTATTGAGGAGTCTCACCAGAGAGAATGTCTGCCGTTCAGAACTCCAAGAAAGAGAAAGGGCCTCGGCAACCATGCAACGCCGCGGCGGAAATCTCCCGCGTCGAAATAAGATGACGGTAGAATGTACGCAGGTTATAACAGTATACCTCCTATCCAAGTGAAACTGCACAGCCACTACCTGAATGGAGGTATCTGAAGTGAAAAGAAGAACGTGGACATCATGCGAACGGTGAAAACAGCGCATCTCCCCATCTCGGCACCCATCTCCTGGTGGTGGTGTCGCAAAACCCTTATACCACAAGAGTGTGGGCAGGGGGCACGCGCCTAGCATGGTCTCCTGCAGAAAAATAGCTAACGGGGAATGAAATGAGGCGAGCCTCCAAAGCTCTTTCCTGTTGGCCCGGAGTCAGCAGCAAATCCATTTAAGGAATATGCCCTCCAGGGATAGCTCGGAGGAGACGCGGGGGCCCTCTTCGAACAAAAGACCGTCACGGGAATGGCCGTACGCTTTCTGGAGGCAGAACCCCAGGCGCTGTTGTCCGTACAATGCGCTGAAGGCCCTGTCTTCTTCGAGGACTTATTGAGGGCAGTTGGGGTCGCCATGCGAGTCTTTTCCTCCCTCCTCCTCGAAACCTTGGGTGGGCATTGCGGCTACGGATGCGAGGGGCCCTCTTTCCGAGGATCCACCGTCTCCGAGCATCCCAGCCCACTACAAGGTGTAGGCGAAGGAGCCGAAGCTCCTTTGTTGCTGTCCTTCTTTCAGGGGGCAGTTCTAAGAACGCCAGAAGATGGCCTAGCGACCAACTTTAGGGGTTTTGCTTCTTGTGAGTCTAATGACTCGTTTGAGGCGGGTTGCCGTTTGGCCTTACGGAATATGGTCACGCTGGGGGAAGAGGGGGGAGCCCTAACTTTAGCCGGAGCTAGGTATGAACCCTTTTGCCGCCAGCGTTACCAGGGAAGCGCCCGGGTTAAGTAGAGCCAGCAGAAGGGCTCCGAATAGGCACGGAAACAACCGTGCTCGTTGGCCTGGATGGGCCAGGAGCAGAGGGTGCCTTTATAACTATTGAGAGATATGACGTCCCAGGCAGAGCCGGGCGCGCCAGGACCAGGTCCTTAGCCTCGCGCAATGAGAGTCGATCCTGGGCCTGAACGGCCAGGATTTCTTTCTCAAGGAGATATGCACCACGTTGCTTCGAAGAAGCGGGGTGCGGCTCTCCGCAATTGACACACTTGGCAACACACGATTTAGACTTATCGTGTGCGGCCTTGGAGCATTTTACACATACTTCCGGGGACCCCGAATTTGCACGTCTACAAGAACGATTCATATGGCCGAAGCGGTGACAGTAATAGCACCTCCGCGGCAGTGGCACGAATGCCTTGACGCGGTAGCGGTACCAACCGGCACGCTCCAACTCAAGGAGCTTGTCACAGTCGAACGTTACGATGAGTTTAGGGGTGGGTCTCGAGGCCCCTCCCTGTTTTCTCATCACACGTTCGACCTTGACCGACCCATGGTCAGCCAGCTCTAAGGTGATGTCCTCTATGGAGTAGTTAACGAGTTCCCTCGCATAAACTACTCCTTTCACAAAGTTCATGGTAGAGTGCGGCGTGACACTTACTGGGGTGCCATGAAGTGTCCGAAGAGCACTTATCTTGACAACCTCGGCGAGATTCGCTGCATTCGCCAGAAGGCTCCCGTCCTCGATACAGGTCACCTTCGGCTCTCTACCAATTAGACTAGCTCATCCTCTCCTCTTATGGATCATGTTGCCCTTGGCCAACATGGTGCCATCAGTGGAACAAGTGACGAGGAAGCGTTTGAAGCCAGCGTGCTCGAAAACGCCAGGTAACCTCTGAATGAGGGGCCCCGATGTTATCCAGGTTCCGCCCGGTGCACTTTTGGTCTTAGTTGGGGGCTCTAGACCAGGTTGGGCAGAGGGTCCGGATGTGCCGATCTTGTTCGCCTACCAAAGTGGCAGCAGACCCATCCGTACCCGCAGCCCCCGCAGCCCCCGCAGATGGAGAAGAGCCCCGAGTCTTCTTTGTTCTTTTCTTGTTCTTTTTCTTTTTCGGAGAGGAGGGCGGGTAATGAACCCGCTTCTCACCTCCGCCGAAAGGAGCTCTCAGGCTAGATGGGCCGGCCTCAGGCAGGTCCTTTTCCGAAATGGAGAAGGTCCTGGTAGTCGTAGGGGCACCGGTCAGAGGAGATCCCTCCCCTCCTTGTACTACTTCAGAAACCCTAGCCGTTTGCGGAGGACCTTGCATAGGGGCAGATTCGGGTTCGGTGCCAAGCCCGGATTCACCCCTATGGAAGGCCCTACCATCTGAGGCTTGGTTGCCTTAAGGACCATGTCTACCTCAGGGGGTGCCTCCAGTTGGCCATCGCCCCTCCCCCAAGGCATCACATGTCTTGTTGGCAGTATTGTCGTTAGTCATCTGGTGTGGGGAGGCACAGGCCTTGACCCTGGCAAGGTTAAGTATTCTTGCCAGCAGGTCTTTTGAGGGAAGCGCCTGAAGGGGTCTGGCTTCCCTCTCCCCCCAAAGGGGGTTTGCCCTACCGAGCCGCTTACACGGAGGGCGGTCGGCAATGGGCTGCCTGCTGGCTTTCTTGGCAGTCCCCTTGGAAAGAAAAGAGGGGACTGCTGCGGGAAAAAGGGAGGTGCCCGAAAGCCCCTCCAGAGAAGGGGGTTAGGGGGAGTCCCCGCACCCGGAGGCGAGGGAGAGGATTAAGTCTCCTCTCCGGTCAGAGAAATATGGAGGGTCCCTTGCGCAAACACAGGGGGCGGGGGGGGGGAGCTGCTCGAGGGCGGCTCCGTCGTTGTTATAGAGGGAATTAATTGGAGATGTTTAGTTTTTGCATCATTGGGCATGGCGACCCTCTTTGTTCTACGGGTCGCAATCGCGCATCACCTCTCGCAGTAGCCCGCACTGCAAGAGGTGCTTACAGGCCCGGCAGAGCCAGGTGCCGCCATTTCGGACCACCCCTCCCGCCTGGTGGCCTGGCAGTCAATCGGCATGGCGGCTCCACCTTGAACACGGCGTAAAAAAAGATAGATTGGGAAGAGCAGAGCTAAAGGGATGTGAGCAAGGTATTTGTGGGGATGAAGCAGGATGTTCAAAACCAACCACCACAGACCGGAGCGCAGGGGTTAGGGAACATTGTTCGCTCCCCCCCAGCCCCGATCCGGGACGGTTGGTTTAGAAGATGGTCAGCATCTACCCTGTGAAATTAGAGGCTGACCAGTGAAAGTTGTGGGATAGGTTGATTGAAAAGAGACTAAGTAGGAGAGAAATACAGGCTATCTGAAGGAAGGAAGAGTGGCTAAGCTAAAGCCGGACGGAGCGCTGGATCCCGTCAGCACGGCGGCCAGGATGGCAAATCGCTTCGACCCTTACGGGGTATCGCTTCGCAAATTCTCCTCCACCACAATGCACTACCTGCAACGTCCAGCTATCTATGCCTCCCTTCTACTAATCTACTCTCGATTCCGCCGACACCGGAAAAATATTTGGCTAACACCTCAACACTAAAGATGGTCCTCGGCGACGAACACCAAACAAATACGGCACTGATTGCATTCTTAAAGGAAAGTAAATTATAAACTAAAATCTAGAAAAGGAAAAGAAGCAAAACCCGATAAATTATGAAAATTCGCTTCTTGCAATTTTAAAAACATTTAATTCATGCACAATTTCATTACCACCACCCATTCATTTCAATTCACTTCATCCATCACATCACCATTCACAACCCATCACTATTATTCACGCTTTTAAATTTTAAGCACTATAAAATACCGTGCTAGTTTAGACCCATAAATGGGTGAAAAAGGGCATAAAACGCGCTAAAAAAATTATGCTAGGATAGGCTATAACAAACTAGCCTATAGTATGCTAGGCTAGACCATCGTATGCAAGGATATATTGACTAGGCTATAGTGAACTATTCTAGCTTGGCTATACTATGCTACGCTAGGCTAGGCTAGGCCTTGGCGTGCAATGCTAAGCCATACCTTGTCAGGCTAGGCTGTAGTAAGCTAGGCTACACTAGGCAATATCAGGCTAGGCAAAGCGATACTAGGTTAGGCTAAGCTAGGCTATACTATAATACGCTAGGTTAGAATATGGTCTACTAAGCTAGGCTAGGCTATACTAGGATAAGATAGGCTAAGATATACTAGGATACGATAGGCTAGTCTATACTAGGATACGATAGGTTAGGCCGTACTTGGATACGATAGGATAGGCTATAATCAGCCACGGTAAGATAAAGTAGGATATACTATGCTAGGTAATACTAGTCTAGCTAGATTATTCTAAGCTAGGCTAGGTTAGGCCGGGCACAGCCAGGCTATTCCATTTTAGGCTAGGTTCTAATGAAATTTGAAACGCTTATGCTGCTTTACATTCTCTTTCGAATGATAGAATCGCCAATGTCTTCCCAAGGTTAGTTCGGGAATTATTGAATGTTTTGAAGGTCGTAAGGTCATAAATCAACAATAAGTGAGAGCACGCGACTTTTTAGTCAGCAGACCTTGTTGAATTAATCATTTCTTTTCATGAATTTTACCATAGTTTAAATTGTTCATATTAAGCACAGAAGGAAAACTCTTTCACTGTTTCCATTAAAGCTACTGTGTTCTTTGTCGGCGGTTGTCGATCTCCTGCAACTAAATATATTTCATGACATCTTTCTTCAATTGTTATGTCTATATCATATTTTTAAGCCTAAATTCGGGAACTGAATATAAAATTTAATTGTCCCAACACCCATATTTAAAATTTGATTATAGAGGTTTAGATCCTAAAATGAATATATAACTATAAATTTATTCTACATATAAACTCACTTCTCAAGTTGGCAGAGTGCCCGTTACATGTGTTCGTTTGTTTTGAGCTAAGAACTTGCTCAGTGAGGCCATGATGCTTTGCTGCGATGGTGAGAAGTATGTAGATGAATTTATTTAATAGTTAATGAGAATTTCCTTAAGAATTAATGTCAGATGGTTAATTACATCCGTTGAGATTTGAAAGCCATCTCAGGCAAGTGTAAGGGGAATAAGCAGACTGAATGGAACCCAACATTTTTTGGCGTTAATGTTTTAACGCCTAACTTATCTTTTTCTACTATAAACGGAGTGATGCTGCGATTATGTGCTTGGCGAAGCGATGAAAATGGCGGCTGTTGAAGCAGAATTGACATCTTGCGTTTACTTGAAAGGATGTTTGAAAAAGTTTAAATGTCAAAGGCTATGAAAATCTGAGAGGGAAAATGAAATTATGTTTCAATTCTGAGCTCTGAACAACAATGTGGAAACTAATGGACTAAATTTCCTTAATCTTTCAAAGTTATTAAGGGAGTTCTCTGTTAAATATGAGTCGTCTTTTGCATACACACACAATGACCAATAGAATATAAGTACACATTGCCAAATCGCATTCATATCAGGGCTGCATCTGAGCAGATACCTTGATTGCATTGAGAACATACACGCATATACATAAAAACATTATAGGCTACGGAATAGCCGACTAGAAAAAAAAACTACACCAACCACAATCAAGAGTGCACGAACTCGTCTGCAGTAAAATACATAGAGCGGTAGCGATTCAACTCGACGGGGAACGGGTCAGGTAACGCGCACAATGCACCCGTAGCTTGGGACTATCGACAAGAATTTTTATTCTTTAAGAGGGTCGAACCTGGCGTCTGTCATCGAGGAAATAAGCCGCCGGAATTAAACTTTAGCCTAATGTTAGGCTACATCAGTATATACAATGGAAGCAGTTTTCCATCTCGCAAAACTATAACATAACAGTCGAGTGTGGACGAATTCATCCTGAGTACATGAGACAAGCGATAGCGGCCCAACTCGTCCCACTACTGCGCGAATATCCTGCGGACTGGGCCAATGCACAAGAATTTTCCGATAGTTTGGCGGATCAAGCACTTGTTGCAATAAGATTAATGGGAGCGATCAATCAAATGGTGCTGCGTTCATCGAGTGTGTCCGATTTGGAGGCGACATAAAACTACCTGAAGCCGTCAATGCAAAGGAGGGAGAGGAGTAGGTCCATAGAAATAGACGCGGCCCGAAGGCACACAACTTTTTGTTCCAGTAGGCTTCTCCCATATTATTTATAAGGCAGTCCGGAGGGCTTACATGATTCTTGCCATTTTTTCAAAGTGGGAAAGCGAGCCCCTGCACCCGTAGGATGAATCATCTAACTTGTAGAAACTAAGAGAAGGAAATTCGGAGGCGTCTACTCGCCCCCACAGTATGGGGGGTCTCCAAGATATCTTATTGACATGCAATATCGTAGGCTTTCTCTAGATTGAAAACGATAATGAAGAAGTGTGGTCTACGAAAGAAGGCTTCGCAGATAGCATTTTCTAGCCGGAGTAGAGCATCTCACGCGGAGTGCAACGTGCAAATGCTACACTGCACAGCACACAGGTGACACCAGTTGTCCAGGAAATAAGTTAATCTAATGATAGTCAATTTAAAATTGAATTGCTCACGCAGAGAATTATAAGAAAAAATGAGAGGAATCCAGCTTAGATAAAGTGATTTGTCCCGGGCTTCTTCCGAAATGCAAGCGCGGTAGATATTTGGCAGTAATTCGGGAGATATTTCCCGTCCTGATCCAGTTGGAAAAGATTAACAAAGGACAATTACTAGCTCACCCAAATGTCAGAAATTGGTGTAAGATATATCAGCCGCACCAGTGGCAGTATATAACGAAGAAGCAAACTCAAGCACGATCTGATGACGGGGAGAGGCCAGCCTCTCCCTAGCGTCAGGCACATGCGACCAACACCAGAGAGAGTCGAATAAAATAATAAAATGTAGGAGGCCAGCCGTGACGCCATGCTTGCCGCGAGCAGGATAGATGTCGAAATTATCTGCTGGGTTCCTGGACATGTTCAAAATGTGAAGAATAAGCGGGCAGATACGGGCGTCCAAGAGTCGGTGAGGACTGGGCAACCATACCGTGTTTCTGTTTTCCTGCGTTGTTTCCTGTACAACGAGGTCGTCACAGTAAGGTGCATGTGAGGGTTCCATCAAATTACATTGCCCTACCCAAGTGTGCCCAATTCGAAGGCATTGGGTGATATGTCTATGGTAACAGTAGCCTCGCAATGACAACCAACTTTAAGATCACTTCGGCCTTCTCCCATCTTTTTTGCCAGGCAACCGAGAGGATGGTTCTGATTCCTGCCATGTAGTCGATGTGAGGCAGAGCAAAACACTGATCTATTCGCTCAGTATTCAACGAATCTTTGGCAAACTCATCGGAGCGCTAATTCCCCACATTTTGCACATGTCCAAAAACCCAGTAAAGGATAATCTCGACATCTACCCGGCTTTCAGCAAGCATGGCTTCACGGGTACCACGAACCAGGAGGTGAGGGTATTCCATTGCCCCGACATCACTCAGGACGTATCGTGAATCGATAAAGATCTCAATCCGATATCCGAAAAGAGTATTGCGCGTTATCTCCCGTACCGAGCGGTGTATTGCAACCAGCTCGGCCGTCTAGGCAAAAGGAGCGCTTGGTAGAGCCACGCTGACTTCAAACATCGGTGATACGGTAGCAACCCAACAACCTTCAGGAAATGGAGCCATCCAGCTTGACACAGTGTGCTACTAAAAGGTTGATCGTAATACTCTCATCGCTCTGTAAGCTTTGAGAGTAGGGACTTGTTAGTCTTGGGAGCAACCAGAGGTGCTTAGGTTATGAATCGCGTCGCTGGGTGATAAAGTCACCATCGAGATAGTTGCGGATGCAGTAAGAGCCGGTGGCGACTGTAGAAGGCGCGTACAGACACATTATGCACTGTACACGGTGCAGGACGAGTGGCATCTCTCAAATCGGCAAGCAGGCCCTGAATGGGGGCTGTGCGGAAGGTACCAGCCGCTAGATCGAGACCGATGCGGTGGATCGAGTCGACCTTCCGCAATAAAGCATAGGCTGGGAATGAATATAACTCTTATTCGTGGTCGAGCTTCTAACAAACAAAGGATCGATAAAAAAAAGTAAGGCAATAGCCCTATCAGCACCCATGGTGCTAAACGTCACGGAATGAACAATGTGCATGGCGCGGATACAAAAGACCTTAATGGTACCAATATGATCTTCCACCAAGAAAACGTTCTGAATTCAGCCCTTTCAAGCAAATTTCGTTTTAGAACAAATATGGGTTAATGTGGAGCCGTAGATGGCGGGAGAAGAGCACCACGTTAGTCGTGTCCGAGGAAGACCGAAACCTGTGTGATTAGCTATAACAAGAGATGCAGTTTAATGCTTTTTGGAGTCAACGCTCGATAGTTGATATTTGGGTCGCACGAAAAGAGAACAAAGGTTCGTCGACGTTGAGCATAACTTCTTCCAGCAGCATCGGAGTGACACCGTTGATGCTCAGGCCAAAGAGAGTGACACTGAGGAAATTTCCCTACGGGACAACCTCTTTCTCTTCCATTGGGCCTAGAGGGACCCCGTCACCAAACTGTACGCGTGATTGATGATCTCGCAGAAACTCAGGAAAGATTCACTTGTCTTCTAGGTCTTGAGAGTTGGGTAATCTCAGCGGTTCTGAAAAAGCCTAGTCTAAAATTTACAAATTTCTCACTCAACTTCCACACGCAGGAAGTTAGAGAGATTGGGCGGGAACCGGCTAGGATAGAGTGATTTCTCCTCTGTTTATGAAAAGTGAGCACAGTAGCCATTCGCTTGGATTCTGGGAGGATACCCTATGTTTATATCCTGTTGAACAAATATAACAGAAAGGCGACGCCTCACTCACCAAGGTGTCTATGCATGGCATACGGGACATCGTACGGACCACGGGCGGTGTTCGCGC
Organism: Ceratothoa steindachneri; assembly: GCA_963969495.1. Taxonomy (NCBI): domain Eukaryota; kingdom Metazoa; phylum Arthropoda; class Malacostraca; order Isopoda; family Cymothoidae; genus Ceratothoa; species Ceratothoa steindachneri. The sequence continues at coordinate 22,159,736 of OZ018320.1, read as the reverse complement.
ATGAAACGAGATCGGTATGCAACTCTCTCACTGTAAACATGGCGTTGAATAGTTCTCTGCCTTAAGTCTGTAGCCTTCAGAAAAATTACGACGTGTAATAAATGCTGGATGAGCAGCGTCCCCCGCGAGGGAATGTAGAGAAAACGCTTGCGAAAAACAGCGTCACGGACGTGGGGTCCGAGCTTGCTGTCCCATTCTTCCGACGTTCGATAAGAGGTTAAACGAGAACTTGCAGTAATTCCTTTTGACTGCCTTAAGCACTTCTACTAAAGGGTCCTTCCCCTTAAGTGAAGATACTTATGCAAGCAAGGAAGAGCTTCAGGCGTACCTCGAAACATACCGGTACCTAACTATCGCTTGAGGAAATTCACAGTCAATGAAATTGTTCGGGCGGCGCTTATAGCGCATATAGGCATAAGGCTTCTGTTTAAGAGCCTTCTTACGCTCGGCTGACCATGATGGAATCCATCGGCGTGCAAAACGACCAGATATTCTAGGAACAGCAGTTAGGTCCACAACGAAGATGTTGCAGAAGAAAAACTCAACGGACTTATCGACTGACGTAAACTCCTTGACTGGCAGATATCAATTATTTCCTGAAGTTTTGGAACACCTCGCCTGCAACAAGCACCACCGGGGGTTCTCTTAGGTGGCAGCGGTCCAGAAAACGACAATTAATGGGAAAGTGATCACTACTATGGAGGCCATCAGCCACCTCTCACCAAAAATGATGCTGTAAATCTTGAGTGCACAGAAATAGGCCAAAACAAGAAAATGACGTGATTCTCAGGCCGTGATGCATAAATTCATCAATACTTAGGACACCTATGTCCAGCTCGTCGATTACGTCTGCAATGACCTGACCCCTGGGATTAAACTAGTACTTTCGAACATTGAAATGGATAGAGAAATAACAGTATACCACCTATCCAGGTGCAGCTGCACTGCTACTGCCTGAAAAGATATTTATTGTCAAGAAAAAAACGGAGACATGATCCCGGGTAGAGACCTCATGATATATACTGCCACTAGACGAAAGCTCACGAGAGAACGAAAGTGCGCCGAGCAACAAGAACCTATATGGATAGAATAGCAAGTGTTCAAAGGGTGAAAGAGAGGACAAACGTAATTCAAACGCCAATTACTCAGCCCCAAGGGGAGGGACATATGTCAGAATGGTATCATTCTTTTCGTGGTATCTAAAGCATTTTCTTTTCTTTACGGGAGAAGTTATGGTGCTGTGAACGATAAAGCGCCACGTGTTCGCCTAAGACAATTTCATAAACAATAAAGAGTCTGTCACATAATTTCAGCGGGAGTTTCGTCTCCGATTCAACATTTTTTTTATATTAAGAGCCCATCTGGCGACTGCCTACCGGGGCATAAGTCGCCGACAGCCTAATACTAGACTACATTAAAATAACAATGTATACAAAAAATAACAACGATAACAATAAAGAAAAGGAAAAGGATAAGAGCAACAAGCAGGAAGCACGCTCCGGCGTCGAAGGGAGGCCCACCTCACCCCGACGCAGGAACGTGCGACCTACAAAGAAACAACAACAACAAAGAAAAACACCCAAAACAATTAAATAAAGTGAAGGATGCCATCCTCCTCCAAAAAGTCCCACAAGTCAGTGTGCACGAATCCGTCTCGAGGACAAGGGACAAGCGGTAGCGACTCCGTTCACCCCGTTACCTGGACAGGTAGCGTGCGCAAAGATCACCCAGACTGGGACATGCAACAGGAATGTGCTGAACAGTCTGGGGGACAACGCAGTCATCATAATAAGGCGCAGGAGAGTGCTTCATCAAATGACGGTGCGTCCTGCGAGTGTGTCCAATTCGGAGATGACAAAAAGCAACCTGAAGCCGTCGCGGCATTGGGGGGGTAGGTCCATGGCAACAGTCGCGGCGCAATGGCACGCAACTTTAGGTCCCCCGACCGTCTCCCATCTTCTTTGCCAAGCAGCCCAGAGAGCTGCCCGTATTCCTGCGATGTAGCCGGTGTGAGGAAGAGTGAAACGCTGGTCTGGTCGCCCAGTCCTCACAGACCTTGTTCTAAGCGATGCCACTTAGAGCAACCTCTTTTAATCTCCTTTCTCTCTCACACTTTGTCTCCCAGTTCTCCTCTGGGACCACGGACTAGGGCATGGGTTGGCAATAATAAGAAAACAAGGAAACCTTAATAGTACATAATGAAACTAATTAGTAAAATACTAGAAAGTTTATCAGAAAAGCCCACCTGGTCAGCGGCCTTTCTGCAGGCTAGCCACCGCTACGTTTTGGTTCTTAGCTGGAGGGGGAGTAGGCCGGTACTACCCTCGGTATGCAAGGCACCACCAGGCGCTAACTAGATTTTTAATTATGCGTCTTCCTTATCCCCCTCACTACCACCTTTTATCCTCTCGTCTTTCTGCTTACTTCTGTTCTAAACCTAATCCTAAGGTGGAATTTGCTACGCTGAGGGACGCTTCGATCACCTTGCTTAAAAAGTGATTTTGAGTCCCACCAAGATGGTCTTGCCATTGCCAGATGCATCCTCCTCAGAACGGGTAACTGGAGAAAGGTGTTCATGCATATATCTCATTTACTATCTTAAGTCTCCATGCCTGGTGATGGAAACAACTAAAATTTGCTTCGAATTGGTTTCCGACCCATGTTTTCCTACGAAAAACGATCCAAACTAACTCATTTCTCCCATATAGAGAACTGAAGTGGGGTTCACTTTACAATCTCCACCCCTTTTTAGCAACACTTACTACCACAAACATGGCTGTTGTGCTCCCTTCCACGGTCAACCAACTATAACTCCATTCTGCCCCCCAAGTTCTCCCTCCCGCCAAGTTCCTTTAGTCTGCCTCAACATCTTCACTTCTCCATCAACATCCAACCCCACTTATCCTTTACATCTTTGCACTACACTCTCGCCCTTCACAAACCTATACGAAAAGAACGAGTAACTCTAAATAACCTCTCATATTCTGAGCCTATTTTCTAACTCAGCCTCAAAAGTGCTCTCACCCATAAACCATTTTCTGGTTCTGAATCAGCTTCCCTGCCCTCAAACCTCGACCATCTTTTTAGCTGCTCACAAGAAAACCCCAAGAAAGAGTTTTGATGTCCGACCCCATTCAGTCGCATCGTTAGTCCTAAAGTCCCATTTGAATGACAAGAAAAACTCCCTCCTTGCCCTCCGAGAGTTAGTGGGAAGTGCATCCTTGTGACCCAGCATAACAGCCTCAACTGCTGCTAAGGTACAATTTTTGACAGTGGCCGTACCTCTACCGTATCTTTTAGAGGACCTCTCTCATCAGAGAGTCACGAAGGTCCACCGTTTCCAAGAGGAGGTCGGCAAAACAAAAGTGCCTACTCCCAGGCTGTTACTCACGTTCAGATCCTTGGATCCACCCTCTAAATTTGCAAATTTACTGTTAGATTGGTGACACTCTGAGCAATAAATTTGGTCTCCTCCATACGTGCAACCCCCTACCCGTTACTTTAAATGCAACGGGTTTGGTAATGTTAACTCTGCCTACAAAGGGTCACAGCGTCTGTGCACGAACTGTGGTTCTACAAACCACGCTCCTCCTTGATTAACAGGGGGCGATGGGGAATATCGCGCAACTCATAGCCTATGTTCCCTAAATGTTGGCACACCACCTTCACGTGGTGCCCCTGTTTTTTAACTGAGCGTGTGCCCAACGTCCGAACACCAGGCGGGATATCCTGGTTTGGGTATCTAAGGGTACCCACCAACCTTTTGGGGCAGTTGTGTGTATGGACACCAGCACACTTCTGGCCCATATGGTTGTCTTTGCTGTGGCCCTGCAGTTAGTGAATGGCATCACAAGGGCTAGGGACCTCACACCAACATAAAAGGTGGGTGAGGGGAACCCCATGAGGCGGTTTGATGACCAAACACTGGCATCACTCCGGCATCCCCAAATAACCTTGTGGGGCGACTGTGTGTCTGAACCCCAGCGCACTTTCGGCCCACTTGGTCCTAGTCAGTATGTGTACTCTGTACGAGTCGACGGATGTACCCACTGGGGGGCATCGTCCGCAGGACCGTGCCACGGAGGTAGGTTTGGTTGCCTGGGTCGTTGTTTTGCTTTCGGGAGGTCTTTGCACCGCAGTCCAGTAAAACTCCGTTATGCGGCTCCGCTGTTTTTGAAACAACAGTGGGAGTCGGGGGGCGGGCTACCCTGTCTGGATTGTATGGGCGCTCTCCGGACTCACGATGGCGATTTGGTACATGCCCTCGGCTCCAGAGACACCACTTATAAAAATAAAAATCATATGGGTAAACTTGCAAAAAACTCATCCCAGAGACCGCCGGCCTCTGGTCACCGTGAAAAAAGCAGAGATCTTCGTCGCTTGGATCCTTTTGGATCAGAAGTAGACGAAGAACTGGATTATGACCGCTTTATTGTACTCAAATCCAGCAACGAACGTTGTCCTCTTAGCAAAGCTGACATCTTTGATGTCTTTGACGACTTCGTAAACAAGTGTGGCGAACCTGCTCAAATGTGGCCGCGCAATGATGGCGCATTGATTGTCGAGGCCAAGTCTAATGAGCAGCAAAAGAGAATTCAATCTCTCGAAAAGTTAGCCTCAGTGAATGTATCATCCGCGTCTCACCCAACATTTAATACCTCCAAAGGTGTTATTCGATCGGGTGAACTCATTGAGTATGATATCGACAGGTTGGTGACAAAACTTGCCAATCAGAAAGTAACGAGTGCACATCGCATTTCTAGGTTTGTGAATGGCGCTAGGGTCCCTACCGCCACCATAATCCTAACTTTCAACAGATTGGAACCGCCCAAGTACGTCAAGGCTGGCTACCTTAACATCCCAGTCAAGCCTTACGTCGAAAACCCCCGGCGGTGCTTCCACTGCCAACGCTTTGGCCATGTAAGCAAGTTTTGTAAAAGCGAAAGGATTTGTGTAAACTGCTCAGCAGAATTTCACGGAACACCCTGTTCCAAACAGCCGTGCTGCCCCAATTGTGGCGGAGACCACTCTGCCACATCACAGCAATGCACCTTCTTCCTCTACGAGAGAGAGGTCATTGCTGTTCGAAATAAAAACAGGGTGAGCTATAAAGAGGCTAGACGAAGAGTTAGGGAGACTTACGTTCAGCCTGGCGTGAGCTTCGCGGATGCTCTGCGCACCGCCACGCCAAAGAAGGGAAGAAGCCAGAGACCATCTACAGGCTCTCCTGAACAAACAAGAAGTCCTCCACAACCGAAACCCAGGTCTCCGCGCAGAGATGTGCCTCAACAGGTAAGGGGTTCTCCACACCCTAAACCCGCATCTCCACGCACGCCTGAAAAGGTTAAGAGCCCCCCTCGACCGAAACCACGATCAATCGGTAGAGAAAACTCTTCACCAAAATCTAGCCTAGCTTCTGATGGCACAAAGAAGAGGAACCTTCCATCCTCTCCCGATTCACCACGAGTGGCAAAACACTTTGCCACCGCCCCACAAGACGTGGATGTGAATCGGATTGGGCCGCAGGTGGTGTCTATTCCAGCTCTGGACATCCATCCTGCCCCAAAAGAACAGAGAACTACAGCCCCAAAGCGAGTAGTCAGCAACCCACCCCTTGCTGATACTGCTTTGGAACTCCTTCGAGCCCTAAGTGAGAAGGAATCAACCTGTACCCCATCACAGGAAACAGCTGTAGTAGAGGCTGCCCCCCTATCCAAGGAGGAGCCGAACCAACCATCAGATTCCAAGAATCCTTCGCCAGCCGAACAATCGCTGCCACCATCACCAGCCAAGTCGATGTCATCGGCTCACGAAATGACTGATGGAGATGCTCCCACATCTGCTTCTCCAGTCAAGACAGTCATTTCGTATAGCCAGCTAACGAAATTGCCACGCTTAAAAGAAAAGCCGAGAGCTAAATTAACGCTCCCGATGCCTCCAGAGTCATACCCAAAACCGGTAACTGGTATGACCAAAACTACCCCTACGGGTAGTATAAAACCAAAACCTCCTACCCCTAAGGGTAGGATGATTGTCTTAAAGAGGTAAGGATGTATCCAATAATTCATTGGAACATCCAAGGTCTCTTCCCCAAGTGGGAAGAACTCAAGCTCCTGTTTAAAGACTACAATCCTGATTGTATAGCTTTACAGGAAACTTGCTTGGGTACTCGTAGTGTACCCAATATTCCTGGTTGCGTGGGATACTATAAGAACCCTATAGAACCAATCCATGGTTCTGCTGTGCTCATCAACAGCAGGGTTCCCCACAACCAGATCGACCTTGCGACAGACCTGCAGGCGGTCGCTGTCCGCCTGTTCTCCCATCGCCACTATACGGTCTGCTCGCTTTACCTCCCTCCTAGTGAGGAAAAAGACACAGCCTCTCTAGCTAAAAAACTAGTAGAGGTAATCAAACAGCTCTCTCCCCCCTTTCTATTGATTGGGGATTTTAATGCTCGACACCCCCTTTGGGGGGACCATGATAAGAACCCTAGGGGAAACATGATAGAGAAATTTCTGGGCGAAAATGATGTCTGCCTTCTAAACGATGGCAGCCATACATCATTTCACATCCAGACGAGCAGCTCTACATGCGTGGACTTGTCCCTCTGTTCACCAAGCTGTAGAGCTGATTTTGACTGGGCAGTGGATCCTGACTTGCGAGGCAGCGATCACTTCCCCATTATTATAGCGCCATGTACAGGTGGCCCCCCTCCACCACCTAGTAAAAAATGGAATGCAAAAAAAAGCAAACTGGCCTAAATTCAGGCACCTCTCGAGACATGACGGGTCCTTCCCTCATGAAGATATTGACGTGGCTATCGATGACCTCCTAGTCCACGTCAATAAAGCGGCTAACTCCTCCATCCCGCTCTCCGGCTCAACCGCTCGCGGACCACAAGTTCCCTGGTGGTCGGCTGAATGCTCGAGAGCCGTGACTGAATGTAAAATGGCTTGCCGACGTTACCATCGCTCCCCTACGATGGTAAATAAAATTGCTCGTAACAGAGCAAGGGCAGCACGGCGACGCATCCTTCGACAGGCTCGAAAGACCTCGTTGGAAGGTTACATCGCGTCCATAAGTTGGCAAACGCCTATAGACAAAGTGTGGAAAAGGGTCAAAAAGCTATTGGGCAAATCCAATGGCTTTACAGCTCCCAACATTGTCCAAGCTGGAGAATTGTTGGGGGACTTGTCCCATATTTCCAATGTCTTGGCCAGATCATTTGCTAGCATCTCAAGCCCAGATAATTATGAGATGCAATTCCAGTGCTTTAGGCTCCAACAGGAGCAGCAACCGCTCAACTTTGTGGAGCCTAACATGGATTACGAGTCTTACAACCGACTCTTCTCTATCCATGAGCTCCATAATGCACTGAAGCACTGTAGATCCACTGCCCCCGGATCGAATGGCATTTCCTATGATATGATTAGGAATATGCATCCATCCCTTCTCTCTCATTTACTGGACATTTACAACTGGATTTGGATCAAGGGCCGCTTCCCTTCCATGTGGAGAGAGGCCATAGTCCTTCCATTCCGCAAACCAGGAAAGGACGGGACGGAGCCCACCCATTACCGCCCCATTGCTCTTACCAGTTGTCCATGTAAAGTGTTTGAGAGAATGGTCAATTTCAGACTCGTCTGGTTTTTGGAGACTCAAAATCTCATATCTCCTTCTCAATCAGGGTTCAGGAAAAAGCAGAGTACGACAGACCTGCTTGTCCGGATGGAGTCACTCGTAAGAGATGCTTTTTCAAAGAAGCAGCACGCCATCGCTGTCTTCTTTGATATTGAGAAAGCATACGATACCACCTGGAGGCGTGGTATCCTTAAACAACTCCATGATTGGGGCCTGCGGGGTTACCTCCCCAGGTTTGTCGAGCAATTTCTGATGCGACGCACACTACGCGTAAGGGTTGGAGGCACCTTATCGGAGCCCGTGGACCAAGTGGAGGGTGTGCCACAGGGAAGTGTCCTCAGTGTCACCTGCTTCTATCTGGCCATTAATAGCATTGTTAGAAATCTCCCTCCCGAGATTTCGTCGACGCTATATGTGCATGATCTGGCGCTCATTTGTTCTTCGCCCAGACTCCCATTTATCGTCCGTAAGCTACAGCGAGCTATAAGCACTGTAGCTGAAAATGCTTCCTCCAAGGGTTTCCGCTTTTCCGCAGTAAAGACCAAGGCTGTTCACTTTTATAGGCATAAGTTAGTGACATGGGACCCCCCCCATTTGTTGCTATATGGTGTGCCTATAGATTTTGAGCCCCACTTCAAATATCTGGGGGTCATATTTGATTCAAGGCTTTCTTTCCGGCACCATGTGGACGCCTTGAAAAGGTCTTGTTTAAAGAGAATGGACATAATGAAACTGTTGTCTCACACTTCTTGGGGAAGTGATCGACGTACTCTGTGGCTCCTGTATCTAGCATTGGTCCAATCAAAGCTAGACTATGGATCACAGGTGTACTCCTCTGCCTCGCCATCCATTCTCGAAAAACTAAACACTGTGCGTAACCAGGGTGTGCGCCTGGCTTCTGGAGCCTTTAAGTCCTCCCCAGTGTGGAGCCTCTACGCAGAGAACGGGGTTCTCCCCCTTCCCTATCACAGGCTCAAGTCTAATTTAAACTACCTCCTTAGACTTGAGCAACTACCGCAGACGCCAGTGTATGAGTGCATGTTCAATACACGGACAGTGGCCTCATACGATCGATCTCCATCTCTGGCTCGCCCCTTTGCTCTGTGTATGGCCGAGCACACTGCGCAACTAAGGGAGTTCTCAGTGATTCCCTTCACCATGCCAAAGACCACCCCGTGGCTCATACCACCTGTAATGGTATGTAGGGAACTAGCTGATAGGCCCAAGGATCACCACCTGCCTGTAGTATTGAGAGCCATGTATGGCGACCACTCCTCTCAACATCGGCATAGCACTTTTGTGTTCACCGATGGGTCCAAGTCACCGGACAGAGTTGGAGCAGTGGCTGTCTTTCCATCTGAGACAGCATTGGTCCGCCTGCCAAACGCAGACTCCGCATTCACAGCGAAACTCGTTGCTATGATGGCGGCACTGACTATCATAGCTGGCAGGCCATCTGGTTCTCATACTATCTTTACAGACTCCCTTAGTTCGCTTCAAATGTTGGGTGATGTTGGTTCGAGCCATCCGTTGGTTTCCAAGATCCAGCGGTGGCTCCTACGACTATCGCCCATCCACGAGATATCCTTCTGCTGGGTGCCTAGTCACGTGGGCATCCCAGGCAATGAGAGGGCAGATGCTGCAGCCAAAGAAGCAGCATCACTGGGGACAGCTCCAGTGGCCCCAGTCCCACTCTGCGATGCCTATCCTCTGACCAATGAATACGTGGTCGGCCTATGGCAGAAGAGGTGGAGTGAGCTCCCTCCCACCAAGCTCCACTCCATAAAACCCTCCGTTCACCCATGGCCACGTACAACTAGACATCGTAAAATGGAGGTTGCGCTTGTCCGTCTGAGGATAGGCCATTGCCGGCTCACCCATGAGCATTTAATGAGTGGGCTGCCCCCACCTATGTGCATTCTGTGTGGGGTACAAATATCTGTCCTCCATATATTTGTAGAATGCCCATTGCTAAGGAATCTCAGAAGGACGACCTTTCCCTTCATTACCAGAGAGATGGCCCCCCCAGCAGGCTCTGCGGGGCATCTTTTCTGAGACCCATTGCTTCTTTAACGTGACTAGGATACAAACCTTCCTAAAAGAAAGCAATCTTTTAAACAAAATTTAAAATAGTTTTATATATTTATTGTTGATCTATTCATAGTTTATGTTTTTACATTTTGTTGAGTTTTTAATAGTCTATTTTTTGTTAAAAGATTTTAACTGACTTAATATTGCCTATTAAACTAATTTTGGTCCCAAGGACATTTCTGCTCTTTTATGTATTTTAATATGGCAATATTTTAAAAATAATTTTAAATTCACTGCCCATAAGTGAATTTGGCTGGAGATAGCCCATCTGGGCTACGCAGCTTTTAAATTTTCAATGCACTATTCATTCATTCATTCCTTGATTAACAAATCCTCACTGCTATAATTGCTCTGGGCAGTGGCGGTCCTGGATTGTATGGCGGCCTGGCAGAACCACCTCCCTTTCCCCACCCCTCCAGAGCGTATCTTCCCCCAATGCACACACGGAACTGATCCGATTCAGATTCTTTTACTTGTCATATTCGTCAACACACGGTGAACAATGCAATAAAACGCTTTGAACAACACTTAACAAAGCAATGAATAAAAAATGCAAACAGAAGTAGAAAAATGTAGATTTTTATTTTAGGGAGCCCATATGACGATTGCTTACTAGGGCAAAAGTCGCTGTACTCCCAAAAGAGCTTACTACTAAGCTAGATTAAAAAAACAAATAATGTGTGAATAACAAATATAAGAGATAAAAAGAAAGAAAAACGCTAAGAAAAAGCTAAAAAACGACAACAAATAAAAAAAGCAAAATGGCAACAAGAAGGTAGAACAATTCTGCGTTGGGGGTAGGCCAACCTCCACCCGGCGCAGGAACATGCGACCTACAAAAACAGTCAAATGAAGGTGAGGAGGCCAGGCTCCTCTAAAATGTCTATGTGCACGAACCAGTCCCGAGTACAATGGACAAGCTGGAGCGACCCTGATCGTCCCGGTACAGGGGTAGGTAGAGAGCACGAAGATCACCCAGATTGGAACATTCTATAATAATGTGCCGAACAGTTGAGGGACAAGGTAGTCGTCACGATAAAGGGCAGGCAAGTGCCCCATCAAATTTTGGTGCGTATCGCGAATGTGTTTGATTCGGAGATGACAAAAAGCAACCTGAAGCCGTCGCGGCATTGGGGTTTTAGGTCCATGGCAACAGTGAAGGCGCAATAACACGCAACTTTAAGTTCCCTTCAGCCGTCTTCCACCTTATTTGCCAAGCCTGGAGGGAAGGCGGTATTCCTGCCATGTAATGAGTGTGAGAAAGAGCGAAACGATGGTCGGGTAACCCAGTCCTCGCGGACTCTTTGCTGCTCTCATCGGCGTCCCCCACAAGAGGACACCTTGACGTGTTGTGGGGGCTTGTGTCCCTCGTTATAATGTCTTCAGGCTCTGCTTGTGACTCTTTAGGGTCGGTAGGTCCACCATGCAAGACAGGCTGATGACTAGTGGTGAGACTCACGTCCTCTCCATGACTTACTAGCCTGTCGTACAGGCTCAGGTTTCTACTCACCGAGGGGTAGAGACAGTTAGGGGCTCGGATCCAGGGCGCCAGGGGAAGGGGGTCTTTGCACCGCGGTTGATGAACTTTCTAATCTTTAAGGGAAGAGGTACCCCCAGCCACCGCGGATCGCGCTCGGCCCCTTACGCCCCTGGTTATTGGTGGAGTCCGATGATGCCTTAGCAGCCGTGTTTCTAGAAAACCTAATATTATATGGGAAAAAAATCTAAAATAAAAAGATCTCGTCCGGTGGTTGACCAGGCCGAGACCTCAATCGCTGGCCTTCTGACTGCGGTTCAAGAGTGTTCGACAACTGAGTTCACCAACACTCATACAGGTCCTATTGCGGATACTCTGGTGGTGACTAATGTGCCCCAAAGTATGTCTTATGGCAAAATCCATGAGGTTGCGAGGACATTTGGGAGAGTCTTCCGAATACGTCTGTTGTATGACGGGGACTCGGACAAATCAGCGAAGTTGGCGTTGAAGGCACCGAACGTTCTGCTAACGGAAGGTGGCAGATCATCAGTCAGCTTTATTCAATCAAGAAATCTCCAAGAGGCCGAAGACGATTACTGCCCAAATATATTCGAGGAGGCAGAACATGCCCCGACTGAAAAAAGAAGAACCCCGACCCCGAGGTGGTTCATTGCCTACTACCGTGGAGGCAAATGGAACCTTTTCCATGCGACAAAACACCTACATAGAGAAATTGGCACAATCCTTCAGTGAAATATAAAAAGGTATGGGAAGGGAGGGCTAGTCCGTGTGAAAGACATCGTCCAGGGACATATGCTGCTCCACATGTTTTGCCCTCCAGAGAGCATGTTCGAATCTATAAAGGCGCATAAGACCTTTAATAACTCTAAAGGTTGCGTAAAGAGTGTTGTTAAAATAAAGGGAGGGAACAACATGGTGCTCTTCACTTTCAATAAACAGTTTGCTCCCGATCATATCACAATCGGTCCGGAAACACTAACGGTGAAGCCTTTCACCGAAAGACCGCTTCAGTGTTTTCTTTGCTATTGATTCGGGCATGGCAGGCAAACCTGCCAGAACCCTCCTCGGTGTGGAAAGTGCTCCTTAATCGAACACACGACCACTAAATGTAGCATTGAGCCATACTGCTACCATTGTCAGGAGAAACACGAAGTGAACTCCCGACGATGTGATACATACAAATTCGAGCAGGAGATACTTCGCCTGGCAAATTCCCAGCATGTCAGCCTGGGAACAGCCAGAGGCATGCTCCGGTCTAGATTGGGCAAGGGTGAGAAGCCCGAGAGTTTCTCATCGGTGGTCAAAAGGTCAGCTAATGGCGCACCGAAGCCATCCCAAATCACCAATACATCTGGTGTGCAAAGGCCCAACAGGAAGAGGGGGAATAGTTTCGCTGTACTCTCTAGCAAAGCGAAGGACCTAGCCTTACAGGTGCTAACTCCGGAGCCCTAAGTAACGACCAGGACTATAATGGCTGAAGTCCACCCAGAACATCCCAAGAAATCTTCCCGTAAACAGCGCCTTAAAAGGTTGAGAGACTCATAAGAGTCTCTAAACAGTGAATCAAGACCTACCAAAGTGGCATTGGAACAGAAGGAGAGTGGGCCGGAGACCCCCCCAACAACTCAGGTCTAGGGAGCTAAAGCCTCCCCGGTGAACACCTCAACAAATGGGATGGCCGATGGGGGAGATGGTGACCCCCCACAAACCATTCCCATTGAGTTGCTGCAGACTGCCCAGCAGGACATGACACTCACACCAAAAGAGAGAGAGGACCCCACCCCTTCTGCTCGCTGGCCTAAAAAAAGCATTCCGCAGAGCCCTGACTCTGCAGACCCAAAGAAAAAATCCGGTGGCATGGTCACGCTTACGCGTGACAAAATTATGGCGCTAGAAGTGAACCCTGGGCCTAAAAAAAGTCCCGGATCTAAGATTATGATCACGACTCAAACATTTAAGAAAAAGGCTTCACCAAAGAAAGCTCTCAGGGTGAAACCTGTGTTGCTCAAGAACCACATCCGATAATCAACTAGGAAGAATGACCAATATTATCCAGTGGAATATCCGTGAACTGAGAGCCAACTGGGAGGAACTTGCTCTCCTAGTTGAAGAAAACAATCCTATTTTCATTTGTCTTCAAGAGACGATGATAGGACAGACATGTCCCTGTCCATCAGTATATAAGTCCGTCCATACACTCCTCCAAATCGATGGCGGTCACCAAGCAGGGAGAGCAATCCTTTCCAGACTAGATGTGCCCTTTCATCCCATCAATTTCACCACACCACTACAGGCGGTAGCGGGTCAACTGTATATGACGAAGACCTACACGGTATGCTCTGTATACTTACTGCCTAATGAAGAAGTATAAAGATGGAACATCGAGAGTGTCATAGAACAACTATCGAGACCTCTCATTCTCTTCGGAGATAAGAATGCAAGGCACTATCTCTGGAGAGATTCTACACACAACCGACGAGGAGACATTTTCAATGCACTGCTTGAAGACTCGCGCCTTTCTCTTTTGAACTCCGGAGAGCCCACGCACTTTCATGTACAAACAAGTTCCCTGACTGCAAAGACTTGACTATTTGCAGCGCAGTGATAGTGCTCGACTTCTCATGGGAGGTCGGTTGCACTATAAGGGGTAGTGATCACTACCCTATAACCCTTAAAATTGTCTCGGCGGAGACACAGCGATGCCTTCCAAAATGGTGCCTCTACCATAGGGACTGGAAAACCTTCCAGCAATCCTGCACTCTGGAGCACGACGAGCGTGACTTTAGTACGGTGCACGAAGCTGTCGACTACTTCGTAGGTCGACTCCATTATGCAGCCTGCGTCAGTATCCCGCGTACATCGGGTACGTTCCAACGCAGACCAGTCCCGTAGTAAAGTCAAGACTGCACCACGGCCAGACGAACCTCGAGGCGTGCAGAAGCCAGATTCAAGGCCGATCCAACCTCAGAAGCCCTAAAGATATCTTTCCTCGGGGCTAGAGCACGATCCCGTCTTTCTCGAAGGATACCCGATGCGGATCTTGGAGAACTTAAGTAAACCCTATAAATGCCGCAACACCAATGAATCAGGTGTGGCAACGCGTAAGGAAAATCAAGGGAAAATACATCCCCCCTTCTCCGCCAATTCTGAGAATTGAATGAAGGAAAGTGGCAGAATTAACCACTGTCGCTAATCACTTCGCTGATTTCTTTAGCAGAATTGCTCAACAAAATATAAATGATACTAGTGCCAGAAGGAGACTGCGTGAGGAGAGCAGGGCCAGTGAGTTTACACCGGGGGGTGGAGAACATTACAATGTCCCATTTGACTCATGAGGAATATCCGAAGCACTAAATACCTGTAACGAAACTACTCCTGGGCCTGACGACATCCCAAACGAAATGGCCCGCCAGTTACCCAGCCAGGGACAAAAGATTCTACTAGACCTGTGTAACAGAATCTGGCTGGATTTTTTTTTTTAATTTAAGAGAGCCCATCTGGCAACTACCCACTTGGGCATAAGTCCCTGAAAAACACGACAGCCTAGAAATAGGCTACTTGCAGGAGAGTGCAACCTACAAACAAAACAATAACAAAAAAGAACTTAAATAAAGGGGAGAAGCCCAGCCTCCCCCCAAAAGTCAACAAGTCCAGAAGTCAATGTGCACGAACTCGTCCCGAACACAAGGGACAGGCGGTAGCGACCACGCCCATCCCGGTACCGGGACAAGTATCGTGCGCCAAGATCACCCAGACTGGGACATTCGACAAGAATATGCCGAACAGTCTGGGGGACGACGCAGTCGTTGCAATAGGGCGCATGCGAGCGCTCCATCAAGTAGCGATGCATCACACGAGTGTGTCCGATTCGAAGACGACAGAAAGCAACCTGAAGCCGCCGCGGCATTTGGGGATAGATCCATGGGAACAGTCGCGGCGCAATGGCACGCAACTTTAAGTTCCCTTCGACCGTCTCCCATCTTCTTTGCCAAGCAGTCCGAAGAGCTGCCCGTATTCCTGCCATGTAGTCGGTGTGAGGAAGAGCGAAACGCTGGTCCGGTCGCAGAGTCCTCGCGGACTCTTTGGCACCCTCATCGGCGCGCTCATTCCCCGCAATTCCTACATGTCCAGGAACCCAGCAAAAGATAATCTCGACATCTGCCCGGCTCGCCAAAACCGTAGCGTCACGGATATCGCGAACCACGGGATGCGGAGATTCCAATGCCCCGAGAGCACTCAGGGCGCTTTGTGAGTCGCTATAGATCACAATCAGGTCTCCGAACCGGGCACGTCGCGTAATCTCCCGTAACTAGTGGTGTATTGCCACCAGCTCGGCCGTGAAGACAGACGCAGCGCCTGGTAGAGCCCCGCTGACTTCAAACAGAGGGGATACGGCGTGGAAGCCGACCCCCTCTTGGGACTTGGAGCCATCCGTATACACTGGCACGGTTCCAACGTGACACGATGTGTGCTCCAAAAAGGTCGAACGCAATACTCCCGGCGCAGTACAAGCTTTAGGAGCAGAGGCGTGGCGACAAATAGCCAAATGTGGTACCCTCCAGGGTGGCTTCCTGGGCAAAACCAGGGGCGCCACCGGCCCGAGAGCAATATCTACCTCTCGAAGGAGTTTCCTGACCCTAAACCCAAAAGGCTTAAGGTATGACTGGCGTCTCTCGACGGCATAGGCACCATCGAGATCAGCTGCGGATGCAGTGAGAGCTGTTGGCGACTGAGGGAGGCGCCGGGCTCGCGCGTACAGTCGAGTGATACACTGCACGCGGCGCAGAGTGAGTGGCATCTCCCCAGCATCGACCAACAGGCTCTCAATGGGGGAAGTGCGGAAGGCACCGGTCGCAAGGCGAAGGCCGGTGTGGTGGATCGAATCCACCTTCCGCAATAAACGCTCGGCTGCGAAAGCATAAAACTCGCATCCGTAGTCGAGCTTCGAGAGAACAAAGGATCGATAAAAAAGTAAGGCGGTAGCCCTATCAGCGCCCCAAGCGCTGAACGTCACGGAACGGAGAATGTCCATGGCGCGGGTACAAGAGACCCTAAGGCTGCGAATATGAGCCTCCCAGGTGAGGCGTCGGTCGAATACAAGACCGAGGAAACGGTGCGACTCAACCACATCCAGGCGCACCCCATTAAGAAACAAATCTGGGTCGGGGTGAAGCCGTGGATGGCGGCAGAAGTGCACCACCTTAGTCTTGGCCAAAGAAAACCGAAACCTGTGCGCTTCGGCATAGCGAGAGACGCGGTTCAATGCCTGTTGGAGTCGACGCTCCAGAGTTGGCATCTGGGCCGCGCCAAAAGAGATCGAAAGGTCGTCCACGTAGAGCGTAGCGAGAACATCTTCCGGCAGCACCGAGGTGATGCCGTTGATGCTCAGGGCAAAGAGTGTGACACTGAGGACACTTCCCTGCGGGACACCCTCTTCCTGCTCCTTTGGGCCGGAAAGAGCTCCCCCCACCCGTACGCGGAATCGACGATCTCGCAAAAATTCAGATATAAACATTGGGAGGTGCCCCCTCGCCCCCATCGTGTGAAGAGTCTCCATGATACCGTATCGCCATGCGGTATCATAGGCCTTCTCTAGATCAAAAAACACCGTGGCGTAGTGCGGTCTACGAAGGAAAGCCTCGCAGACGGCATTTTCCAGTCGGAGCAGAGCATCCGACGTGGAGTGAAACTTATGGAAGCCGCACTGTGCAGAAGACAGATGGCCTCCGCTGTCCAGGAAATAGGCTAATCTAACATTTACCAATTTCTCCATCAACTTGCACACGCAAGAGGCTAGAGAGATTGGGCGGAAACCGGTCAGAGTAGAGTGATCTCTCCCCGGCTTGCGAAAGGCGAGCACAGTAGCACTTCGCCAGGAGTCTGGGAGAAGACCTTCCACCTAGATCCTGTTGAACAAATCTAACAGAAAGGCCATGCCTCGCTCACCCAGGTGTCGAAGCAAGGCGTACGGGACATCGTCCGGACCATGGCCGGTGTCCGCACACGAAGCGAGAGCGGAACTCAACTCACTCACAGTAAACTTGTCGTTGAAGGGTTCTCCGCCTCTGGAGGTAAAGTCCAGCCGGCGGCCTTCCGCGACATCACGACGTGCATTGAATGCTGGCGGAGCAGCATCACGGCTAGAGAATGCGGAAAAAGCGGTCGCTAAGGATTCCGCCACGGACGCGGGATCCGAGATTGCGGTCCCATTCTCCTGGAGAACGGGAGGGGGGTCCTGCGAGAACTTGCCCCGAATCCTTTTGACTCGCTTCCACACCTCAGCTAAAGGGGTCTTCCCGTTAAGTGAAGACACGTATGCCCGCCAAGAAGAGCGGCGGGCGTGCTTCGAAATATACCGGAACCTAGCCCTAGCCCGACGAAATTCAGCGACAGTGAAATCGTTCGGGCGGCGCTTATAGCGCATGTAGGCACAACGCTTCTGTTTGAGGGCCGTCTCACACTCGGCCAACCACCATGGGAGTGGTCGGCGTGCAAAACGGCCAGACGTCCTAGGAATAGTAGTCAGGCCCACGGCGATGAGTTTGCCGGAGAAGAACTCGACGGCCTCATCTACCGACCTAAACTCCTCGACTGAGATAGAGAATTCAGTCATTTCCTGAAATGCAGGCCACCGCGCCCGCGCCAAGCACCACCGAGGTGGTCTCTCAGGCGGCAGTTGCCCTGAAAATGATATTTGAATGGGAAAGTGATCACTACCATGGAGGTCATCGACCACCCTCCAATCAAAATCAGGCTGTGCATCCGAAAAGCACAAAGATAGGTCAAGGCAAGAAAATGAAGCGGTTCTCGGACAGTGATGCGTAAACTCATCCACGTTTAGGACACCCATCTCAAGCTCTTCGATCAGATCGGCAAGGACTTGTCCCCTGGGATTTATGGAGTAATCTCCCCAGAGAGGATGCCTGCCGTTCAGATCTCCAAGCAAGAGATAGGGCTTCGGCAATCGTGCCACGACGCGGCTCCTCAGCTGCAGCCTTCAGCTTCTCTTAGTTCTTTCTTCTCTGCTCTTTTATTATTCTCGTCATCTTTCATATAGGCGACTAGCTCTTTACTAGAGAGACGAAGCATCTCACCCTGTTGCCTAAATCTCTCGAAAGATGTCATCTTGTTTCCTTACGCGAGCCTTAGCGACTCAACGCGTTCAAGCATCTTACGCAAAAGAAAATGGGGCTCTCGCAATAGTACCCTAAAATTATAAATGGAATCTTACCCTTGTGATCACACACACAGATAAAAGCAATAAATTATAATAAATATAATAATTTCTATGAGTACATGATATAGCACCTCTTAATCTGGCACGGGAATAACAAGGAGGAGAGTTTGAAAGATTTTCTCTCAAAACACACACAAAAAAATGGCTTGTTACTAATATGGCCTCACGGGCACAACAAAAGTCAGATTACTCAAAATAAAATTGTAAATTTTCTATTAATTCAACTGACGGACTTGAAAAAGAAAGTTGTCCTCAATTAAGCCAAATAAACCTGACACTAGAATTTAGTGGAAATAAATAATAAATAAATATATATATATATATATATATATATATATATATATATATATATATATATATATATATGTCATATATATGTCGAGGAATAGGTCCATGAACCCCCAAAAACATAATATCGACATCCGCCCGCCTTCCCAAAAACGAGACTTCAGGGATATCGTGAACCAGGGGATGCAGAGATTCCAATGCCATGAGAGCACTCAGGGCACTTTGTGAGTCGCTATAGATCACAATCCGGTCTCCGAACCGGTCACCTCGCGTAATCTCCCGTACCGAGTGATGTATTGCCAACAGTTCGGCCGTACAGACAGCGGCAGCGCATGACAGAGCCCCACTGACTTCAAGCACACGGGATACGGCGTAGAGGCCGACCCCCTCATGGAACTTGGAGCCATCCGTATACACTGTCACGGTTCCAGCGTGGCACGAGGCGTGATTAAAAAAGGTTGAAAGCAATACTCCGGGCGCTGTACAAGCTTTGGGAGCAGAGGCGTGGCGGCAAATAGCCAAATGTGGTACCCTCCAGGGTGGCCTCCTGGGCAGAACCAGGGGCGCCACCGGCCCGAGAGCTAAGGAGGACAATCTACACCCATAGTACCAGTAAAGTTCTACGTAAAGAAGTAATAAGCGCATCCTCGTTACTAAATGTCTCTGAAAATTCAAATATATTGATCGAGTTCTGAAAAAACAGCCGATTTCTATCATAATTACTCAGTTAATTTTGAACTGAGCGATGCAATTATTTGAATCACATATACTTGCAACTCGAGATCAATGGAAGTTTGAGAGGTGTACTGTTTAAATAACGAAAAAGAATAAAATACAGAAATAAATGAGTGTCGTGGTATGACATTACATTATATCAATACCATATTATATCTATGGGGGAGGGACCAATAACTTAAAGGCGAAACGACAAGCGACGGAACGCCACGAGTTTCGACGCGTGGAACAGCGAGGAAGAGTGCAACGAGATCAGGTAAAAATTGGTCAATGGCAAAGCTGAAGGTTTTTTAAAGAGGCATGAACAAAACTATAATTTTATTTACATAAAATAAGAGAATTAATGGGCAAAATTACATCGGTAAACGAGGAGGGAAATTGCAGAGTTATGCGTCAGACTATGAAGTTGAAAAATAATGTATTAGAGAAGGAGACTATTCAAATGGGAAGGAATACCTCAAATAGGTTGCTGAAGGGGGAGAAAGGTTGGCTTACGGATGATTCCGGGTGAGACGTCAGGGTAAGGCTTCACGGATGTCTTCTGCAGGCAATAAGCGTGGGGGCGAGGGCGCTGTGAGCTTCTGAGCGGGAAGTTGACGTGATGAGGGATTACCAATTTAAGCCTAACCAAATTCTAATCTACTCCAGCGCATGGACTTCACTTCCGTGCTGAAAACTAAATTCCACGTGGAATTCTCCCACACATCTCCCATCCGAAAGATGATGCTTTACATAGAGGTTGCGTAGGAAAGGATCATCCCATCCATTGAACTAGAATTATCAAGAGCCTAGGGAAATCCTGACGTGCTACTACAGGTGTACACACAAAAATACGTGAATCTGAGCTCAGTGGGGAATTTACGGATATAAACCATAAACGGGTCAATTCTAGAGACAATTTCACGAGGAAAATTTAAAAAAAAAAATCACAGGAGAACATTGGCGACATTTAAGTGGAACCAAAAAAAAGGTGCAATTAAATGAAGGCATGAACATAGGGCAAATGACTAAACAACTTAGTGGACCACCCCCAAAAAATCTTAATTAAGAACATTAATTAGATAATATATACCATTCACGTGGAAAACCTCTGCTCCCACCGGAGTAAAGATTAGGTAATCCACGGGTCCTCTAGCCTCGAAGACGGGGTATGGTTCCTTCCACTGGCTAAGGAGTTTGTTGCTTACCATGTGAAGTAGCACCAGCACCACCGCTTCAGGCTTGAATTTTCGTTTTCCTGAATTAGGGTCAAAGTAAGTCTTATACCTCTCAATAAGTCCTTCTTCACCAGATACAACACTCGTTTGTTACCTCGGGTGGACTCACGCTCGAGGGTTTTAGTTTTCTCCCAAAGGGGGAGGAGAGTTGCGCACTCCTTCTGGGCGCGGGCAAACTTGTCGCTCCGGAGGGCTTGGAACTCCAGGTCGATAGTGGTTTCCAGAGAACGGGTGCATGGGATTCTAGGGCTACCTGTGTACGGGTAATCACGGGCTGGGCCACGGGATGGTCGTGGATTACGGGACACTGACCGAACAAAAACGAGCAGAGCTGGATTGTGGTCGCTACCACTCTGGCCCAAACGGACATATAGTCACACTAGATGTGACAATGAGTTACTGGGAAACGACTGGCCCGGCCAAGGTAGTCGTGGACAACCACAAACCTCTTGTGGTCGGGGCCAACAGGGGGAAGTAGGTCCTCATACACTATGATGCAGGTGCACCCGGTGTCACGGACGAGGGTGGATACTCGGCGACCGTTCACAGTTCCGTTCTCCAATTTCAATCCACCAGGGTTGTTCTCATTAAAGAGGAAGTTTACCTGATAGACCAGATCTTTGGCGGGCGAACGGGGATCGGGGGTCTCCTGAGGTGACGGAGGAGGATCAGGGGAGGACAAGATTTGGTGCACTTGGTAGGACTGATAGTTTGAGAATCGGGAGTTTTGAGGACAGTTCGTGCGGTAATGGCCGGGAACTCCGCAGGTGTAGCAAACGATCGGGTTCTTTTGGTACGGCACAACCGGGGGAGAAGAAATGAGAGGCTTAACGTCTCGGTGTTCAGATGGATGGAAGTTTCTTGGCTTCGAGGGACTAGGAACTTTGGTAAATCTTTGAACTAATTTAGAAGGGTCTTAGGACCATAAAATTTAGTTTTGGGGGGCGATTGGGAAGCCTTTTTAACATCCTTAGGGTAAAACTGTGACTACCCCCGTAGACATCTTCCTCTTCCAAGCACTCCTTGAAAGTGGCATAACGTTTGTCCTTAATGAAGGCGCGAATTTCGGGAGCCACGGCAGCTAAAAGCTGATCCCTAAGGAAGAAGTCCAGAAGGGACTCGTAGACCTGGGTAATCTTGCACGCATCCAGCCAACACTGAAGATCTCTTTGGAAGATCTACCAGTGTTCTCGAAATGTTTGGCCAGGGCGGATCATTTCCTGGCGGAATCGGGAGCGGTAGAATTCGCAATTCATATGAACATCGGTTAATAATTCGGATTTAACATGGAATAGTCCACAGTTGCTTCCGGGGAAAGGAAGACGAAGATATCCCTTAACTAGGCATTTATGAGGGGAAGTAAGCGAGCGACGCCATTATTTTCGAGATCTCATCGATTGATCTGAAAGATTTTATCAAAATGAGTAAAGAATGACCCAAAGTCTTCTCCATCATTAAAAGCGGGAAGGTTGACTAAAGGAGTTTGGGGAATTTCATCCGGTGTCCATTTGCAGTTTGTTCTCCTCCATCTTCATCTTTAGTTTGTTCTCCATCTCCGTTTTCAGTTTGTTCTCCATCTCCGTTTATCTTAGTTCCTCTTCCCTTCGCTCTGCCCGTTCGTTCCTCTCTTCTTCCTGTACGTAATTTAGCAGGTCTTTGCCCGAAAGACCTAAAATTTCACCCTGACTCATGAATTTTTTCGAAGGCGGACATTGTTACGCAGTTAACTGAGGAAATACTGACACGCGAACGAGCTAGGACTCTACCCACGCGAAACGAATACTTGAATATTCGTGAAGGCCTTGTTCACACAAAAAAATTATGATACAGCTACCTACCTCTGCTGTTTCTGAGCAGAAAAAAAATAAAATGGTACTACCGGAATTAGTAGACCAAAGACTTTAACTCTTTTGGATTAATAACCAGGAGAGTCTCCAAAATTCAAAAACAATGAAAAAAAATAATTACCTGGGGCCGAACACAAAATCTAAATAGATTACGTTCCACTGCTCTTCAATTAACTTGAACTTGCCTTCTACCAGTACAATACAAAAATTAAAATAAAAGGGATAGACGTGAATAACAAAAGAACTTCTAATGTCGAAATTAAAATGACACGGGTTCGTAAAACCCCAAACACACTTGACACCAAAATTATATAATATGTATATTTATGATAGAACGAGTTGAAGCTGCGTTAATTTCAACTCCTATCCCATATTATTTAAAACCACGATGCTGCCCACATGCATCTCCGATTCGAAGCTTGGAGCCTTATCGCAGCTACCGGATGTCAATGTTTAAACAAGGAGGTTATCGTCCCCCCGTTCGCCCCCATACGCCGACCTCGCCAGATTGAGTTAGGCTTATGGGCAGATAAGGCATTGTTCTCCGGCCCGGCTGTGCATTCCCTCGAAGCTCCCACTCTATTGTCCCCCCACGCCAAGGAGATGTCCTGGCTATTTATATGGAAACATTACCACTAAGATCAGATTGGAGATCCAGATTTTCGTCGCGAAACATCACCACGACCCTCTCTCCCTTTGTGCGCCAAGGGACCTCGACCTCGAGATTCACCATCACTTGTCCAGAAGGAGGACAATATTCCTTGAGTGCCAAAGGTTCGAGCCTTTCGTGACGCCAAGTCGCCAAGGCTTCCCCCCCTGTTCTTCAGAGGAGAACAGCATTAGAACAGCCATTGTTCGTTTTGAGCCCTTCGCCAAGAAACGGTTCTCACCTCCCCTGTTGTTCAGAGGAGAACAGCATTAGAACAGCCATTGTTCGTTTTGAGCCCTTCGCCAAGAAAACGGTTCTCATCCCCCCCCCTGTTGTTCAGAGGAGAACAGCATTAGAACAGCCATTGTTCGTTTTGAGCCCTTCGCCAAGGAACGGTTCTCATCCCCCCCTGTTGTTCAGAGGAGAACAGCATTAGAACAGCCATTGTTCGTTTTGAGCCCTTCGCCAAGAAACGGTTCTCACCCCCCCCCCCCTTGTTGTTCAGAGGAGAACAGCATTAGAACAGCCATTGTTCTTCAGCCCGTAGACAAGAGACGGTTCTCACCTTCCCTTTGTTCAGAAGAGAACAACGTAGAACAGCCATTGTTCTTTAAGCCGTTCGTCGAGAAACGGTTCTCCTTCCCAAGACGCCACGTCAGGATCATCTTATTCCCCCCCTTCGGCTGGAACTCGCCAGCGGACCGAAATTCCTTCAAGCCACCTTCCACTGCACCACTAGTGTAAAAGTTACGTAAGACAAACGTCACCTTTGAGTACTTAACCCGTTTGTCAATTCTATCCTGTGCTTTAAATGGTTTATCGAACCATCCCATCTCTTTAACTCTATATTTGTTTTACCTTTTTAAATCCTTTAAATCCTCGGATTAGCCCGAGTCTCCACGACCCTTTCATTTCCTGTTTATGTCAATATTTTCCGTCTTGTGTTTGTTGGTAGTTATTATTAATAAAACTCTATTTTATTAATGATAGCAATATTATTATCCTTGAGCTCAGTTCCACTTCTTAAGCATATCGAAGATACATAATATCGGCCGCCAGACAGTAACGCACTCTAAAGATAATTAAGGAAGTTCCCTCAACGAATAGTGATATATGGTATTGTCGGGAGTCATTCTACGACATATATATATATATATACTATTTAAATTTGGTATCAGGTGTGTGGGGTTTAACGCTATATCTTTGCAAA
Source organism: Ceratothoa steindachneri (assembly GCA_963969495.1). Lineage (NCBI taxonomy): Eukaryota > Metazoa > Arthropoda > Malacostraca > Isopoda > Cymothoidae > Ceratothoa > Ceratothoa steindachneri. The sequence continues at coordinate 22,135,320 of OZ018320.1, read as the reverse complement.
CACTGGTCTCAGTCGAGTAAAGCATAGTGTTATTCGTTATAATAATAGAATATAGTAGTTCCCTTTTGTTTTAACGATTGCTATCCCTTTTTTTTTTGGAACTTAAGAAGCTGGAGTAGCTCAAGGAACTGTTATAATAATTTGTTTGTGTGATTTTAGTCAGTTGTTATTTAAAGTAAGAAACCAAGTACGAATAGGTCAGTGCCCATATTTAGGTAGGCTAATTCTATAGAGGCATAATTCTTGTTGCAAGGAATTTTAGTTGGTTGACTAGTGCGCCCCCAAGTGCAAAGATGACTCAGTTCAAAATCTTTAAAGCGCAAGGAGAATCCTTGGGACTTTCCGAAAAAGAACTAATTAAGTACATAAGAGAGGAATGGATAAGACAAGTGGAGCTTCACCATCAGATTGAATTAGCTCGGATTGAAGCAGAATTTCAAAGAAAAAAGGAAGAAAGAGAAATCCAAAGAGAAGAAAGAGAAAGGGAAAGAGTAATCAGACGAGAGGAACGAGAAATAAAAATACAACGAGAAGAACGAGAAAGAGAAAAACAACGAGAGGAACGAGAAAGAGAAATACAACGAGAAGAACGAGAAAGAAAAATACAACGAGAAGAACGAGAAAGAGAAATCCAACGAGAAGAAAGAAGGAAGGATTCGCGCCCCTTCCCAGGAAAGCTGACAAAGTTTCCGAGCCCCGTAAAACCCCCAAACTTCTTTCCCCAAAACCAACAACGGGACTCCAAACCTCTTGTTAAGATTTCTTCTCCATCTCTCTTCTCGAAGCGACCAATAATATGCTTCACCTGTGGTGTAGAAAACCACATGAGCTGGAATTGCCCCCAAAATTCTAGGCTTAAAAGCGGACCAGCCCACCAAGTTCACCAGATTAATACAACCCCGGCTCCCCCGGTGGTACAGACCCAAGCAGAAACTTATCCCCCTCCGTCAGGCCACCAGGTAAAGTTGATTTTTGATAAAAGTTCATCGGGAACTTTGAAATATGAGGAGGGCAGCGTGAACAGCTGCCGAGTATCGACTCTCGTCAGGGACACAGGATGTACGTGTTTCATCGTGTCCGACGAACTCCTCCCAGTGGCCTCTAACCACGAAAAATTTGCGGTGGTACATGACTACCTTGGGCGGGCGAACCAATTCCCCGTCGTTAGATGTTACCTGCAGTGTCAATATTATAATGGCTGGGCTGAAGTCATTGTAGCACCCATACAATTCTGTTCCGTACTTATAGGACAGAGCCCCCAAGTAAGTTTCGACCCTGTGTTTCAGGCCGCCTTTCCTCGAGGCCGAGATAAGAAAGAAGCCCTGGAGCCCGTCCCCATCAGAACCCCGATACCGTCCGATTTCTCGGAAACCTTTAACCAGGAATTTATGGCGGCACAAAAGGAGTGTGAATCACTAACACCCTTAGGTGATAAGGCCCCAGACAAGGACACGGAGACTGTCCCTAAACCCCAAGAAAAAAAGAACCCCCAACGCGCCCATGGAGATACCTTCGTAGAACTGGACGAAGCATCGGCGCTTGAAGAGGATTGCCCCGCGGAGTCCCTTAATGTAATCCAGACAGTGTGCATCCAACCTGATGCCGATTACCCTCCTCCTTCCCTACCAGGCGAGTCTTTAGAACCCTTTGACCTGGATAGTGACGCGCAGCTGACACCACGTCAGAAGAGTCAGCTACAAAAACTAATTAAATGGAGTCACCACTTCCCTGCCCTATTAGCTCTTTTCGAGCAACTGCGCAAAAATGGCCTCACCATTGGCCCCTGCAAATGCCATTTTGCCCACGAACCCATTAAATATTTGGGTTTCAAAATAGGACAAAGCAAGTTAGGTCCACACGAGAACAAGATTAAGGCAATCGCCGACATGCCCCTCCCGATTACAAAGAAGCCATTAAGATCGTTCCTAGGATCAGCTTCTCCCTATCAGCGATTTGTTCCGAATTTCGCTGCAATTTCTGCCCCCCCTATGCCCCCTTCAAAAAGAGAATTTACCCGATCGTTTACGTTGGAATGATGTCGCTGTTTCCCATTTTAATCAGCTCAAGAGTAAGTTCATTTCTGCCCCCATTTTAAAGTTGCCCAACCCGGAAAAATCCTTTGGGGTTAAGACCGACGTGATCAACGATGGCATTGGAGGTGTACTCCTTCAATACGTGGATGACGGAACGAGTCATCCAGTTGCATATGCTAGTCGTCAACTATTACCACGCGAAAAGAGATATGCCACTAGAGAAAAGAAAGCTCTATCAATTATCTGGGTCATAGACAAATTCAAGATGTACTTGATAGGTAAAGAATTTCAAATAGGAACCGACCACCGTCCGTTAGCCTATATTAGGAATGTGCGACACTCAAACGGCCGCATCATGCGCTGGAGTTTACTCTTGCAAGAGTATCAGTTTAAAATATATTAGATAAAAGGTTCCGATAACCAGGTCGCTGACGCCCTCAGTAGGAATGCGTTACCGAATAGCGTAGAGTAAGTGTATTCTTCGGATTAGTATCTCCATGTAGGTATATACCGTCTTGTACGACTTAAATTAAGATTCTCTTGTAATATAATTAATTAATGTATATGTCTGAATTTTGTAACGTTCAATGTCTATTTTTTTTTGTATGTATATATATTTGTACCCATTAATTTACGTATAAATGGTTTTGTCCCGTATGTACTAATTTTATATCATTTCATTGTTCCATGCCGTTTTTTTCTTTGATTAAGTTGTATTAAAGGTTATTTTCCCCTGTAATCTAAAGATCAAAATAATCATATGTATTGAGGTAATACTAGTTAGCTGCAGGAAGGTACGGTTGGTACAAGAAATCGAGTTCCCTACAACGGAGCTCTATCGTTGTCCCTTCTCTCTTTTTTTTTCGAAGTGACAACTTCCCCTGGAATGGAGGGGTGTGATAGAACGAGTTGAAGCTGCGTTAATTTCAACTCCTATCCCATATTATTTAAAACCACGATGCTGCCCACGTGCATCTCCGATTCGAAGCTTGGAGCCTTATCGCAGCTACCGGATGTCAATATTTAAACAAGGAGGTTATCGTCCCCCCGTTCGCCCGCATACGCCGACCTCGCCAGATTGAGTTAGGCTTATGGGCAGATAAGGCATTGTTCTCCGGCCCGGCTGTGCATTCCCTCGAAGCTCCCACTCTATTGTCCCCCCACGCCAAGGAGATGTCCTGGCTATTTATATGGAAACTTTACCACTAAGATCAGATTGGAGATCCAGATTTTCGTCGCGAAACATCACCACGACCCTCTCTCCCTTTGTGCGCCAAGGGACCTCGACCTCGAGATTCACCATCACTTGTCCAGAAGGAGGACAATATTCCTTGAGTGCCAAAGGTTCGAGCCTTTCGTGACGCCAAGTCCCCAAGGCTTCTCCCCTGTTCTTCAGAGGAGAACAGCATTAGAACAGCCATTGTTCGTTTTGAGCCCTTCGCCAAGAAACGGTTCTCACCCCCCCTGTTGTTCAGAGGAGAACAGCATTAGAACAGCCATTGTTCGTTTTGAGCCCTTCGCCAAGAAACGGTTCTCACCCCCCCTGTTGTTCAGAGGAGAACAGCATTAGAACAGCCATTGTTCGTTTTGAGCCCTTCGCCAAGAAACGGTTCTCACCCCCCCTGTTGTTCAGAGGAGAACAGCATTAGAACAGCCATTGTTCGTTTTGAGCCCTTCGCCAAGAAACGGTTCTCACCCCCCCTGTTGTTCAGAGGAGAACAGCATTAGAACAGCCATTGTTCGTTTTGAGCCCTTCGCCATGAAAACGGTTCTCATCCCCCCCCCCTGTTGTTCAGAGGAGAACAGCATTAGAACAGCCATTGTTCGTTTTGAGCCCTTCGCCAAGGAACGGTTCTCATCCCCCCCTGTTGTTCAGAGGAGAACAGCATTAGAACAGCCATTGTTCGTTTTGAGCCCTTCGCCAAGAAACGTTTCTCACCCCCCCCCCCCCTTCTTGTTCAGAGGAGAACAGCATTAGAACAGCCATTGTTCTTCAGCCCGTAGACAAGAGACGGTTCTCACCTTCCCTTTGTTCCCAAGAAAACAACGTAGAACAGCCATTGTTCTTTAAGCCGTTCGTCGAGAAACGGTTCTCCTTCCCAAGACGCCACGCCAGGATCATCTTATTCCCCCCCTTCGGCTGGAACTCGCCAGCGGACCGAAATTCCTTCAAGCCACCTTCCACTGCACCACTAGTGTAAAAGTTACGTAAGCCAAACGTCACCTTTGAGTACTTAACCCTTTTGTCAATTCTATCCTGTGCTTTAAATGGTTTATCGAACCATCCCATCTCTTTAACTCTATATTTGTTTTACCTTTTTAAATCCTTTAAATCCTCGGATTAGCCCGAGTCTCCACGACCCTTTCATTCCCTGTTTATGTCAATATTTTCCGTCTTGTGTTTGTTGGTAGTTATTATTAATAAAACTCTATTTTATTAATGATAGCAATATTATTATCCTTGAGCTCAGTTTCACTTCTTAAGCATATCGAAGATACATAATATCGGCCGCCAGACAGTAACGCACTCTAAAGATAATTAAGGAAGTTCCCTCAACGAATAGTGATATATGGTATCGTCGGGAGTCATTCTACGACAATATTAATATATATATATGTCGTGGTATGACATTACATTATATCAATACCATATTATATCTATTGGGGAGGGACCAGTAACTTAAAGGCGAACCGACAAGGGACAGAACGCCACGAGTTTCGACGCACGGCACAGCGAGAAGAGTGCAACGAGGTCAGGTAAAATTTGGGCAATGGCAAAGCTCAAGGTTATTTAAAGAGGCATGTACAAAACTATAATTTTATTCACATAAAATAAGAGAATTAATGGGCAAAATTACATTGGTAAACAAGGGAGATGTCAGGGTAAGGCTTCACGGATGCCTTATGTAGTCAATAAACGTATGGGTAAGGGCGCTCGGAGCTTCTGAGCGGGAAGTTAACCTGATGACGGTTCTCCAAAACGGGGTGCGGCGGTAATGTCCGGTCCAGATGAGAGTATTTCGGCCACCCGAAAACGAGGGGCAAACGAGGAGGGCTTCGACAGGTGTTGATGAGTGGAGTCGGAAAAATCGCTTGGTGGCGATCGTCAAATGGAATTACCACACTGGCTGGGTTTATTCCAAGACACAAAAGTTCAGCTGTGACTTTGCTTTGTCGTTAGCACCTTAGTTGGAACTAGGGTGTTAACTTCTTGGGTCCGGGCGAGACTCCTCAACTCTATGCCTCCTACCTTGAATACGAACCCTATATATCCGATGCTTACCCCGCGGGGGGTGGGGGAAACAGCGCTACTCTCGAATGGCCTCGAATTTTCACGCCGAGGCGATTCTAACCCGCGTGTCGTGGTATGACATTATATTAAATCAATACCGTATTATATCTATGGGGGAGGGACCAATAACTTGAAGGCGAGCCGATAAAGGGACGGAACACCAAGAGTTTCGACGGGTGGGGGGCGAGATAATAGTGCAACGAGGTCAGGTATATTATGGGCAATGGTAACACTCAAGGTTACTTAAAGAGGCATGTACAAAAATATAATTTTATTTAAATAAAAATAATGAGAGAATTGATGGGCAAAATTACATCAGATGAACGAGGGGGGGGGGGAGGATTGTAGTCATGAATCGGAGTATGATGTTAAAATTTAGGGTATTACAGGAGGAGATTATTCAAATTGTGGAAAATTAACTCAAATGGGTTACTGAAGGGGGAGAGGGGTTGGCTTACAGAGGATCCGGGTGAGATGTCGGGGTAAGTCTTCGCGGATGTCTTCTGCACGTGAGGCGAGGCCGTTCGGAGCTTTTGAGCGGGAATTTAAAGTGATGACGGTTCTCCAAAAAGGGTGGGGGGGCGGTAACGTCCGGTCCAGAGGAGAGCGTCGTGGTATGACATTACATTATATACCTACCATATTATATCTATCAGGGGGAGACCGATAACTTGAAAGCAAACCTTCGAAAGGGACGGAAAACCACGAGTTCAGACGGGCTGAGTAGCGAGAGATTAACTCAATTGGGTTACTAAAAGGGGAAGAGGGGTTGGCTTACGGATGTCTTCTGCACTTGAGGTGAGGCCGCTCGGACTTCAAGGCGGGAGGTTGGAGTGATGACCGTTCTCCAAAAGCAAGGAGGGGATGGGGGCGTAACTTCCCGTCCAGAGGAGAGTATTTCGGCTACCTGAAATCAAGAGGGCTTCGACAGGAGTTGATGAAAGAAATCAGGGGAATTACCTCCTGGCTGGGGCTAATTCCTAATACACAAAATAGTCCAGATGTCACTTTGCTTTGTTGCTAGCACTTGACTTGGAACCATGGGGAAATCTTATTGGTTCTGGCAAGATTTCTCAACTCTGTGTGTCTTCCGGGGAGTCGAGCGTTATTTATATCCGAGGCTCTGCCCGGAGTTGAAGGTTAGCGGGAAACAGCTCTACTCTCGAAGGGCCTTGAATCTTCTGGCAGAGCTATTTTAGCCCGCATAAAGGTGAATCGTGGGGGACTCGATTCGAGGCTACCACTTGTGGAAGGGTGGGGTTGGGGGTTGGGGGGTGGGGGGTAGGTGACCACTTTACTCCTAGCCGGGCCTTTTGCTGCACATGGGAGTTCCTTTCTGCTAAAGATCTTCCACGTGGGGATTCCCTCACACATCTACCCACTGATAGATGATGCTTTACAGAGCAGTTGCGTAGGAAAGGATCCTCCCAACCCGTCAAACTAGAATTATCAAAGGTCTAGGGAAATTCTGACCTGCTACGACAGGTGTACACTTAAAAAAAACGTAAATCTGAGCTCAGCGGGGAATTTATGGACATAAGCCTTAAACAGGTCGATTATAGAGAATTTAACTAATACAATAAAAAAAAATCAAAGGAGAACATTGGCGACATTTCGGTGGAACCAAAAAAGGATACAATTAAATGGAGGCATAAATATGGGACAAAAGACTTAACAATTTAGTGGACCCCCCAAAAATCATAATTGGGAACATAAATGAGATAATATATATACATAGGGGATTATAATATCGGCAAACTTTTGCCAAGCATTTAACCTCTAGGTTATAGGAGAAATACCATATTTACAGTTATTTTAATTTGATGGCTCGTCGGCTTCTTCTGCCACCGGGTTACGACTCAAATTGTCTGCAACACAGTTGTCACTGCCGCAGACGTACACTACTTCAAACTGATATTGTTGGAGTATCAGCAACCACCTTATGATGCGCCCATTCTGACTTTTCGTATTTCTCAGCAACGATAAGGGGCGGTGGTCTGTTTCCACTACAAAAGGCTTTCGTATTAAGTACATACTGAACTTGATAACCCCCCAGACTATTGCCAAGGCCTCCCCTTCTATTACTGAATAATTTCGCTCGCGTGGTAAAAGCTTTCTACTCGCGTAAGCCACCGGTTGGCTGTCTCCGTTATCAGCATATTGAAGGAGGAAACATCCAATCCCTTCATCACTGGCATCGGTTCTAATGTCGAAAGGCTTATTCGGGTTCGGGAGCCTCAGAATGTGAGCGGCGTTAGCTGGTTCTTTAGCTGATGGAACCTGGCAGAGGTTTCGAGGTCCCGCGAAAGGTGATCCGGGGATTTTTTTGGAAGCAGGGCAGTTATCGGTGCGGCGATTAACGCGAAGTTTGGAATGAAGCGGCGGTAAAATGAGAGAGATCCCATAAATGACCTCAACTGTTTCTTCGTGCGGGGGAGGGGCATCTCAACGATGGCTCGGACTTTTTCTTCTTCGGGGCTTATCTGATTTTTACCGATCTTGAATCCCAGATACTTAATCATATCATAAGTGAAGTTGCACTTAGTAGGCCCAAGGGTGAGCCCGTGCTCACGAAGCCTATTGAGTAGGGTGCGGAGAGCAATCAGGTGCTGGTCCCACGTAGTGGTCGCTACATACAGGTTGTCAAAATAAAAAAAAAGACGTGGGGCAGCCCGTCCACGATTCTTCGCATCATTCTGTTATAATTGCTGCATGCAGTGACTAGCCCAAAGGGAAGTCGTTTGAACTGCATGAGGCCCTTATATGTGGGAAAGGTGGTATAGTTGCGGGCATTTGGACGAAGGGAAATTTGGTAGTACGCCTTACAGAGATCTAATTCGGAAATGAAGTTCATTTCCTCAAAAAAATGGAGATTCTCATCTATGAGGGGAATGGGTTCTGCGTTGAACACCGTTACCGAATTCAGCTTGCGAAAATCGACACACATACGGAAAGTGTGGTCAGGTTTGCGAACCATAACAATGGGGGAGCAATAATCGGACGCCGAGAGTTCTATTATATCTAACGCTACCAGATTATGCACCTCTTCGTTGAAAGCTTTCCTAAGGTGGATCGGGAGGGGATATTGCTTGGAGCGGACGGCTTCTTGGGTAATGAGGACAATATCGTGCTCAAATTGATTAGAGCAGCCAGTGGTGTTAGAAATGACATCATCGAATCCGCTCAGCAACTGCTGCAGCTGAATCTTGGAGTAGGGAGCTAGCCGGGGGCAGACGTCGAGTGCGATCGCCTCAGATGGATTTGGAAATTCGGGTACTGACGGAAGGGGATATTCCTTGTCTGACTGCATACAAACTACTTGGACGACGTTGAGGGGGCCAGCGGGATATGCTGCTTCCAACGGGGATTCTTCGTCTGGGGCTACCAAGTTGTGGTTACCTGCGCGCCGGTGGAACCTTTTTAACATATTCACGTTGAAAACCTTTGCTCCCACCAGATTACGGATTAAGTAATCCACTGGCCCTCTAGCCTCAAGGACGGGGTAGGGTCCCTTCAACTGGCTAAGGAGTTTGTTTCTTTCCGTGGGAAGTAGTAACAGCACCTCCGCCCCAGGCTTGAATTTTCGTTCTCGTGACTTAAGGCCAAAGTAGGTCTTATACCTCTCTAAATTCACGTCCGCGTTCTTATAGGCCAGATCAGCACACTCTTCTAACATTTTTCTCAAATCCAGGAGATAAGAGTAGGAGGTCTGTATTTCCTCGTCCAGTTGGAGATTAGTAAAGAGTTCTTTCAGGATGCTGAGGGGGCCGCACACGTTCCGTCCATACAAGAACTCAAGAGGGGCGAATCCAAGCGTTCTATGAGGGATCTCTCTGCACGCGAAAAGGGCAACCGGCAAGTATCAGTGCCATTCTCGGGGCTGGTCAATACAGAGCCTTTTGAGGACTGATTCGAGGGTCCTGTTTAATTTCTCGCACATACCGTTCCCAGCCGGATGGTAAGGGTTGGTAAACAAAGGTTTTACGATCAGAAGCTTGCCTACATATTTCATGAGTTCGGAAGTAAACTGTCTCCCTCGATCTGACGGTACCTCCTTGGGAATTCCCACGCGCGAGAATATGGATATCAGTGCTTCGGCGCACGTGATACTATCAATCTTCTTAAGGGGGACTGCTTCTGGGAAACGTGTAGCGAAGTCTACCAAGGTGAGGACATAGCAATGTCCTTCGCTTGAAGGGGGGTGAATAGGGCCAATCAGGTCGATAGCCACTCGGCAGAAGGGCTCAGTGATGATGGGGCCTCTCTGAACGGGTGCTGGCTTAACCCGCCCTTTTGCGGACGTCCTTTGGCAGATATCACATGATCGACAATATTCGGCGATATCTCTGGCTGCACCTGGCTAAAAGAAATACTTGAAGACTCATTGCGCGGTATTATTATGGCTAAAATGGCCGGCGAATAAACTGTCATGGGAGAGCTTCAATACTTGCGGGACGTATTCACGGGGAACACACAAGACACGTGTTTCTTGATCGGTGGCTTCCGAGCAGGCACGATGCAATAAATCCTTCTTCACGAGATACGACACTCGTTTGTTACCTCGGGTGGACTCACGCTCGAGGGTTTTAGTTTTCTCCCAAAAGGGGAGGAGAGTTGCGCACTCCTTCTGGGCGCGGGCAAACTTGTCGCTCCGGAAGGCTTGGAACTCCGGGTCCATAGGGGTTTCAAGAGGAATCGCGGCATGGGAGTCCAGGGCTGCCTGTGTACGGGTAATCACGGGCTGGCCCACGGGATGGTCGTGAATTACGGGGCTCTGACCAATCAGAACGGAGCAGAACTGGATTGGGGCCGCTAGCACTTCGACCCAACCGGACCTATAGTCGCACTCGATGTGACAATGAGTTACTGAGAAAGACTGGCCCGGCTAAGGTAGTCGTAGACCACTGCAAACTTCTTATGGTCGGGGCCAACAGGGGGTAGTAGGTCCTCAGACACTATAATACAGGTGCACCGGGTGTCACGGACGAGGGTGAATACTCGGCACCCGTTCACGGTTCCGTTCTCAAATTTCAATCCACCAGGGCTGTTCTCATTAAAGACGAAGTTCACCTGATGGTCTGGCACTTTGGCGGGCGAGGAAGGTTCGGGGTTCTCCTGAGGCGACGGAGGAGGAGCAGGGGCTGCCCAGATTTGGTGCAATTGGTGGGACTGAGAGTTTGCGAATCGGGAGTTTTGAGGACAGTTCGTGTGGTAATGGCCAGGAACTCCGCAGTTTTAGCAGATGATCGGGTTCTTTTGGTACGGCACAACCGGGGGAGAAGAAATGAGAGGCTTAACGTCTCGGTGTTCAGATGGATAAAAGTTTGTTAGCTTCGAAAGACTAGGAACCTTGGTGAATCTTTGAACCAATTTAGGAGGTGCCTTAGGACCATAAAATTTAGTTTTGGGCGGCGATTGGGGAGCCTTTTTAACATCCTTAGGGTATAAATTGTAACTACCCACGTGAACATCGGCCTCTTCCAAGCACTCCTTGAAAGTGGCATAACGTTTGTCCTTAATGAAGGCGCGAATTTCGGGAGCCACGGCAGCTAAAAGCTGATCCCTAAAGAAGAATTGCAGAAGGGACTCGTAGACCTGGGGAATCTTGCCCGCATCCAGCCAACACTGAAGGTGTCTCTGGAGGATGTACTCGTGTTGTCGAAATGTTTGGCCAGGGCGGATCATTTCCTGACGGAATCGGGAGCGGTATATTTCGCTATTCATATGAACAGCGCCTAACACTTCGGACTTTAACGTGTAATAGTCCAAAATTGCTTCCGGGGGAAGGGATACCAAGATATCCCTTAACTTGGCATTTAGGAGGGAAAGTAAGCGAGCGATACCATCATTTTCGAGATCCCATCTATTGATCTGAAAGATTTTCTCAAAATGAGTAAAAAATGACCCGAAGTCCTCTTTATCATTGAAAGCGGGAAGGTGGAGTGAAGGATTTTGGAGAATTTGAGCCCGGGAAACGATGGACTGAGAATCCATTTGATTTCGGCTCATTTCCAGCTCATGCTGCCTAATTTGTTCGCGTTCTTCCATCTTCATTTTGTTCTTCTCCATCACCAACTTCAGTTTGTTTTTCTCCATCTCCATTTCCCTCTTCAGTTTTTGCTCCTCCATCTTCATATTCAGTTTGTTCTCCATCTCCGTTTTTCTTAGTTACTCTTCCCTTCGCTCTGCCTGTTCGTTCCTCTTTTCTTCCTGTACGTAATTTAGCAGGTCTTTGCCCGAAAGACCTAAAATTTCACCCAGACTTTTAAATTTTTCGAAGGATGCCATTTTTACGCAGTTAACTAAGGAAACACTGATGCGCGAACGAGCTAGGCCTCTACCCACGCGAAACGAAACTTGAATATTCGTGAAGGCCTTGATCACACAAAATTAAGATACAGCTACCTACCTCTACTGTTTCTAAGCGGGAGAAAAAAAATTAAAATGGTACTACCGGAATTAGGACACCAAAGACCTTAACTCTTTTGGATTAATAACCAGGAGAGTCTCCAAAATTCGAACACGATAAAAAAAATTAATTACCTGGGGTCCAACACAAAATCTAAATAGATTACGTTCCACTGCTCTTTAAATAACTTGAACTTGCCTTCTGCCAGTACAATACAAAAATTAAAATAAAAGGGATGTACGTGAATAACAAGGGAACTTCTAATGTCGAAATTAAAATGACACGGGTTCGTAAAAACCCCAACACACTTGACACCAAATTTATATATATATATATATATATATATATATATATATATATATATATATATATATATATATATATATATATATATATATATATATGTCGTGTTATGACATTACATTTTATCAATACAATATTATATCTATCAGGGAGGGACCAATAACTTGAAAGCGAACCCACAAAAGGGACGGAAAACCACGAGTTCAGACGGGCTGAGTAGCGAGAGACTGCAACGAGGTCAGGTAAATTATGGACAATGGCAAAGCTCAAGGTTATTTAAAGAGACTTGTACAAAAATATAATTTTATTTACACAAAAATAATGAGAGAATTGATGGGTAATATTACCTCAGAGAATTAACGGGCAAAATCACATCAGTAAATGAAACGGGGCAATTGTAGTTATAAATCAGGCTATGAAGTTAGAACTTAAGGTATTCCCGGAGGAGACTATTCAAATGGGGAGGGGGAGATTAACTCAATTGGGTTACTAAAAGGGGGAGAGGGGTTGGCTTACGGATGTCCTCTGCACTTGAGGTGAGGCCACTCGGACTTCAAGGCGGGAGGATGGAGTGATGACGGTTCTCCAAAAGCAAGGGGAGGGGGATAACTTCCGGTTCTGAGGAGAGTATTTCGGCTACCCGAAATGAGGATGGCTTCGACAGGAGTTGATGAAAGAAGTCCGGAAATTTACTCGGGGCGATCGTTCAGTGGAATTACCTCCTGGCTGGGGCTAATCCCAAATACACAAAATAGTCCAGATGTCACTTTGCTTTGTTGCTAGCACTTGACTTGGAACCATGGGAACATCTTCTGGGTTCTGGGCGAAATTCTCAACTATGTGTGTCTTCCGGGGAGTCGAGCGTTATTTATGTCCGAGGCTCTCCCCGGAGTTGGGGGTTAGAGGGAAACAGCTCTACTCTCGAAGGGCCTTGAATCTTCTTGCAGAGCTATTTTAGCCCGCATAAAGGTGAATCGTGGGGACCTCGATTCGAGGTTACCGCTTGTGGAAGGGGGAGGGGTTAGGCTTACCACTTTAGTCCTAGCCGGGCCTTCTTTTGCACATGGGAGTTCCTTTCTGCTAAAGATCTTCCCCCTGGCATTCCCTCACAGAGAGTATTTCGGCCACCCGAAAACGAGGGGCGAACGAGGAGGGCATCGACAGGAGTTGATGAGTGAAGTCGGAAAAATCATTCGGTAGCGATAGTTAAATGGAATTACCTCACTAGCTGGGGCTAATTCCAATACATAAATAGTTCATCTGTCACTTTGCTGTGTTGTTAGCACCTCACTTAGAACTAGTGGAATCTTCTTGCGCCCGGGCAAGACTTCACAACTCTGTGTCTGTCTCATGGGAAACGAGCACTATATATGTCTGAGGCTCTCCCCGCGGGGGGAGGAGGGGTTAGTGGGAAACAGCTCTACTCAGGAATGGCCTCGAATCTTCTTGCTGAGCCTATTCTAACCCGTGTAAAGGTGAATCGTGGTGGACGCGGTTCTAGGCTACCGCTTGTGGAAGGGGGCGTTAGGCTTACCAATGTAAGCCTAACATAACATTATAAAGCGCATGGAAGTTCCGTGATGGACAAGAAATTCCACGTGTAATTCCCTCACACCGCGCAAAGGTGGTCCGTGGTGGCCGCGGTTCGAGGCTACCGCTTGTGGATGGGGAAGGGGGCGAGGCTCACCAATTTAAGCCGAACCAAATTCTAGAATCTTCTCCAGCCCATGTACTTCCCTTCTGTGCTGGAAAAGAAATTCCACATGGAATTCCCCCACAATGAGAAACGGAAAAGTAAGCCGAAGTTAAAAATTAATGCTCACAAGCACACTAGTGCATGATATGCTTACCGTAATATACTCCCGTCTCTATACCAATATTGCCATACATCCAATAATGCCACTAACAAATCTATTAAGGGTATGGCTTATCTAGAAAAACGTTTTTAAACGACTGAACTAGCAATTTAAATATGTTAATCTAGAGTTATACTTAGATTTTTACTACTTTTTGAGTGAGCAAGAAGCTAAGAGTCCTGCACAATAGTAAACATGTTGGTATTAATTGAATAAATATATAGTTCAAATATTCGAGATAAAAGTAAAAATCGCAAAAGCCAAAGCTATTTTAGCATAAAGGGGTCGATGGTGAAGCAGTAGTACATAGCAGCTGTTAGAGAACCATGATATTGTAGTGGAGTTTACATCCACGCTACTTATTTTCCTTCATTTAATCACGATTCTTCCGTTCTGTTGATGATAAAATCTTCTCTTCGCTCCTTTTGGCAACCTGTTCTTGATGTTTTTAACATTCGTTTTGATTCAAGAAAAAAAAGATTGGTATCGGTGAAAAAAAGGGTGCTACTATTTTTGTGCGCTATACCAGGTAATTTGCACAATAGCCTGCGATCTAGCAGGCCTTTTCACATTTTAGCGTGCAGTCTATCTATACTTTAAGATCTTCATAGGACAGGATGATAAAAAGAAATTGAATAATGTTGAATATTAATATGTTATTAATGATTTACACTTATCCATACGAATCATAATAATTCCGAATCATTATGGTAGAATTCATCGGTTAGATTAGGTTAGGTCAGATGGGTAAAGATAAGGTAAGCACATATTAGTAGTATTATTATCATTCTTATTATTATTATTACAACTTAGTATTTATATTTAGTGTTTTATTTATGAGTGTTATTATCTATTAGTATAATTATTATGTAAAAAAAAGCTAATTACAGGTACTAAAATTATACCATTTAATGTGATAGACCGCAAGGTAAAAATCATTTCACAGCCCAAACTACCGTTACAAGGATAGACCGCAACCTAAAATAACACCGAAATAGCAGTATATAAAGTGCCTATGTAGTTCACGCGGATATCTGTCGACAGACTTCCTTAATGATTGTGGCATAATTATTTCAATTGACCAGTCAATAGAGAGTTGCGCGCCCTTTGGCTTTCTAAGCCCTATGTATTCAACTCTTTAAAATACTTAGGCTGTGTACATTCCGCTCTTTTATACGCCTCATAACTCCAAGTTTCTTTCCAAACCTCACAAAGTTCTGGCAGAGAAACCCTCGTTGGATTTCTCTTCCTAGTTTTAGTTGAGTAACAACTACCTCGGACCGACCAAGAGTACTTTGCGAAAGCAATTGGTTGATGGATATCGAATTGTCAAAGTTGAAGAGAGCGAATTCTATGATAACATATGGTACCTCTTCTCTACGTGGTGGACGGCTACTCATCTTCTTCTAATGATTTTCAGTGTCCGAAAATCGAAGTTGAACTTAGGCGAACTACCTAAAAACAGCCTGAAGATTTGCGGGATTCTGAACCCGCATCAGTCTTCCTCCTTTCGTGGGTTAAGAAATGATGTGTAGATTCATCCTTGCAAATAAAGTGGCTATTGAAAGGGAAATTTTCTATTCTATCGTGAGTTGTTTGTGTACAAAGGAGCCATCAAGACGAATGGAAATACCTCATCATACCAAGGACGAGATTAAGCCACATTGGACATTGTTAGTCAATGGATTGGAGCTCCAATTCGGATAGATCCCAGTCTAAACTTTTGGATTCCCGCTTGCAAAAAAACATAATATGAGGCCCACATCTGGTGACCACTACCAAGGTAAGAGACACCGATAATTATTCAGCCTATTAATTAATTTTGTTTTAAATAAATAAGCGATAAACACAAAACTTGGTATAAGAACAAACGTAGGAAGCCCACTAAACAAAACCCAGCGAATCAGCAACAAAAAAGGAGAGTCAGATAAGCAGCAACATAGGCGTGCATCTCCGACAAATCCCTGATAAAGTGGAGCAACAAAACTTTTAATAACAGGAAACGAGTTAATATAATTTAGGAAATATACTGCAATTTTCTACTATCTTTTTGTGCCATTATTACAGAATTACGGTATATTATCTGACTTAAAATTAACCGCGAAGCATAAAAGTTTTTCCATGCAATGAATTGCCTTATTTAACCCTGAAACGTGTAAAATATCTGACATTTCTATAGAACCTAAAGAAAAGGGATAAATGTCATCGCACAGAGATAATCGATATTTATTGACTTATTTAATTTAAGTTACTACAAACTGCGAAGGTTCTAAACACCATATAATCGATATATGCTTCCCTCAGATTTCTAATCCCGTGTTTACATTGGAAATGGGGCAGTATAGAGAGATTGGCGGACTTTACTTTCGGGAGCAAAATAGTAAAAAAATAAGGACCAAGCCTTAAATAAGTAGTGATTATTCTTGTTTGTAGCAATGAATAAAGAGATTACAGATCCTACATATAAGGGACGTTGTACAATATTGATAATTCGTTAAGTTAATTCATTCAGGTTTTTTTCAGGTTGTTATGCAATTCTTTAATCAGGATATGGCATTTGTTATTTTTGTGGAGAGAAAAGAAATATTGATGAGCTTTAATCATCTCACTTCTTCCACACACTCAGGAAAACCTTTTTGTCGCCAGTATGGTTCTTAACCTCTTGTTATCTTATTTTCCACATTCAATTCCTAACACCACACTAGTTCCATACTACTCTCTTCTTTCTACCTCATCCCACTTTTCTCTTGCTACCACTATAACCAATTCTTCTTTCAGATTCTTCCTCTCAACACTTTTTCCCACACATTCTATATCCAATATTCAATCGACTCTCTCTGCCCCAGTGGGTTCCAATCAGAACTGTCCTCCCCACCTTTCCATCTAAATATTCGCTCCTTTACCTACAAGGATCTAGTCTATGCCTTTTTATAGCTCTCTTATCATTCTAAATTTATTTGATTGATTGGTCGCCATGTTCCTCAGTATACTATCCATTCTTAGAATATTCATCTCGTTCTGTCTCTTATGCTTCTCAAAAATACCCTTCTGGTTGCAGATGGCCATAAGTAGGAATCTATACTTATTTACTACTTCTAGAATGTAATTACCTAGGACCCAGCCTTCATTCCTTCCTTCGCTAAATATCATCATTTTGCAATTTCCTTTACCTTTCCTTATACTGGTGCATCACATTTAAAAGTCTCTGCAGACCCTTTGCTGTCTCAATATGCAGAATGATATCATCTACAAAACCCAGGGTTGTCAGTAGGCGTTTCCCAACAACGACTCATCGATCTTCCTTCTTCCCCAAGTCCGCAAGTCGGTGTGAAAGAACTAGTCTCGAGCACAAGGGACAAGCGGTAGCGGCCCGGTTCTTCCCGGTTCCACAGGTAGGAGTTGGGAAAGAACTAGTCAGCTACTAGTCTATTAAATCCCTGCCAGCTAACATCACGCCCATAATCGCTACCCAGAAGGACCTAACCCTGGCTCAGCTAGGGAAGCTGGCGGATGAACTAATGACATTTTATAGATCACAATGTCTTAATGTTAATGATAGCAGTGAATCCATAGAGCGAGGTGGCACTTCTTTGTCTGATAAGCAAGAAGACAAGAAAGAAGCATGCTCCGGCGTCCGGGGTAGGCCCGCCTCTCCTCAGCGCAGGAACATGTGACCTACAAAAAGAAGTAAAAAAAAGGTCAACTAAAGGGGAAGAAGGACGGCCTCCTCCAAAAAGTCATAGAGTCCATAAGTCAATCCACACAAACCCGTACCGAGTACAAGGGATAAGCGGTAGCGACCCCGCTCGTTCCGGCAACGGGACAGGTAACGTGCGCGAAGATCGCCTAGACTGGGAAATTCAACAAGAATGTGCCGAACAGTCTGAGGGACAAAGCAGAATTCACAGTAGGGCGCTGGCGAGCGCTCTATCAAATGGCGGGGCGTCCCGTGAGTGTGTCTAATTCAGGGAAGAGAGAAATCAACCTGAAGCCTTCGCGGAATGGGGACTAGGTACATGGGAACAATCGCGGCGCAATGGCACGCCACTTTAAGTTCCCTTCGACCGTCTCCCATCTTCTTTTTCAAGCTGCCCGGAGAGCTGCCCTGAATATGGCCTGGCGACAAACTTCAGGGGTGCTACCTCCAGTGATTCTAACGACTCGGTGGAGGCGCGTGGCCCTTTCGCCTTACAGAAAACGGTCACGCTAGGAGAAGGGGGCAGAGCAATGGTTTTAGCTGGTGCTGGGTGTGAACCCTTTGTGCCGCCAGCTTTACTAGGGGCGCACTCGGGTTGAGTAGAACACGCAGAAGGGCTCTGAATGGGCACGGAAACAAACGTGCGCGTTGGCCTGGATGGGCCAGGAGCAGAGGGTGTCTTTCTTAGCATTGAGGCGTAAGACGTACTAGGCAGACCTGGGCGCGCCAGAACGAAATCCTTAGCTCCGCGGAATGAGAGACGATCCTGAGCCTGAAAGGTCAGGAATTCTTTCTCAAGGAGATATGCACCACATTGCTTCGAAGAAGAGGCGTCCGGCTGTCTGCAATTGACACACTTGGCCATACACGATTTGGACATATCGTGTGCGGCCTTGGAGAAATTTACACAAACTTCGGGAGACCCCGACTTTGGACGTCTACATGAGCAATTCGTAATACCGAAGCGGTGACAGTAATAACACTCCCGCGTCAATAGCACGAATGCCTTCACGCGGTAGGGATAATAACCGGCATGCACCGAATCAGGGAGCTTGTCACAGTGGAACATGACGAAGAGTGTAGGGGTGGGTCTCGAGGCCTCTCCCTGTTTTCTCATCACACGCTCGACCTTGACCACCCGCTGGTCAGCCAGCTCTAGATATTGTCCTCTATGGAGTATTCCACGATTTCCTTCGCATAACTACTCCTTTCACGAAGTTCATAGTAGAGTGCGGCGTCGCACTCACAGGCGTGTCATCATGTTTCCGAAAAGCACTAATCATTGCCGCCTCGGAGTGATTCGACGCATTTGCCAAAAGGCTCTCGTCCGAGAAACGAGTCACCTTTGGCTCTGTATTAATCACACTAGCTAAAGCTCTCCGCTGCTCGTTCATGTCACCCTTAGCCAACATGGTGCCATCAGTGTATCGAATAACGAGGAAGCGTTTAAAGCCAGCGAGCTCGAAAACGCAGGGTAATCTCTGGAAGAGGGGCCCCGATGTAATCGACGATCCGCTCTGCGTACTAGCACTTTTGGTCTTAGTCATAGTTAGGGGCTCCGATCTTTGCTTTGTCGCTTACCAAAGTGTGAGCAGACCTATCTGTCCCCGCAGCCCTTACTGATGGAGAGGAGCCCTGAGTCTTTTTATTCCTTTTTCTGTTTTTTTTTCTTTTTAGTAGAGGAGGGCGGGGAATAAACCCACCTCTCCCCTCCACCGGCATGAGCCCCCAGGCCAGATGGACCGGCCTCAGCCAGGTCCTTCTCCGAGATGGAGAAGGTCCTAGCAGTTGCAGGGGCACTGGTCGGACGAGATCCTTCTCCTCCTTTTACTGCCTTGAGGAGGACCATGCATATGGGCATATTCTGGTTCGGTGATTGGCGCCGAGCCCGGATTCAATCCCATGGAAGGCCCTAACGTCTGAGGCTGGGTTGCCTCAAGGACCATGTCTATCTTAGGGGGGCCCTCTAGTTGCCCCCCCCCCCCGACATCACAGTCCCATTGGTAGCGCAGTCACAAGTCGAGTCTGGGGAGGCAAAGTTTTTGACCCCGGCAAGGTTCAATATTCTCGCCAGCAGGTCTTTTGATGGAAGCGACCAATGGGGCCAGGCTTCCCTCTCCCCTCTAAGGGGGTTTGCCCTACCGAACCGCATCAATGAAGAGCGGTCGGCCATGGGCTGCCTGCTGGCTTTCTTGGCAGTGCCCTTGGAAAGTAAAGGGTAGTCTGGCGCTGGGAAGAGGATTTTTTTTTATGGAGCCCATCTGGCAACTACCCACTTGGGCATAAGTCACCGAAAAACACGACAGCCTAGAACTAGGCTACTTTAAAGTAAAAATAGGAAAACTTAACAATGATATAAATTGGAAAAACTTAACAATCGAAGCAATCTCCGGCAGCGGGGGGAGGTCCCCCTCACCCCGGTGCAGGAGAGTGAACCTACAAACAAAACAATAACAAAAAAAGGAACCTTAAATAAAGGGGAGAAGCCCGGCCTTCCCCCAAAAGTCAACAAGTCCACAAGTCAATGTGCGAGAATCTGTCCCGAGCACAAGGGACAGGCGGTAGCGAACCCGCCCATCCCGGTACTGGGACAGGTATCGTGCGCGAAGATCACCCAGACTGGGACATTCGACAAGAATGTTCCGAACAGTCTGGGGGACGACGCAGTCGTTGAAATAGGGCGCAGGCGAGCGCTCCATCAAATAGCGATGCGTCACACATGTGTGTCCGATTCGGAGACGACAGAAAGCAACCTGAAGCCGCCTCGGCATTGGGGGATAGGTCCATGGGAACAGTCGCGGCGCAATGGCACGCAACTTTAAGTTCCCTTCGACCGTCTCGCATCTTCTTTGCCAAGCAGTCCGAAGAGCTGCCCGTATTCCTGCCATGTAGTCGGTGTGAGTAAGAGCGAAACGCTGGTCCGGTCGCAGAATCCTCGCGGACTCTTTGGCGCCCTCATCGGCGCGCTCATTCCCGGCAATTCCTACATGTCCAGGAACCCAGCAGAAGATAATCTCGACATCCGCCCAAGTCGCCAAAACCGTGGCGTCACGGATATCGCGAACTAGGGGATGCGGAGATTCCAATGCCCCGAGAGCACTCCGGGCGCTTTGTGAGTCGCTATAGATCACAATCCGGTCTCCAAACCAGGCACGTCGCGTAATCTCCCGTACCGAGTGGTGTATTGCCACCAGCTCGGCCGTGAAGACAGACGCAGCGCCTGGTAGATCCCCGCTGACTTCAAACAGAGGGGATACGGCGTGGAAGCCGACCCCCTCTTGGGACTTGGAGCCATCCGTATACACTGGCACGGTTCCAGCGTGACACGATGTGTGCTCCAAAAAGGTAGAACGCAATACTCCCGGCGTGGTACAAGCTTTGGGAGCAGAGGCGTGGCGACAAATAACCAAATGTAGTACCCACCAGGGTGGCATCCTGGGCAGAACCAGGGGCGCAACCAGCCCGAGAGCTATATCCACCTCTCGAAGGAGTTTCCTGAACGTCACGGAACGGAGAATGTCCATAGCGCGGGTACAAGAGACCCTAAGGCTGCAAATATGAGCCTCCCAGGTGAGGCGTCGGTCGAATACAAGAGCAAGGAAACGGTGCGACTCAACCACATCCAGGCGCACCCCATTAAGAAACAAATCTGGGTCGGGGTGGAGCCGTGGATGGCGGCAGAAGTGCACCACCTTAGTCTTGGCCAAAGAAAACCGAAACCTGTGCGCTTCGGCATAGCGAGAGACGCGGTTCAATGCCTGTTGGAGTCGACGCTCCAGAGTTGGCATCTGGGCCGCACCAAAAGAGATCGAAAGGTCGTCCACGTAGAGCGTAGCGAGAGCATCTTCCGGCAGCACCGAGGTGATGCCGTTGATGCTCAGGGCAAAGAGTGTGACACTGAGGACACTTCCCTGCGGGACACCCTCTTCCTGCTCCTTTGGGTCGGAGAGGGCTCCCCCCACCCGTACGTGGAATTGACGATCTCGCAAAAATTCAGATATAAACATTGGGAGGCGTCCCCTCGCCCCCATTGTGTGGAAAGTCTCCATGATACCGTATCGCCAGGCGGGACCATAGGCCTTCTCCAGATCGAAAAACACCGTGGCGTAGTGCTGTCTACGAAGGAAAGCCTCGCAGACGGCATTTTCCAGTCGGAGCAGAGCATCCGACGTGGAGTAAAACTTGCGGAAGCCGCACTGTGCAAAAGAGAGATGGCCTCCGCTGTCCAGGAAATAGACTAATCTAACATTTACCAATTTCTCCA
Organism: Ceratothoa steindachneri; assembly: GCA_963969495.1. NCBI lineage: Eukaryota > Metazoa > Arthropoda > Malacostraca > Isopoda > Cymothoidae > Ceratothoa > Ceratothoa steindachneri. The sequence goes on along the minus strand of OZ018320.1, from coordinate 22,113,466 downwards.
TCAACTTGCACACGCAAGAGGTTAGAGAGATTGGGCGGAAACACGTCGGAGTAGAGTGATCTTTGCCCGGTTTGCGAAAGGCGAGCACAGTAGCGATTCGCCAGGAGTCTGGGAGAAGACCTTCCACTCAGATCCTGTTGAACAAATCTAACAGAAAGGCCATGCATCGCTCACCCAGGTGTCGAAGCATGGCGTACGGGACATCGTCCGGACCATGGGCGGTGTCCGCGCACGAAGCGAGAGCGGAACGCAACTCACTCACAATAAACCTGTTGTTGAAGGGTTCTCCGCCTCTGAAGGTAAAGTCCAGCCAGCGGCCTTCCGCGACATCACGACGTGCATTGAATGCTGGCGGAGCAGCATCACGGCTAGAGAATGCGGAAAAAGCGGTCGCTAAGGATTCCGCTACGGACGCGGGGTCCGAGATTGCGGTCCCATTCTCCTTGAGAACGGGAGGGGGGTCCTTGCGAGAACCTGCCCCGAATCCTTTTGACTCGCTTCCACACCTCAGCTAAAGGGGTCTTCCCGTTTAGTGAAGACACGTATGCCCGCCAAGAAGAGCGGCGGGCGTGCTTCGAAATATACCGGAACCTAGCCCTAGCCCGACGAAATTCAGCAACGGTGAAATCGTTCGGGCGGCGCTTATAGCGCATGTAGGCATAACGCTTCTGTTTGAGGGCCGTCTCACACTCGGACGACCACCATGGGAGTGGTCGGCGTGCAAAACGGCCAGACGTCCAAGAAATAGTAGTCAGGCCCACGGCGATGAGGTTGCCGGAGAAGAACTCAACGGCCTAATCTACCGACCTAAACTCCTCGACTAAACTCCTGAAATGCAGGCCACCGCGCCCGCGCCAAGCACCACCGAGGTGCTCCCTCAGGAGGCAGTTGCCCTTAAAATGATATTTTAATGGAAAAGTGATCACTAACATAGAGGTCATCGACCACCCCCCAATCAAAATCAGGCTGTGCATCCGAAGAGCACAAAGATAGGTCAAGGCAAGAAAATGAAGCGGTTCTCGGACAGTGATGCGTAAACTCCTCCACGTTTAGGACACCCATCTCAAGCTCTTCGATCAGATCGGCAAGAACTTGTCCCCTGGGTTTATGGAGTAATCTCCCCAGAGAGGATCCCTGCCGTTTAGATCTCCAAGCAAGAGATAGGGCCTCGGCAACCGTGCCACGACGCGGCGGAAGTCCCCCGCGCCAAGTCAGCTGACGGTGTAATGTACGCAGAAATGATAGTATACCTCCTATCCAGGTGCAGCTGCACAGCCACTGCCAGAAAGGTGGTATCTAAAGAGAAAGGAAGAACGGAGACATCATGCCGGGTGTAAACCGCGCATCCCCCAGCCCGGCCATCCCGCAGTGGTGGGGTCGCAAGACCCTTGTACCCCGGGAGGGCGGGCAGGGGGCACGCGCCTAGCATGGTCTCCTGCAAAAAGATAGCTAACGGGGAGCTGGACGAGACGAGCCTCCGCAGTTCCTCCCAGTTGGCCCGGAGTCCACAGCAATTCCATTGAAGGAATATGCCCTCCAGGCCCAGCTCGGAGGAGACGCGGGGGCCCACCTCGAACTGAAGACCCTCACGGGAATGGCCGTACGCTTCTCGGGGTGCAGCACCCCGGCGGGCGCTGTTGGCCGGACAAAGCGCTGGAGGCGCTGTCGCCTTCGAAGACTTATTGGGGGAGGTTGGGCTCGCCATGCGATTCTTTTCCTCCCTCCGCCTCGAAACCTTAGGCGGGCGCTGCGGCCTCAGGGGCGGGGGGCCCTCTTTTCGAGGAACCACCGTCTCCGAGCCACTTGTTCCACCTCGGGGAGTGGGCGAAGGAGCCGAAGCTTCTTTGTTGCTGTCCTCCTTTCGGGGGACAGCTTTAGGAACCACCGAAGATGGCCTAGCGACCATCTTCTGGAGTGCTTCCTCCTGTGAGTCTAACGACTCGGTGGAGGTGCGTGGCCCTTTCGCCTTGCGGGAAACGGTCACGCTGGGGGAAGAGGGGGGGAGCCCTGGTTTTAGCCGGGGCTGGGTATGAACCCTTTTTGCCGCCAGCTTTACCAGGGGAGCGCCCGGGTTGGGTAGAGCCCGCAGAAGGGCTCCGAATGGGCGCGGAAACAACCGTGCTCGTTGGCCTGGATATGCCAGGAGCAGAGGGTGCCTTTCTAACTACTGAGGCATATGACGTCCCAGGCAGAGCTGGGCGCGCCAAGACCAAGTCCTTAGCCTCGTGGAATGAGAGTCTATCATGGGCCTGAACGGCCAGGATTTATTTCTCCAGGAGATATGCACCACATTGCTTCGAAGAAGCAGGGTGCGGCTCTGCGCAATTGACACACTCACTTGGCGACACACTATTTGGACTTATCGTGTGCGACCTTGGAGCAATTTACACAGACTTCGGGTGACCCCGACTTTGCACGTCTACATGAGCGATTCGTATGGCCGAAGCGGTGACAGTAATAGCACCGCCGCAGCAGTGGCACGAATGCCTTCACGCGGTAGCGGTACCAACCGGCACGCACCGACTCACTGAGCTTGTCACAGTCGAACGGGACGAAGAGTGTAGGGGTGGGTCTCGAGGCATTCCCTGTTTTCTCATCACACGTTCGACGTTGATCGCTCCATGGTCGGCCAGCTCTAGGGTGATGTCCTCAATGGAGTAGTCAACGAGTTCCCTCGCATAAACTACTCCTTTCACAAAGTTCATGGTAGAGTGCGGCGTCACACTCACCGGGGTGCCATGAATTGTCCGAAGAGCACTTATCTTGGCCGCCTTGGCGGGATTCGCCGAATTCGCCAGAAGGCTCCCGTCCGAGAAACGGGTCACCTTCGGCTCTCTACCAATTGCACTAGCTAATCCTCTCCTCTGATGGATCATGTTGCCCTTGGACAACATGGTGCCATCAGTGGAGCGGATTACGAGGAAGCGTTTGAAGCCAGCGGGCTCGAAAACCCCAGGTAACCTCTGAATCAGGGGCCCCGAAGTCATTGAGGCTCCGCCCTGTGCACTCTTGGTGTTAGTCTTGGTCAGGTGCTCCGCACACGAGGGGGTAGATGGGCCAGATGTGCCGATCTTGGCTTGGTCGCCTACCAAAGTGGCAGCAGACCCATCCGTCCCCGCAGCCCCCGCGGATGGAGAGGAGCCCCGAGTCTTCTTCGTCTTTTTAGTCTTTTTCGTTTTTGGGAAGGAGGGCGGGGAATGAACCCGCTTCTCACCTCCGCTGGCAGAAGCACCTAGGCCAGATGGAACGGCCTCAGCCAGGTCCCTCTCCGAAATTGAGAAGGTCCTGGTAGTCGTAGGGGTACCTGTCGGAGGAGATCCCTCATCTCCTTGTACTGCCTCGGAGCCTTCAGCCGTTTGAGGAGGACCCTGCATAGGGGCGGATTCGGGTTCGGTGCTTGCCGCCGAGCCCGAATTCCCCCCCATGGAAGGCCCTACCGTCTGAGGCTGGGTCTCCTTAAGGACCATGTCTATCACAGGAGGGGCCTCCAGTTGGCCATCCCCTCCCAGGACATCGCAGGTCCCCTTGGCAGTGTCGTCAGTCTTGTGTGGGGAGGCACAGGCCTTGACCATAGCAAGGTTTAAAATTCTTCCCAGCAGGTCTTTTGAGGGAAGCGACCGAAGGGGCCTGGCTTCCCTCTCCCCCCTAAGGGGGTTTGCCCTACCGAGCCGCTTGCACGAGGGGTTGTCGGCAATGGGCTGCCTGCTGGCTTTCTTGGCAGTCCCCTTAGAAAGTAAAGGAGGGACTGCCGCTGGAGATAGGAAGGTGCCCGAAAGCACCTCCAGAGAAGGGGGTGAGGGGGAGTCCCCTACACCCTTAGGCGTAGGAGAGGAGTAAGCCTGCTCACCGGTTAAAGAAGTATGGAGGGTCCCCTGCGCAAGCACAAGGGGGGGGACCTCCATTTTCTCGGTGGATCTGCCCGAGGAAGGCTCTGTTGATTTTCTTGGGGAAGTTGGAGGTTGGGTTTTTTTTTTTTTTGTCATACATGGGCATGGTGACTCTCTTTTTAATACAGGACGCAATAGCTCATCACCTCTTGCAGTTGCCCGCACTGCGAGAGGTGCTTACAAGCCCAGCAGAGCCAGACGCCGCCATTCGGGACCACCCCTCCCGCTTGGTGGCCTGGCAGTCCATCGGCATGGCGGCTTCACCTTGGACATGGCGTAAAATTGATAGAATGTGAAGAGGAGAGGAAAGGGGATGTGAGAAAGGTATGGGTGGGGATGAAGCAGGTTGTTAAAAACACCCATCCCGAACCGGAGCTCAGGGGTTAGGGAACAATGTCCCCTCTCCCCCCAGCCCCGACCCGGGGTGGTTGGCTTGAGAAGAAGGTCAGCATCTACCCTGTGAAATTAGAGGCTGACCAGAGAAAGTTGTGGGAGAGGTTGTATGAAAAGCAACGTGGTAGAGGAGAAATCGGGCTATCTGAAGAAAGGAAGAGAGGCTAAGCTGGGGCCGGAAGGAGCGCTAGATCCCGTCAGCACGGCGGCCAGGATGGTAAATCACCGCGCCCCTTACGGGGGCTTGGAAGAGGCAGGTGCCCGAAGCACCTCCAGAGAAGGGGATGAGGCGGAGTCCCCTACACCAGTAGGCGAAGGAGACGAGTAAGCTTCCTCTCTAGTTAGAGAGTTTCGAAGGGTCCCTGCGAGAGCACAGGGGAGGTACCTCCATTTTTTTTGCGTGGAGCTGCCCGATGGCGGTTCTGACGATGGAAAAGGGGAAATTGAGGAGAGATTTTTTTGGCTATTATCATAGTGCATGGTGACCCTATTTTTTTAAGGGAAGCAATCGCTCATCACCCCTTGCAGTAGCCCACCCTGCCAGGGAAGCCTACGATGCCAGCAGGAACCAGGTGCCGCCATTCAAGGTCACCCCTCCCTCATGATGACCTGGCAGTCCGTCAGCATGGCGGCGGCTCCACCTTGGACACGGCGTAAAATGTATTGTGTTTGAAAATCGAAAGGAAGAGGAGGTGAACAAGATTCGGGTGGGGATAAAACAGGTTATTTTAAAACCACCAACCGAAAATGAAGCTCAGCGGTGAGGGATCATTGTCTGCTCCTCCTCAGGCCGTTCCGGGATAATTAGCTGAGAAGAAGTTCAGCATCTACCCTATGAAATAAGAGGCGGACCATAGAACGTGGTGGGAGAGGTTGTATGAAAATCAAGGTAACAGGAGGGGGGGAACACAACTGTGTGAAGGAAGGAGAAGAGGCTAAATTGGGTCAGCGGGGTGCTGAGTCCCGTCAGCAAAGCGGCCAGTATGGCAAATCTCCGTGTCCCTTACGGGGTCTGGATCAATGACTTCATCCTCTCCTGAACTTCTCTTTCTTTCTAAAAATTCCTGCTCTATTTTTGGATAAGTGGGTAAGGGAAGCTCGGAACTGTGTGGCACTGGCGCAATAGATGACTGAAGGTTTGGATACACGATATCAGACATTTTTGCCTGCTCGACATTTTGAAGTGTTCACCATGCAGAATAAACAATTGTTTGAGTGGTCAGTTGGTTACCTCCAAATTCGTAGGATTGGGTGATTCATAACTCTCTTTTTTCCTCTGTACCACCCCGTAAAAAACAAAATGAAAACCTAATAAGAATATCCAAATACTTTTCCCTTAGTTTTATAAATAATGTTAAAAAATCCTGTATCCGAATAAACGAAACTTTATATTAATATATATATATATATATATATATATATATTATCTTCCAAAGTTATTTTGCAGAGCTCGGAGGTGAAATGAGGTGCTAAGCGTTTGTCTTGATCTCCCACTGCCATGCTGAAATATGCCTTATAGACTTCACACATTTTAGCAGATCTCTCTCCAGAGTACCTTTTCGCTCTTGCCTTAATAATTTGTGGCAGGCATAGCAAAATGCGTATGTTGGATGCTTAAAACCTCTTGATGCCATGTGTGACAAATTATTTCTACTAATTACGAGTGCCGATGTCTGCGGTGTGAGGGCTAGAGTTACTCGGTTAAGTATACATTTCTTGTATTTATACAGTCATCTACGTTGCCAAAAGCTTCTAGAAATTCTTCAAACATATAAAAAATCTCGAAATTCTAGAAAGCTCTACGCAATGGGTTAACAAAATTTCTGCTGAATCTATGTGGAAGGTAAGAAAACTGCCATTGCCGTTCACCTGCCAAAAATATATATAAGGGGAATAATAGCTATTGCTACTGTATTATTGTTTCTATAACTTTTTAAATAGAGTATATCATGTTTATACCATAACTGGAAAAAACATAACCCTTGAAAATCTTTATATAATTCTACAGTTTGCAGCAAAATAATAATATTGACCATAAATGGGTTAATTTAAAAATTCAATGTCCTAGCCACAAAAACAAAGTTTTGGAAATAACATTGACGTTTTTTTATTTCAATAGAGCCACAAACAATTGGGAAATAACACTTTTAACCCAAGGACAAGAAAAAAGGGTAATTTTGTTACACATTGGTATTGTATGAACTAAATATTTGGAACTATCGGTGAGAATTCTTTTACTATAATAGTGGTTTAGAGTCAAAACATTTAAGATCGATCTCCCTGCACTTATAAGTAAGCTTCTTGGTTCAAAATTCATTATTGCTAGCCCATGACTCGCAAAAGAGCGGCATACTCACAAGGCTTCCGTCATGGCAAACGCATCATCTACTTTCTTCATAAGCGTGTTTGCCAATTTTGATCCCAGCGACTCACTCTTTAATATAAGAAGATTGTGGATTATGCCATTGATCATTAAATCCGCGTCATTCGTGTTTAGTTGTTGTCTAACTATTGGTACCTTTATAAGGCTTACTCAGCCCTCTTCTAACGTAATCACCTAAGCTGTCACTCTTAAACTTCTGTCACCGGAAGTTATTGCGTAGTTCTCTGGGATTTCCTTCTCTCACTATCTTAAACTGACGTTTGCAAATACTAAGGGATCTCCCGATGTGATTCTGATATATTGCAGTTCTTTGGTTTGTAAAAAGATGAAGGACGAAATATGAAGTCAAATTTGGAGCATTGATCCCCCGGAAGCCAAAATTAATATTGTATTTTTCATATTAACCAAAATTCCTATTTTACGGTTTTGGATCAGCTCCCAACCAGCTGATTAGAGTGTTACATTTTAAATTTTAATATAGGCCATTCGTCGAGAAAAATAATAGAAAAACAGGAGCCAAAAAAGAATTACTTGCATCTGAAAAATATAGAGCAATACCGGAAAGAGAGAAGACTATAAAACGAGAGAAAAAGAAGAAGTGTAAAATGATACAGAAAATAGAAAGGAAAAATAGATACAAAGAAAATAAGTAAATTAAGAGAGGAACGGAAAAGGGAAAGATATATAGAAAGAAATAGAAATGTCGAGAGAAACATACAAAGCGATACAATCCTACTCTCTGATGCTTACCTCAGAGAGGGTCTTTGATTTTAATATTAATGCGAATCCTCCACATACAAAGATTGGAGAGACTTAGTGGCACAAACTACTAAACAATGTGTTGTTGATTTGTCAAAAGATACTACGGGATTAATCATTTTGGAAGAGAGGCTAGAGATTATGATCCATTTATACCATTTTCTTTCCCTAAGAGTGTAGTTTAATTTCTCTTGGAAGAATTTAACAACGTTAGATCACATGCAAATCTCTAGGCCACACCTTGTTCAAATTGAACATTTAACACCTATGTTGATGCTAGGTTTCGAAAACTTTTCTCCTATTACGTCCAACGAGGTAATTTTGGAATAGATAAACAATTATTTTATTAGTTGGATATTTCTTTTCGTAATTTCATCACCGTATTTCCCCCTTAAATTAGAACTTCCATAATTACTGCCTGACAACTTTATAATTATTCGTTAAAATGTCGGGGTAAAAACCCTACGATAAAAATGACCTCTAAATGACACTTTCGGTAAAAATCTTATTTATAAATTTAGTTTCCAATATTTCAAAAAGATTTGGACATTATTCAAATTAAGATATTTTTAATTTATAAAGTCTCTGGGGAGAGCGACGAATATTTCATTTCCACCTTCTCCGTCAGTAATTTCTTCTGATTCAAAGACATTATTCATTAAAAAAATAACAACACCGATTAATTAGTTCTTTGCTATTTCAAATTTAAACTCTTCTATACTTAAGGAAATCGCGTGTGAATTTAATTAATTTATGGAAGAAGCCAAATTTGTATATTAAATTTCTTGTCATCTTTAACTAGAAACATTTATTGGATACTTAAAGGCCTTGAAAATTATTTATACCAGTTATTTAATATTTATTCCCTTCCGTTTCTTTTCTTATTCTCAATCGAGGCTAACTACAAGTAGTAAAAAACTTTACTTGAGTATAGCAGTTACTACCCACCTCAAACAAAAAAAAAAATCCTAGCTTTAGCACAAAAAAGGGTTTCAAATTAATGCTGTCATAGAAGCTCCTGAGATTACGAGTATCTTAATTTTATCCCCTATACTGTGAGTGAATTCCACGTGGAATTTCTTGTTCATCACGGGACTTCCTTGAACTTTAGAAATTTCTGTTAGGCTTAAATTGGTAAGCCTCGAACCGCGTCCACCACGATTCACCTTTACACGAGTTAGAATAGCCTCGGCAAGAAGATTCGAGGCCATTCGAGAGTAGAGCTGTTTCCCACTACCCCCCCCCCCTTTCCCTCGCGGGAAGAACCTCAGACATATATATTGCTCGTTTCCCATGAGACAGACACAGAGTTGAGAAGTCTCGCCTGGACCCAGTCAGGTGCTAACAACAAAGCAAAGTGACAGCTGAACTATTTGTGTATTCTATTTAACGATCACTACCAAGTGATTTTTTAGACTTCTCTCACCAACTCCTGTCGAAGCCCTCATCGTTCGCCCCTAGTTTTCGGAGGGCCAAAATACTCTCCCTTGGACCTGACGTTACCGCCGCCCCCTCCTTTTTTGAAGAACCGTCATCACTTTAAGTTCCCGCTCAGAAGTTTTGAGCGCCCTGGCCTCACGTGCAGAAGACATACGTGAAGCCTTACCGCGTCGTCTCACCCGGAATCTTCTGTAAGTCAACCCCTCTCCCCCTTCAGTAACCCATTTGCGTTAATTCCCCCCATTTGAATAGTCTCCTCCCGTAACACCTTAAGTTTTACCTTCATAGTCTGATTCATAACTACAATTCCCCCCCTTCGTTCATCTGATGTAATTTTTGCCCATCATTTCTCTCATTATTTTTATGTAAATAAAATTATATTTTTGTACATGCTTCTTTAAATAACCTTGAGCTTTGCCATTGCCCATATGTTACCTGACCTCAATGCACTCTTAACTCGCATTTTCGCCCATCGAAACTCATGGTTTTCCGTCCCTTTTGTCGCTTCACCTTCAAGTTATTGGTTTCTTTCCTATAGATATAATATGGTATTGATATAATATAATGTCATACCAGGACATATACATTAGAACTTCTATAAATAGTATGGTAATTATTCCATTGCAAGTATCGTCCTTATCATAATGTAAGTAATGTATAGAGTTTTAATACTTAATATTATGAAAATGTCATTATCACTTTTATCAAAGGGAGATAGATGTCTGAATTCGTGAACTAATAAAAAATATTTTGTTTGAAAAACTTCGTTACGTCAGAGGAAAGGTAAAAGTATTTGGAAAATCTGTCTTCTGTATAAAAACCATGAATAAGTAATCACACCGGATGATTAGCAGACCAGCAAAGCAAACCTTATAGGCAGAGTAATTCAACAGCGACCTTCCTTGTTTTGTAATTCAGTGAAAAATCCTCTTTCATTAAGAAGTTGGTACTGATCAATCTTAAGAAACATAAAGTTTTGTACAGAGGAAATATGAAAAAATATAGATAAAGGGTAAAACTGCTGGAAGATATAAATCTAACAGCCATTAAAGATCTACTAATTCGGCCCTAAGATCCTAGGATTGGAATGGTGACAACAATTTAATAGAATGAGTTGAAAATACTCGTAAATTAATCGAAGACCAAAAACAAACACAAAATTTAATAATAATATAAATAAGCATAATAAGATAAATTAAAAATAACACCAAAATAGAGGAAGTATTTACAACATTTGGGATAATTCAAAACATTTAAGTTTCAGAAAAAGGACATAAACCAGAAGAGGAATTGCTTAAGACATTATATACTACCAAATTATCATAAAAAATTGCGGTATTTCACCAACACTTGCAGAAAAATTTGCCGTTTTAGAGAGATTTCACGGCCAAACTTTTACGTTTTTGACTCTGGGTTTCTGTAAAGATTGGGTTTCACTATGGATATTTAAATCAATTATATACAAAACGATTTCCTTTAAGGAAGATGGGGTGTGCTGTATTGCCGATTTCCGATAATACTGTCAATTTTCGACAGCATAACGAATCAGTCACCAATCGAAATAGACCAATGCAGTTTGTTTGTTCTCTTGTCTAATTCTTACCTCATAATACACCGATAATCACGGTCCTCCTTCTTCAGAAGCGAATGGGCCTCTAGCCCTAGAAGCGGGACAGTGAGCTTAAAAGTTAGGGAGTGCTTAAAGATTTCGAGTTTAGAGAATTGTCTGGTAAGTGTAGAAGACTTAGCTTCAAATGACCGTAAATTCATTGAACTTGAAGAAGAAATTATGAGAAAAGAATGGAACATGAATGGACTGAGCAAAATATAGAGTAAATTAGAAGGAACAATATACTGAAAAACGGTCAAATGATATTTTATAATGGTACAAACAGCATAAATTTGAATCTCCAAGGATTAACCACATACCGAAACATAGACACTATTTATAAAACAAATATCTGGTAGATTAATCGAGCTAATAATTTAAAGATAAACAAGGTTTTGTATGCATATAAAAATACATATATATGGTTAAAAATAAACTTCTCGCCCATTTTTAATGACAATGATTTGCAACAAAACAATGTAAGAAAAGAAACATCTCAATAAACAATGCCATCACCGTTATTTTCGAGCACCAGATACCAACGATTGGATATATCATCGGTCCTTTGTTTGAAAATTCAACTGGTATGCTATCAAAGAAGTGCCCAATTGCAGTTTTCACATCATCACTATTAGCTAACCTTTTGCCTTTTTGAGAAGTTTTGCAATGCCCGGATGAGAAGGTCCTGTTGGCACCAGGTCATGCGGGTACTGTGGGTAAGGGAAAACATCCCAACAAAGCTCCATGAATTTTCCATTTGCAACGTGTGGTGAAGCGTTATCATGAAGCGTTATGGTCGTTTCTGCGCAACTCTATCTGCCATATTTTGCAGGTTTTAACTGTATAATTGGGTGCAGATAGACTGATTGCTTTTCAACATTCGCTAGTAAATCACTTCTTTCACATTTTACCAGACACAAACTATAAGCATCTTTTGATGTCGGTCTGCATTTGCTTAAAGTTGTGCAGGTGGGACTTAAACTGTCCTGCTTCTTCTGCGCGCCATGTTAGGAGTGTAAACATCATATACGTAGAATCTCTACCTCCAATTTACTGAATTTGCCCATTTCCAATGAAAAATGTCTGTATGGCTTACGCTGAACTTTTCAGCCAGCTCGCTTATTGTCAGATGTGGATCAGATTTTATATAAGCGCACAAACGGTTAGTTTCAATAATTTTGGATCGAGCCCCTCTTCACTGATATTTGAGATATTAATGGCCATACTGAAACTTTTTTAACCAATCGTAGGATGTGCTACGTCTTATTGTGTGGCTTTTCAAATACTTGGTTGATATAACGTTGTGTTTGGGCAATGTTTAGGCCGAACATGTAACCATAAAGTAAAAGAGTACGTTCTTGTCCACTTTAAAAGTAATTTGATAGGTAATTTTTTAAAATTAAGATGTCAAATTGGGTGTGTTATTAATCACTGTGTAATGGACTAAGCTTTCCTAGGCTTCGTTTGAAAGTGCATAGTCACCTACTCTATCTTGTTTATATGTTACTGCGCACTTACAAGCGATGCTTAGGAAAGACTAGGCCATTTATTAACTACTAGTAAACTCTGTATAATTCTGTGAACAAATAAACTGTATCTTTTCTCTTATTATTGAAAAACTTCGAGGGATGTGAGGAAGGTATTGGTGGGGATAAAGCAGGTTGTTACAAACCAGCCACCCTAGACCGGAGCTTAGGGGTTAGGGAACATTGTCCCCTCCCCCATCAGCCCCGATGCGGGACGGTTGGCTGAGAACAAGGTCAGCATCTACCCTGTGAAATTAGAGGCTGACCAGAGAAAGATGTGGGAGAGGTTGTATGAAAAGTGGCGAGGTAGGAGAGAAATACAGGCTATCTGAAGGAAGGAAGAGAGGCTAAGCTGGGGCCTGACGGAGCGCTGGATCCCGTCAGCACGGCGGCCAGGATGGCAAATCGCCACGCCCCTTACGGGGAGTACAGTATAAAAGCGGTAGTTGAAGCTAAAGGAGGGTCAACCAGATATTAAACTAATGTTTATTGTGTAGTATTCCATAAGCCATCATGTACACGTGTTTCATTAACACTGAGATAGCAGAACCAAGAAACACTAGGATGGCCTAATACTTTTGGCCAAGGCTGTATATTTAATATTAGAAACCTTATATAAAGAAGAAAAACAGCCCAAATTAAAGGCGCAAACAAGCAAATAATTGACCTTACCTTCCTCACGTCATTGCGCCTCGAATAGTAATCCTTTCCCATCTCTTCCCTGTATTCATTATAGATTAACCATTTTAAACAGTCTCAACCCTTATTTCAATGTACCTTCAGGTGTTTAAGAAATTCCATTTCATATAAGTATGTTCATATATTTTTTAACATCTAACTAATGTATATAGAGCACTGTCTTCAATTCCTTAAGTTACAACCAATTGTATTTGATAATGATACAAATGTGTATCAAAACGTGTCAGGCTAATAAATATTTTGTTTTGCTCTGTGAACTAGTTTCCTGCCCTCGTTCGTTACTAGTTTTCTAATGAATTTTGGCGAACTTATCCCCGGGTTAACTCACGACCAAAAGCAGAATATAAGACAGATTGAAAGACTTCAATAATAATAATAATAATATATATATATATATGAATTCTTTTTTTACGTATCGGTCGTTGATACCCAAATTTTTTGTTAGAGTAAACGTTCCATTTTTCAACTTAAATTAACACTCTATTTGATAACTTTTTCTCCCCAGGATTATTAAGCTTATTATCCTTAAATTGTAAGTTGTTATTTATTTATTTTCTTCCTTAGAAAAATCTAAATTATAAGAAAATTTGAATAAATGCCATATGCAAAGTATTCTTATAAAAGCGCCTTTATTTAACCGAATTAATTTCACTAAACTAGACGTAAATTGCCGTAGGTAAAGTTCCGAAATATACATAACTTCAAACTTTGAAGGTGTCAACGTTTTTTGATCACCTCCTTTATTACCGGAAAGCAATCAAATTTAATTAAAACATATAATAAACTAATCTTTTATTTTCCATTAAAACTTTATTCCATGGCTCCATGGCATAGATATTTGCCATAACTTTTATCCCCTAGAGGAAAATATTTTTTTCTAATTTTTCCCCTCCAATTAGGGCTTGCCTCTCTGAGGTAATGGACAGAAATGAACTTATTGCATATGTAGTGGTTGTTTCATGCTAACACACTGAGTCGGCTGATGCGAAGAGAGTTAGAGGTTAAGGTTCTTTGCCTCGAATATGAATTGAAAGCGTTGTGCTAAGAGAATGCAATCCGGCACTCAGGTGGCAGGTTGCGACTTAGGAGGTGACCGTGATATTGAGCGAAGAACTTCAGCGGACAACTTTGCAAACAGATCTACCCAAGGCTCCGTTTATATTACGCCTATACGAGTAGGTAGTAGTGGTCTTATTTACAATGTTAGAGGAACTGCAGGCTAAGTACATACAACTGATAAGAATATTGAATAGTTTGGTCGAATGTAATATATGGAAAAGCCTCATATATTAAAACCTCTCGTAGCGTTCGCTGCCAGGAATAAGCGCTACATAGCTCCCATGGATGTGAAGTTTTACAAATACAGTGAGATATTCCGAAGGGACGGGCTTCACATGGAAAATGTAGGCTCAGTGAGATGGTGAAGAAATAATTTTTATGTATTTCACAAAAGAATGCATCATAGACTAGAGAGCACTTTGAAAGGTGATGATCACAACATCAATAACCATGCATACAAAAAAGTTCTAAAAATATAACTAATTTATCATATTTTTACACAAAAGAGCCCTTTGAGAAGAGAGATTTAGGAATTGAAGTACTTGTAACGAAAGAAAATTTTTATATTAGAGCACTTACGGATTATTTTTTAATTTGCCCATGTAGCAACTGCTTTCAAGGGCATAAGTCACCGTAATAAAATTCTAGCCTAGTACTAGGCTATTCTAAAATTCGCAGGAACATTGCAGCCTACCAAAAAAAATGTCAAATAAAATGGGAGGAGGTCAGCTCTTCCCAAAAAGTCAGATAGTCATCAAGTCTGTGTACAAGAACCCGGTCGGAGTACAAAGGACAAGTGGTAGCTACCCTGCTCATCTCGATACCAGGAGAGGTAACGTGCGCAAAGATAACTCAGACTGGGTTATTCAACAAAAATGTGTCGAACAGTCTGAAGAACAACGCAATTGTTGCAAAAAGCTAGCGAAGAGCACTCCATCAAATGACAGTGCGTAAAGCCAGCGAGTTTGTCCAATTAGAAGACGAGAAAAAGTGACGTAGAGCCGTCGAGGAGTGGTGTAGGTCCATGGCAATAATCGCAGCACAATCACACTCTAGTTTAAGTTCCCCTGTGCCTTCTCCTATCCTATTACTAAGCCTTGTAATGCAGTCGGTGCAAGGAAGAGACAAAGACTGGTTGGATCTCCCAGTTTTCGCTAACTCTTTGGCACCCTCATCGGCGCGCTCATTCCCTCCAATTTCAATGTCCAGAAACCCAGAAGAAGATAATCTCGATATCCAGTCGGCTCGCGGCAAACGTGGCGTCACGAATGCCGAGAATCAAGGAGTGTGGAGATTCCAATACCATAGAGTACTTGGGTCGATTTATGAGTCGCTAAAGATCGCAATGCGGAATCACAACTGTTAAATAGTTAGAGGTGGAAACCTCTATATTAGCGTCCTGGGCAGGACCAGGGGCACAACCGGCCCGAGAGCGAATTCAAACTCTCAAAGTAGTTTCCTAACCCTGAAACAAGGAGCTTTAAGCATGACTGTCGTCTCTTGGTGGGCTAGGCGAGATCGGCTGTGGATGCAGTGAGAGCCTTTGGTGACTAAGGTGAGGAAGGCGCCAGGCGCGCGCGAACAGGGACATAATGTAATGCACACGGTGGAGAGCCTGTGGCATCTTTCTTATGGGGCTTCTCTTTTCTGGTCCATTAGGCCAGAGATGGCTCTCTCCAGCCGTAAGCAGAATCGTCACTCTCACAAAAAATTCAGAGATAAAGATTGGGAGGCGTATCTTCGTCCCCATCGTGTAAAGCGTCTTCATGATACCGTATCTCTATGCAGTATCATAGGCTTTCTCAAGATCGAAAAACAACGTAACGTAAGAAGGCCTCGCAAAGGGCATTTACTAATCAGAACAGAATATCCAATTACTCCCTCAACTTTCACATGCAGAAGTTTAGAGTGATTTGGCGAAAACGGCTTGGGTAGAATGATCTCTCTCTGGATTGCCTAGTAAGGGGCACGGCGATTTGCTTTTCTGGCCGCCGTGTTGACGGGAATCAGTGCCCAGTCCTGCCCCAGCTTAGCCTCTTCTCCTTTTTTCTGACACCCTCTCTTCTTACCTTACTTCCACACTTTCCCTAAAACCTCCCCCACAACTTCCTCTGGCTGCCATTTTTTCAACGCCAGCTCATCACACAGTCTATCAGCTCTTTAAAAATCTCCGCCAGTGACAAAAACAAATTTAATGTCGGTAACTGCACGTTTCTAGTAGATAACTTCTTTCCAGGACCTGATGCTACAGACAAGTTCATCGCTTCCGTAATCAAAGAAGTCTTCACCGACCAACAACATAATGTTGATTGGGTAAGTATTTTTAAAAAGCCATCTTCTCGTTCTCTCACTACGTTTAGGATTGTTAAGATAACTCTAAAACAACAAACGCTACCAATGTTTATAAAATTTGCAGGAACACGTATACAAGTTCAGGAAGAACTCTCTACCGCACTTCAGTGCCGTAGCTGCAGCAGATTAGCCCAATCCGCTAAATATTGTAAGAGCACCGGGAATCCGTGGTTTCCATGGAGACAATTGGGCCGCATTGGCACAGATTGAATATAATGAATAGATCAGACGCACTGCCTTAACTGTGGCGGCCCACATCATGCCCGCGACAAGAAGTGCCCTCCCTACCTCTACCACCAGGAGATTTGCCAACAAATCTAGACATGCATGAAGAAGGCATCATACTGCTATCCCACACCTTTTCCGCTGTGAAAAGTTTTTCTCTTAGCATTCACGGCACTCTACCCACGTCTAGCACACCGGCGCTGAGAGGTGACCACCCGACACCAGCCTCTCTATCTCCAACCGTCGCCCATCCCTCGAAACAACGCACCAAGAAACCTTTGTGAACACACCCAGCTACGCCTTCGCAACAAGGTGATGCAATATAAGAAAAAATATTACCTCCCGATCCTGATGAATCACAATCCATCGGGCGAAAGTTACACTTTCGCCCGAAGTACTTGTCTTCACCTCATCTTCAAAATACGACTATCCCCTTAATCGCTTGAACAACCATCGAAGAGGCAGAGACCGAACTCAATTACCTCCCTCCATCTTATATGTATCAAATAATGAACCCACCCATGTACAACCTATAACTAAATCCTTAATGATCTCACACGATGAAGAAGTTATAAGTTATAGATCATCCACCTACCTCTGTACCTGCCTCTAATAGGGGACCTATGGGTGTGGAAGCTGTTATTGCCACGACTAAGTCGCCGCTGCCCGGCCACCTTCACCGCAGGTTATGACTGCCCAATGTTGCACCTGAGGGTTAATCTATCATTCACACACCGAGCTGTTTGCGACTGAGGGAGGCGCCGGGCTTGCGCGTACAGGCGAGTGATGCACTGCACGTGGCGCAGAGCAAGTGGCCTGACCCTAGCATCGACCAACCGGCTCTCAATGCGGGAAGTGCGAAAGGCACCGGTCACAAGGCGAAGGCCGGTGTGGTGGATCGAATCCACCTTCTGCAATAAACGCTCGGCTGTGGATGCATAAAACTCGCATCCGTTGTCGAACTTCGAGCGAACAAAGGATCGATAAAAAAGTAGGGCAGTAGCCCTATCAGCGCTCCAAGCTCTGAACGTCACGGAACGGAGAATATCCATGGCGCGGGTACAAGAGACCCTAAGGCTGCGAATATGAGCCTCCCAGGTGAGGCGTCGGTCGAATACGAGACCAAGGAAACGGTGCGATTCCACCACATCCAGGTGCAGCCCATTAAGAAACAAATCTGGGTTGGGGTGAAGCCGTAGATTGTGGCAGAGGTGCACCACCTTAGTCTTGGCCAAAGAAACCCGAAACCCGTGCGCTTTGGCATAGTTAGAGACACGGTTCAATGCCTGTTGGAGTCGACGCTCCAGAGTTGGCATCTGGGCCGCGCCAAAAGAGATCGAAAGGTCGTCCATGTAGAGCGTAGCGAGAACATCTTCCGGCAGCACCGAGGTGATGCCGTTGATTCTCAGGGCAAAGAGTGTGACACTGAGGACACTTCCCCGAGGGACACCCTCTTTCTGCTCCTTTGGGCCGGATAGGGCTCCCCACCCGTACGCAAAATCAACGTTCTCTCAAAAATTCAGATAAAAAATTGGGAGGCGTCCATCGTGTGGGGAGTCTCCATGATACCGTATTGCCATGCGGTATCATAGGCCTTCCCCAGTTTAAAAAACAGCGTGGCGTAGTGCTGTCTATAAAGAAAAGCATCGCACACGGCATTTTCCAGTCGAAGCAGAACATCCGACGTGGAGTGGAACTCGCGGAAGCCACACTGTGCAGAAGAGAGATGGCCTCCGCGGTCCAGGAAAAAGGCTATTCTAACATTTACCAATTTCTCCATTAACTTGCACACGCAAGAGGCTGGAGAGATTGGGCGGAAACACGTCGGAGTAGATTGATTTCTCCCCGGTTTGCGAAAGGCGAGCACAGTAGCGATTCGCCAAAAGTCTAGGAGAAGACATTCCACCTAGATCCTGTTGAACAAATCTAACAGAAAGGCCATGCCTCGCTCACCCAGGTGTCGAAGCGTGGCGTACGGGACATCGTCCGGACAATGGGCGGTGTCCGCGCACGAAGCAAGAGAGAGCGCAACTCACTCACAGTAAACTTGTCGTTGAAGGGTTCTCCGCCTCTGGAGGTAAGGTCCAGCCAGCGGCATTCCGCGACATCAAGACGTGCATAGAATGCTGGCGAAGCAGCATCCCCGCTAGAGACTGCGGATAAAGCGGTCGCTAAGGATTCCGCCACGGACGAGGGGTCCGAGATTGCGGTACCATTCTCCTGGAGAACGGGAGGGGGTTCCTGCGAGAACTTGCCCCGAATCCTTTTGACTCGCTTCCACACCTCTGATAAAGGGGTCTTCCCGTTAAGTGAAGACACGTATGCCCACCAAGAAGAGCAGCGGGCGTGCTTCGAAATATACCGGAACCTAACCCTAGCCCGACGAAATTTGGCGACAGTGAAATCGTTTGGGCGGCGCTTATAGCGCATCTAGGCAAAACCGGCCAGACGTTCTAGGAATATTAGTCAGGTTAGCGGCGATGAGGTTGCCGGAGAAGAACCTTAACGGCCTCATCTACCGACCTAAACTCCTCGACGGAGATAGAGAATTCAGTTATTTCCTGAAATGCAGGCCACCGCGCCCGCGCCAAGCACCACCGAGGTGGGCTCTCAGGTGGCAGTTGCCCTGAAAATGATATTTGAATGGGAAAGTGATCACTACCATGGAGGTCATCGACCACCTCTCAATCAAAATCAGGCTGTGCATCCGAAGAGCACAAAGAGAGATCGAGGCAAGAAAATGAAGCGGTTCTCAGACAGTGATGCGTAAACTCATCCACGTTTAGAAAACCTATATCAAGCTCTTCGATCAGATCGGCAAGGACTTGTCCCCTGGGATTTATTGAGTAATCTTCCCTGAGAGGATCCCTGCCGTTCAGATCTCCAAGCAAGAGAAAGGGCCTCGGCAACCGTGCCACGACGAGGCGGAAGTCCGCCACGTCGAAGTCAGTTGAGGGTGGAATGTACGCAGAAATGATAGTATACCTCCTATCCAGGTGCAGCTGCACAGCCACTGCCTGAAAGGAGGTATCTAAATAGAAAGAAAGAGCGGAGACATTATGCCGGGTGTAAACCGCGCATTCCCCAGCCCGGCCATCTCTTGGTGGTGGAGGCGAT
Source organism: Ceratothoa steindachneri (assembly GCA_963969495.1). Lineage (NCBI taxonomy): Eukaryota > Metazoa > Arthropoda > Malacostraca > Isopoda > Cymothoidae > Ceratothoa > Ceratothoa steindachneri. The sequence goes on along the minus strand of OZ018320.1, from coordinate 22,094,017 downwards.
AGACCCTTATACCCCAGGAGGGAGGGCAGCGGGCACGCGCCTAGCATGTTCTCCTGCAAAAAGATAGCTAACGGGGAACGGGACGAGACGAGCCTCCACAGCTCCTCCCAGTTGGCCCGGAGTCCACGGCAATGCCATTGAAGGAATATGCCAACCAGGCCTAGCTCGGAGGAGACGCGGGGGCCCTCCTCGAACAGAAGACCCTCACGAGAATGGCTTACGCTTCCCGGAGGCAGAACGCCGGGCGCTGTTGGTCGGACAAAGCACTGAAGGCGCGTTCGCCTTCGAGGACTTATTGGGGGAGGTTGGGCTTGCCATGCGAGTCTTTTCGTCCCTCCACCTCGAAACCTTAGGTGGGCGTTGCGGCTTCGGAGGCGGAGGGCCCTCTTTTCGAGGAACCACCGTCTTCGAGCCACTCGCTCCACCTCTAGTCTTGGGCCAAGGAGCCGAAGCTCCTTTGTTGCTGTCCTCCTTACGGGGGACAGCTTTAGGAACTTCGGTAGATGGTCTGGCGACCAACTTCAGGGATGTTACCCCCTGTGAGTCTAACGACTCGGTGGAGGGGCGTGACCGTTTCGCTTACGGGAAACCGTCACGCTGGGGGAATAGGGGGAATTCCAAGTTTTAGCCGGGGCTGGGTATGAACCCTCTTTGCCGCCACCTTTACCGGGGGAGCGGCCGGGTTGAGTAGAGCTCGAAGAAGGGCTCCGAATGGGCGCGGAAGAAACCGTGCTCGTTGGCCTGGATGGGCCAGGATCTGTGGGTGCCTTTCTACCTATTGAGGCATATGAAGTCGCAGGCAGAGCCGGGCGCGCTAGGACCAAGTCAGCCTCGCGGAATGAGATTCGATCCTGGGACCGAGCGGCCAGGATTTCTTTCTCGAGGATATATGCACCACATTGCTTCAAAGAAGTGGGGTGCGGCTTTCCGCAATTAAGAAACACATGGCCACACATGATTTAGACTTATTGTGTGCAGCCCTAGAGTCATTTACACATACTTTGGGTGACCCTGAATTTGTACGTCTGCAAATCGATTCGTATGGCCGAAGCGGTGACAGTAATAGCCCCGCCGCGGTAGTTGCACGAATGCCTTGACGCGGTAGCGGTACCAACCAGCATGCACCGACTCAGGGAGCTTGTCACATTCGAACGTGACGAAGAGTGTAGGGGTGGGTCTCAAGGCTAATCCCTGTTTTCTCATCACACGTTCGACCTTGACTGTCCCATGGTCTGCCAGCTCTAAGGTGATGTCCTCTATGGAGTAGTCAACGAGTTCCCTCGCATAAACTACTCCTTTCACAAAGTTCATGATAGAGTGTGGCGTCACACTCACCGGAGTGCCATGAAGTGTCCGAAGAGCACTTATCTTAGGCCGCCTCAGCGGGATTCACCGCATTCGCCAGAAGGCTCCTGTCCGAGAAACAGATCACCTTCGGCTCTCTACCAATTGCACTAGCTAATCCTCTCCTCTGATGGATCATGTTGCCCTTGGCCAACATGGTGCCATCAGTGGATCGAATAACGAGGAAGCGTTTGAAGCCAGCGGGCTCGAAAACGCCAGGTAACCTCTGAATGTGGGACCCGATGTCATCGAAGCTCCGCCCTGTGCACTTCTGATCTTAGTCAGGGGCTCCGCAACCGGGGAGACAAAGGGGCCGGATGTGCCGATCTTGACTTGGTCGCTTGCCAAAGTGGGAGTAAACCCATCCGTCCTCACAGCCCATGCGTATGGAGAGGAGCCCAAGTCTTCTTAGTCTTTTTGGTCTTAGTCTTTTTCTTTTTGTAGAGGAGGACGGGGAATGAAACCGCTTCTCACCTCCGCCGGCAGAAGCCCCTAGGCCAGATGGACCGACCTCAGCCAGGTCCTTCTCCGAAATGAACAAAGTCCTGGTGGCGCAGGGGCACCATCCGGAGGAGGTCCCTACCCTCCTTGTACTGCTTCAGAAACAATAGCCGTTTGAGAAGGACCTTGCATAGGGGCAGATTCTGGTTCGGTGTTTGGCGCCGAGTTCGGATTCCGCCCCATGGAAGGCCCTACCGTCTGAGGCTGGGTTTCCTCAAGTACCATGTCTATCACAGGAGGGGCCTCCAGTTGGCCATCCCTTCCCAGGACATCGCAGGTCCCCTTGGCAGTGTCGCCAGTCTTGAAGGGGGAGGCACAGGCATTGAGCCCGGCAAGGTTTAAAATTCTTACCAGCAGGTCTTTTGAGGGAAGCGACCGAAGGGGTCTTGCTTCCCTCTTCCCCCTAAGGCGGTTTGCCCTACCGAGCCGCTTACACGAGGGGCGGATGGCAATGGGCTGCCTGCTGGCTTTTTTGGTAGTCCCCTTAGAAAGAAAAGGAGGGATTGCCGCAGCAAATAGGGAGGTGCCCGAAGCACCTCCAGAGAAGGGGGTGAGGGGAAGTCCCATGCACCCTTAGGAAAAGGAGTGGAGTGAGCCTCCTCTCCGGTTAGAGAAATATGGAGGGTGTCTTACGCAAGCACAGGGGAAGGGGGGAACCTCCATTTTTTCGGCGGAGCTGCCCGAGGGCGGCTCCGTTGATAATACAGGGAAAGTTGAGGGTTGTTTTTTTTTTGGGGGGGGGGGGGGTCTGCATCATTTAGCATGGTGACCCTAAATTTTCTGCGGGACGCAATAGCTCATCTCCTCTCACAGTTGCCCGCACTGCAACAGGTGCTTACAGGCCTGGCAGAGCCAGGCGCCGCCATTTCGGACCACCCCTCCCACCTGGTGGCCTGGCAGTCCATCGGTATGGCGGCTCCACCTTGAACACTGCGTAAAAAGATAGATTGTAAAAAAGAGGGGAAAAGGGGATGTGAGGAAGGTATGGGTGTGGATGAAGCAGGTTGTTAAGAAAAACCCATCCCGAACCGGAGCTCAGGGGTTAGGGAACGTTGTCTCCTTCCCCCTCAGACACGATCCTGTACTTTTGGCTTGAGAAGGAGGTCAGCATCTACCCTGTGAAATTAGAGGCTGACCAGAGAAAGTTGTGGGAGAGGTTGTATGAAAAGCGACGAGGTAGGGGAGAAATACAGGCTATCTGAAGGAAGGAAGAGAGACTAAGCTGGGGCTGGACGGAGCGCTGGATCCCGTCAGCACGGCAAACAAAATGGCAAATCGCCGCGCCCCTTACGGGGCTGGTAGTTCAAATCAAAAATCTCATATCTTTCAGGGTAGGAAAAAATCTACCGTTACGCTTAAACGGTAACAATGTTTCCAATTATTCATTGGAACCTCCAAGGTTCTCTTCCCTAAATGGGAAGAGTTCAAGTTCCTGCTTATGGATTACAATTCCGATTGTTTTGCTTTACAGGAGACTTGCTTGGGTACTCGCAGATTACCCAACATTTCGGATTTTGTGGGATATTATAAAAACCCCGGAGAACCAATTCATGGTTCTGCTGTTTTTGTTAACAACAGGGTTCCCCACAACCAGCTCTCTCTTAACACAGACCTGCAGCCGGTTGCTGTTCGCCTGTTTCTAGTCGCCATTATTCGGTCTGTTCGCTGTATCTTCCTTCTGGCGCGGAAAGAGATACAGCGGTTTTAGCTACAAAGTTAGCTAATTTAATTTCTCAACTCCCTATTCCCTTTTTATTGATTGGCGACTTTAATGTTTGACACTTCCTTAGGGGAGACCTTGAAAACAACACTAGAAAAAATATGATTGAGAGGTTTCTGGACATTAATGATGTCTGCTTTCTTAACGATGGCAGCCACACATCATTCCACATCCAGGCAAACAGCTTTACATCTGTGGACTTATCTTTCTGTTCACCAAGCTGTAGAGCTGATTTTGACTGGGAAGTGGATCTTGACTTGCGAGACAATGATTACTTCTCCATTTTAATAATACCATGTTCAGGCACGTTTCGAACCATGAAGGGTTCTTCCCTCATGAACATATTGACGTGGCTATTGATGATCTTCTATCCCACGTCAATCATATAACTAATTCCTCCATCCCGCTCTCTAGCACAACTGCTCGTGGACCACAATTGCCTTGTTGGCCCGCTGAATGCTCCAAATTTGTCACTGAATGTAAACAGGCTTGCCGACGTTGCCATCGGTGCCCCACGATGGTAAATAAACTTGCTCGTAACGGAGTAAGTTCAGCACGGCAACGCACCCTTCGACGAGCTCAAAAGACCTCGTTGGATGGTTACATCGCATCGATATGTTGGCAGACCCCTGTAGACAAAATATGAAAGAGGGTGAAAAAGCTATTGGGGAAATCCAATGGCCTTACAGCTCCCAACACTGTTCAGGCCGGAGAACTGTGGGAGACCTGTCCCATAATTCCGATGTCTTGGCCAGATCGTTTGCTAATATTTCAAGCAAAGGCAACTATTCCATCCAATTCCAACGCTTTAGGGTCGAACAGGAGCAGCATCCTATCAAATTATGGAGCCTAACATTGGATAATGAGCATTATGACCGGCTCTTTTCTATCCATGAGCTCCATAATGCACTGAAGCACTGTGGATCCACTGCACCCGGGTCGGATATAATATGATTAGGAATATGCATCTATCCCTCGTCTCACATTTGTAGACATCTATAACTTCATCTGGATTAGGGGCTGCTTCCCTTCAATGTACAGGGTAGCTGTGGTTTTATTTTTCCGAAAAAGGGAAACGATGGCACGGGATCCACACGTTAACGCCCTGTGGGGTAATTCCACGTGGAATTTCTTTTCCAGCACGGAAGTGAAGTCCATGCGCTGGAGAAGATTCTAGAATTTGGTTAGGCTTAAATTGGTAAGCCTTCCCAGCCCCCATCCACAAGCGGTAGCCTAGAACCGCGTCCACCACGGACCACCTGTACGCGGGTTAGAATCGCCTCGGCGTGAAGATGCGAGGCCATTCGAGAGTAGCGCTGTTTCCCCCACCCTGAGCGCGAGCCTCTTATATATATATAGGGCTCGTCTTCCATGTTGGAGACACAGAGTTGAGGAGTCTCACCCGTTGCCAAGAAGAGTCCCCTTGTTCCAAGTCAGGTGCTAACAGCAAAACAAAGTGACGGCTGAACTATTTGTGTGTTGGAATTAGCCCCAGCCAGTGAGGTAATTCCATTTGACGATCGCTACCGAGCGATTTTTCCGACTCTACTCATCAACTCTTATCGAAGCCCTCTTCGTTTGCCCCTCGTTTTCGGGTGGCCAAAATACTCTCCCCTGGACCGGATGTTACCACCCCCCACCCTTTTTGGAGAAACATCATCACGTTAACTTCACGCTCAGAAGCTCCGAGCACCCTCGCCTGACGTTTATTGCCTACAGAAGACATCCGTGAAGCCTTACTCTGACGTCTCACCCGGAATCCTCCGTAAGCCAACCCCTCTCCCCCTTCAGCAACCCATTTGAGTAAATCCTCCCCATTTGAATAGTCTCTTTCTGTAATGCATTAATTTATTCTCGTATTTTTATGTAAATAAAAATTATATTTTTGTCATGCCTCTTTAAATAACCTTGAGCTTTGCCATTGCCCAAATTTTACCTGACCTCGTAGCACTCTTTCTCGCTGTTCCGCGCGTCGAAACTCGTGGTGTTCCGTCCCTGTCGGATCGCCTCTAAGATATTGGTCCCTCCCCCATAGATATAATATGGTATTGATATAATGGTATGTCCTCCCACGACATATATTTCTATTAATATACATATTATATAATTTTGGTGTCAAGTGTGTTTGGGGTTTTTACGAACCCGTCTCATTTTAATTTCGACATTAGTAGTTCCCTTGTTATTCACGTCTATCCCTTTTATTTTAATTTTTGTATTGTACTGGCAGAAGGCAAGTGCAAGTTAATTGAAGAACAGTGGAATATAATGTATTTAGATTTTGTGTTGGACCCCAGGTAATTATTTTTTTTTATTGTGTTTGAATTTTGGAGACTCTCCTGGTTATTAACCCAAAAGAGTTAAGGTCTTTGGGGCCTAATTCCGGTAGGAACATTTTAAATTTTTTTTCGCTTAGAAACAGCAAAGGTAGGTAGCTGTAACATAATTTTTTTGTGAACATTGCTTTCACGAATATTCAAGTATTCGTTTCGCGTGGGTAGTGTCCTAGCTCGTTCGCGTGCCAGTGTTTCCTCAGTTAACTGCGTAACAATGTCATCCTTCGAAAAATATCAAAATCAGTGGGAAACTTTAGGTATTTAGGGCAAAAACCTGCTAAATTACTGACAGGAACAAGAGAGGAACGAACGTGCAGATCGAAGGGAAGAGGAACTAAGAAAAACGGAGATGGAGAACAAAATGGAGATGGAATACAAAATAGAGTAGAACAAAATGGAGATGGAAGAACGTGAACAAATTAGGCAGCATGAGCTGGAAATGAACTGAATTCAAATGGATTCTTAGTCCATCGGTTCCCGGGCTGAAATTCCCCAAACTCCTTCAGTCAACCTTCCCGCTTTTAATGATGGAGAGGACTTTGGGTCATTTTTGACACATTTTAAGAGAATCTTTCAGATCAATAGATGGGATCTCGAAAATGATGGCTTCGCTCGCTTACTTGCCCTCCTAAATGCCTAATTAAGGGATATCTTCGTCTTCCTCCCCCGGAAGAAACTTTGGACTAATCCACGTTAAAGTCCGAATTGTTAGCCGCTGTTTATATGAATTGCGAATTCTACTGCTCTCGATTGCGCCAGGAAAGGATTCGCCCTGGCCAAACATTTCTACAACACGGGTACATCCTCCAAAGACACCTTCAGTGTTGGCTGGATGCGTGCAAGATTCCCCAGGTGTACGAGTCCCTTCTGGAATTCTTCCTTAGGAAAGAGCTTTTACCTGCCTTGGCCCCCGAAATTCGCGCCGTCATTAAGGATAAACTTTGTGCCACTTTCAAGGAGTGCTTGGAAAAGGCCGATGTCTACGCGGGTAGTCACAATTTATACCCTAAGGATGTTAAAAAGGCTCCCCAATCGCCCCCCAAAACTAAATTGTATGGTCTAAGACCCCTCCTATATTGGTTCCAAGATTTACCAAAGTTTCTAGTCCCTCGAAGCCAAGAAAATTCCATCCATCTGAACACCGAGACGTTAAGCCACTTGTTTCTTCTTCCGCGGTTGTGCCGTCCGAAAAGAACTCGATCATCTGCTAAACTTGCAGAGTTCCCGTCCATTACCGCACGAACTGTCCTCAAAACTTCCGATTCACAACATATGACATGGTGATATCTTATTGAAGAACTTATGAGAAGATATTTTCCTGTACTTGCCCTTATGGACTTTATCGAAGCTACACTGGGTAGCTGATCTCCTGTCAAGTCTTGATTACTGCTGCCATCTGTATGGCTCAGCTTCCAAATGCATGCTGAATAAACTGGACTCGCAACAGGAGCATTTAAGACTTCCCCTGGATCTCTCTCTATGCTGAAACAATATTCCCTCCCCCTCTCTCTTGTCTCACCGTGATGAACATTGCCTCCAATTCTACATCAGATCCCTCTGTATGCGCTTTAAACACGTTCGAATTCTATGCTCTACAACCTATCCACCAGAGATTCGCCCTTGTACCTTCTATTCATAAACCTTACGTATAGCAGAACTTTTAGAAAAACTCGAGATTCGACACCTCTCTGTTGCTGTGGAAAGAGCACCTACGCTAACCCGTGCGCTCGCAGGAGTGCTCAGGTTTGCGAACCTTTGCTGAGAGGCCCCAAGGATCAGATACCAACCGCAGCTCAACGCGCCATGTTACAAGAGCACGCAGACACTCATCATGGTGAAACACTCATTTATACTGAGGGGTCGAAAAGTGATGGATGGACTAGGAGTGCCGCGGTCTTTCTCTCTCATACCGTACGCTCTACCCTACCCCATACAGCATATGTCTTCCCAGAAGAACTCGTAGCCATCAAAATAGCTGTACACGCCCTCAGTCTCCATTCCCCAGGGTTATATACCAGATTTTCAGACTCTATGAGCGCGCTGACTTCCCTTCGCCACCCTATTGCCATAAAGATACTAGAAACTATACACCTCTTGACCGGACGCTCTTACACCATTTTGTTATGTTGGCTGCCCGGATACTCAAACATCCAGGAGAATGAGATGGCCGAACTAGAATTTTTTTTTTTAGGGGCTATCTGGCGACTGCCCACTTGGGCATAAGTCGCCGCAAACAAACAGCCTAATTCTATGCTACTTTAAAATAATTTTTTTAGAGAAAAAAACAATAAAAAGAGATAACAATTAGGAAGCCAGCTCCGGCGTCGGGGGGAAGTTCCCCTTCATCCGGCGTAGGAGCGTGTGACCAAGAAAGAAAACAATAACAATAACAAAACAACAACAACAAAACCTAGTTAAATAAAAGGAAGAAGAACGGCCTCCCCCCAAAAGTCAACAAGTCCACCAGTCAATGTGCACGTACTCGTCCTGAGTACAAAAGACAGGCGGTAGCAACCCCGCCCATCCCGGTACCGGGACAGGTAACGTGCGCGAAGATCACCCAGACTGGGACATTCGACAAAAATGTGCCAAACAGTCTGGGGGACGACGCAGTCGTCGCAATAGAGCGCATGCGAGCACTCCATCAAATAGCGATGCGTCACACGAGTGTGTCCGATTCGGAGACGACAGAAAGCAACCTGAAGCCGTCGCGGCATTGGTGGATAGGTCCATGGGAACAGTAGCGGCACAATGGCACGCAACTATAAGTTCCCTTTGACCGTCTTCCATCTTCCTGTTAGATAAAAATAACCAACATAACAAAAATAAAAGCAAGAAAAATATACACAAACATTATGCGTTCATACTTATTTTTATTTTAACTCTTAATATAACTTATGTTCCAGAGATCAGCGGGACCTCCACACGATCTTGCAAAACTCAACACATATTCCAATTCCTTCTGTTTACCTCTTATTACTTTCTCACTATCGATTCAACCGTCTAAGCCCAAGACACTGGACACACAAAACATGTGGCGAATAGAAAGATGAAAAAAAAAAGACACCGTGGTTCAGATCCCACGTCAAGCTGTATTTCATCTGCTATCATGTAAACTGTTATGACTCCTACTTTACTTCGCATTGTACTATTCTTCCCCTTTCTTCATCCCCTCTACCCCCCTCTTCCCTACTTAAATAGTTTGAGGAAAAAAAGGGCAGTACTCCCCCCCTCCCTCTTCCACTTCCGGCCTTGCGTCTCTGAGAGTGCGGATGGGGATGGGCGATCTTTATCTTTTTCTCTCTGTGATTTAATTTCTTGTCCCTTTTAAAAGCTCGTAACGTCAATAAAGGAGTGTATACCAGGTACGGGGTTTCTCATATATTTGCCTCTTAATATTCAACACTCCTTTTCTTCCTTTACCGAATGCAGGACAATGCTTCCCTTGCCTCCCTGGGGGCGATGGGGAATATCGCGCAACTCATAGCCTATGTTCCCTAAATGTTGGCACACCACCTTCACGTGGTGCCCCTGTTTTTTAACTGAGCGTGTGCCCAACGTCCGAACACCAGGCGGGATATCCTGGTTTGGGTATCTAAGGGTACCCACCAACCTTTTGGGGCAGTTGTGTGTATGGACACCAGCACACTTCTGGCACATATGGTTGTCCTTGCTGTGGCCCTGCAGTTAGTGAATGGCATCACAAGGGCTAGGTGACCTCACACCAACATAAAAGGTGGGGAGGGGAACCCCATGAGGCGGTTTGATGACCAAACACTGGCATCACTCCGGCATCCCCAAATAACCTTGTGGGGCGATTGTGTGTCTGAACCCCTTCGCACTTTCGGCCCACTTGGTCCTAGTCAGTATGTGTACTCTGTACGAGTCGACGGATGTACCCACTGGGGGGCATCGTCCGCAGGACCGTGCCACGGAGGTAGGTTTGGTTGCCTGGGTCGTTGTTTTGCTTTCGGGAGGTCTTTGCACCGCAGTCCAGTAAAACTCCGTTATGCGGCTCCGCTGTTTTTGAAACAACAGTGGGAGTCGGGGGGCGGGCTACCCTGTCTGGACTGTATGGGCGCTCTCCGGACTCACGATGGCGATTTGGTACATGCCCTCGGCTCCAGAGACACCACTTATAAAAATCAAAATCATATGGGTAAACTTTCCAAAAACTCATCCCAGAGACCGCCGGCCTCTGGTCACCGTGAAAAAAGCAGAGATCTTCGTCGCTTGGATCCTTTTGGGTCAGAAGTAGACGAAGAACTGGATTATGACCGCTTTATAGTACTCAAATCCAGCAACGAACGTTGTCCTCTTAACAAAACTGACATCTTTGATGTCTTTGACGACTTCGTAAACAAGTGTGGCGAACCTGCTCAAATGTGGCCGCGCAATGATGGCGCATTGATTGTCGAGGCCAAGTCTAATGAGCAGCAAAAGAGAATTCAATCTCTTGAAAAGTTAGCCTCAGTGAGTGTATCATCCGCGTCTCACCCGACATTTAATACCTCCAAAGGTGTTATTCGATCGGGTGAACTCATTGAGTATGATATCGACAGGTTGGTGACAAAACTTGCCAATCAGAAAGTAACAAGTGCACATCGCATTTCTAGGTTTGTGAATGGCGCTAGGATCCCTACCGCCACCATAATCCTAACTTTCAACAGATTGGAACCGCCCAAGTACGTCAAGGCTGGCTACCTTAACATCCCAGTCAAGCCTTACGTCGAAAACCCCCGGCGGTGCTTCCATTGCCAACGCTTTGGCCATGTAAGCAAGTTTTGTAAAAGTGAAAGGATTTGTGTAAACTGCTCAGCAGAATTTCACGGAACACCCTGTTCCAAACAGCCGTGCTGCCCCAATTGTGGCGGAGACCACTCTGCCACATCACAGCAATGCACCTTCTTCCTCTACGAGAGAGAGGTCATTGCTGTTCGAAATAAAAACAGGGTGAGCTATAAAGAGGCTAGACGAAGAGTTAGAGAGACTTACGTTCAGCCTGGCGTGAGCTTCGCGGATGCTCTGCGCACCGCCACGCCAAAGAAGGGGAGAAGCCAGAGACCATCTACAGGCTCTCCTGAACAAACAAGAAGTCCTCCACAACCGAAACCCAGGTCTCCGCGCAGAGATGTGCCTCAACAGGTAAGGGGTTCTCCACACCCTAAACCCGCATCTCCACGCACACCTGAAAAGGTTAAGAGCCCCCCTCGACCGAAACCACGATCAATCGGTAGAGAAAACTCTTCACCAAAATCTAGCCTAGCTTCTGATGGCACAAAGAAGAGGAACCTCCCATCCTCTCCCGATTCACCAAGAGTGGCAAAACACTTTGCCACCGCTCCACAAGACGTGGATGTGAATCGGATTGGGCCGCAGGTGGTGTCTATTCCAGCTCTGGACATCCATCCTGCCCCCAAAGAACAGAGAACTACAGCCCCAAAGCGAGTAGTCAGCAACCCACCCCTTGCTGATACTGCTTTGGAACTCCTTCGAGCCCTAAGTGAGAAGGAATCAACCTGTACCCAATCACAGGAAACAGCTGTAGTAGAGGCTGCCCCCTTATCCAAGGAGGAGCCGAACCAACCATCAGATTCCAAGAATCCTTCGCCAGCCGAACAATCACTGCCACCATCACCAGCCAAGTCGATGTCATCGGCTCACGAAATGACTGATGGAGATGCTCCCACATCTGCTTCTCCAGTCAAGACAGTCATTTCGTATAGCCAGCTAACAAAATTGCCACGTTTAAAAGAAAAGCCGAGAGCTAAATTAACGCTCCCGATGCCTCCAGAGTCATACCCAAAACCGGTAACTGGTATGACCAAAACTACCCCTACGGGTAGTATAAAACCAAAACCTCCTACCCCTAAGGGTAGGATGATTGTCTTAAAGAGGTAAGGATGTATCCAATAATTCATTGGAACATCCAAGGTCTCTTCCCCAAGTGGGAAGAACTCAAGCTCCTGTTTAAAGACTACAATCCTGATTGTATAGCTTTACAGGAAACTTGCTTGGGTACTCGTAGTGTACCCAATATTCCTGGTTGCGTGGGATACTATAAGAACCCTATAGAACCAATCCATGGTTCTGCTGTGCTCATCAACAGCAGGGTTCCCCACAACCAGATCGACCTTGCGACAGACCTGCAGGCGGTCGCTGTCCGCCTGTTCTCCCATCGCCACTATACGGTCTGCTCGCTTTACCTCCCTCCTAGTGAGGAAAAAGACACAGCCTCTCTAGCTAGAAAACTAGTAGAGGTAATTAAACAGCTCCCTCCCCCCTTTCTATTGATTGGGGATTTTAATGCTCGACACCCCCTTTGGGGGGACCATGATAAGAACCCTAGGGGAAACATGATAGAGAAATTTCTGGGCGAAAATGATGTCTGCCTTCTAAACGATGGCAGCCATACATCATTTCACATCCAGACGAGCAGCTCTACATGCGTGGACTTGTCCCTCTGTTCACCAAGCTGTAGAGCTGATTTTGACTGGGCAGTGGATCCTGACTTGCGAGGCAGCGATCACTTCCCCATTATTATAGCGCCATGTACAGGTGGCCCCCCTCCACCACCTAGTAAAAAATGGAACGCAAAAAAAGCAAACTGGCCTAAATTCAGGCACCTCTCGAGCCATGACGGGTCCTTCCCTCATGAAGATATTGACGTGGCTATCGATGACCTCCTAGTCCACGTCAATAAAGCGGCTAACTCCTCCATCCCGCTCTCCGGCTCAACCGCTTGCGGACCACAAGTTCCCTGGTGGTCGGCTGAATGCTCGAGAGCCGTGACTGAATGTAAAATGGCTTGCCGACGTTACCATCGCTCCCCTACGATGGTAAATAAAATTGCTCGTAACAGAGCAAGGGCAGCACGGCGACGCATCCTTCGACAGGCTCGAAAGACCTCGTTGGAAGGTTACATCGCGTCCATAAGTTGGCAAACGCCTATAGACAAAGTGTGGAAAAGGGTCAAAAAGCTATTGGGCAAATCCAATGGCTTTACAGCTCCCAACATTGTCCAAGCTGGAGAATTGTTGGGGGACTTGTCCCATATTTCCAATGTCTTGGCCAGATCATTTGCTAGCATCTCAAGCACAGATAATTATGAGATGCAATTCCAGTGCTTTAGGCTCCAACAGGAGCAGCAACCGCTCAACTTTATGGAGCCTAACATGGATAACGAGTCTTACAACCGACTCTTCTCTATCCATGAGCTCCATAATGCACTGAAGCACTGTAGATCCACTGCCCCCGGATCGGATGGCATTTCCTATGATATGATTAGGAATATGCATCCATCCCTTCTCTCTCATTTACTGGACATTTACAACTGGATTTGGATCAAGGGCCGCTTCCCTTCCATGTGGAGAGAGGCCATAGTCCTTCCATTCCGCAAACCAGGAAAGGACGGGACGGAGCCCACCCATTACCGCCCCATTGCTCTTACCAGTTGTCCATGTAAAGTGTTTGAGAGAATGGTCAATTTCAGACTCGTCTGGTTTTTGGAGACTCAAAATCTCATATCTCCTTCTCAATCAGGGTTCAGGAAAAAGCAGAGTACGACAGACCTGCTTGTCCGAATGGAGTCACTCGTAAGAGATGCTTTTTCAAAGAAGCAGCACGCCATCGCTGTCTTCTTTGATATTGAGAAAGCATACGATACCACCTGGAGGCGTGGTATCCTTAAACAACTCCATGATTGGGGCCTGCGGGGTTACCTCCCCAGGTTTGTCGAGCAATTTCTGATGCGACGCACACTACGCGTAAGGGTTGGAGGCACCTTATCGGAGCCCGTGGACCAAGTTGAGGGTGTGCCACAGGGAAGTGTCCTCAGTGTCACCTGCTTCTCTGTGGCCATTAATAGCATTGTTAGAAATCTCCCTCCCGAGATTTCATCGACGTTATATGTGGATGATCTGGCGCTCATTTGTTCTTCGCCCAGACTCCCATTTATCGTCCGTAAGCTACAGCGAGCTATAAGCACTGTAGCTGAAAATGCTTCCTCCAAGGGTTTCCGCTTTTCCGCAGTAAAGACCAAGGCTGTTCACTTTTATGGGCATAAGTTAGTGACATGGGACCCCCCCCCATTTGTCGCTATATGGTGTGCCTATAGATTTTGAGCCCCACTTCAAATATCTGGGGGTCATATTTGATTCAAGGCTTTCCTTCCGGCACCATGTGGACGCCTTGAAAAGGTCTTGTTTAAAGAGAATGGACATAATGAAACTGTTGTCTCACACTTCTTGGGGAAGTGATCGACGTACTCTGTGGCTCCTGTATCTAGCATTGGTCCAATCAAAGCTAGACTATGGATCACAGGTGTACTCCTCTGCCTCGCCATCCATTCTCGAAAAACTAAACACTGTGCGTAACCAGGGTGTGCGCCTGGCTTCTGGAGCCTTTAAGTCCTCCCCAGTGTGGAGCCTCTACGCAGAGAACGGGGTTCTCCCCCTTCCCTATCACAGGCTCAAGTCTAATTTAAACTACCTCCTTAGACTTGAGCAACTACCGCAGACGCCAGTGTATGAGTGCATGTTCAATACACGGACAGTGGCCTCATACGATAGATCTCCATCTCTGGCTCGCCCCTTTGCTCTGCGTATGGCCGAGCACACTGCGCAACTAAGGGAGTTCTCAGTGATTCCCTTTACCATGCCAAAGACCCCCCCGTGGCTCATACCACCTGTAATGGTATGTAGGGAACTGGCTGATAGGCCCAAGGATCACCACCTGCCTGTAGTATTGAGAGCCATGTATGGCGACCACTCCTCTCAACACCGGCATAGCACTTTTGTGTTCACCGATGGGTCCAAGTCACCCGACAGAGTTGGAGCAGCTGCTGTCTTTCCATCTGAGATAGCATTGGTCCGCCTGCCAAACGCAGCTTCCGCATTCACAGCGGAACTCGTTGCTATGATGGCGGCACTGACTATCATAGCTGGCAGGCCATCTGGTTCTCATACTATCTTTACAGACTCCCTTAGTTCGCTTTAAATGTTGGGTGATGTTGGTTCGAGCCATCCGTTGGTTTCCAAGATCCAGCGGTGGCTCCTACGACTATCGCCCATCCACGAGATATCCTTCTGCTGGGTGCCTAGTCACGTGGGCATCCCAGGCAATGAGAGGACAGATGCTGCAGCCAAAGAAGCAGCATCACTGGGGACAGCTCCAGTGGCCCCAGTCCCACTCTGCGATGCCTATCCTCTGACCAATGAATACGTGGTCGGCCTATGGCAGAAGAGGTGGAGTGAGCTCCCTCCCACCAAGCTCCACTCCATAAAACCCTCCGTTCACCCATGGCCACGTACAACTAGACATCGTAAAATGGAGGTTGCGCTTGTCCGTCTGAGGATAGGCCATTGCCGGCTCACCCATGAGCATTTAATGAGTGGGCTGCCCCCACCCATGTGCATTCTGTGTGGGGTACAAATATCTGTCCTCCATATATTTGTAGAATGCCCATTACTAAGGAATCTCAGAAGGACGACTTTTCCCTTCATTACCAGAGAGATGGCCCCCCAGCAGGCTCTGCGGGGCATCTTTTCCGAGACCCATTGCTTCTTTGACGTGACTAGGATACTAACCTTCCTAAAAGAAAGCAATCTTTTAAACAAAATTTAAAATAGTTTTATATATTTATTGTTGATCTATTCATAGTTTATGTTTTTACATTTTTAAAAAAATGAATAAATTTCTAACAGAAATATAATTGCTTAATAACTTTTAAAGTTATATTGTTGATATATTCATAGTTTATTTACTTGTTATTTATTATTTTTTACTTTTTTTTACATTTTGTTGAATTTTTTAATAGTCTATTTTTTGTTAAAAGATTTTAACTGAACTGACTTAATATTGCCTATTAAACTAATTTCTGTCCCAAGGACATTTTTGCTTTTTTTATGTATTTTAATATGGCAATATTTTAAAAATAATAATTTTAAATTCACCGCCCATAAGTGAATTTGGCTGCGAGATAGTCCATCTGGGCTACGCAGCTTTTAAATCTTTTATGCACTATTCATTCATTCATTCCCTTGCCTCCCTTGTTTTTAATGGCTGAAAGCCGCTGAGATGTATAGGGAAATAATGATGTAGTTGAATAATGAGTTTAAGTTGATAGGTCCATATATGTTTGTCAGTTAGTAATTAACAAAATGAATGATCAAAATCCGTGCAAGAGCTATTTGCGATGCTATTATATTTGCCATTTTTCATTGGCGAAAGTTACCTACCTACACATATAAAAGCACATATCAACTTACGCATTAAAAAATGTCATACACAACGTTTATAATATATGCTTATACTGAGCTTTGGAAAACAGGCTTTTTTGAAAGGCTGAAAGTTTTCGCACACGTTTTTAAAACTTAAAATTAGGAAATGGATGGTCTAATAAGTTTAGTCAGAACGATTTTCTTTACTGGACTGCTTTGAATTGTTTTGCAACCGACATGCTCTATTGCAACAGTCATTATAAAGGGTAATAATTTAAAAATATATATAAATAGTAGAATGATGTTATCATAGATATAAAGCAGAATACACTAAGGTAATTAGTTATTTAATTGCCGCTCATTGGTTTATTTAAAAAGTCATTATATTATTAGAGGCAGTTTAGTCACTAATATATTATGTACGTCTTAATACCGTTTAACTTGGCTTGGGTGTGGATAGGTCATAATTTCCTGTCTTATGACTTTTCCTCACACGATTTTTCTACTATTGGTAACTTTGTTTTTCATTTATTTTTCATACCCTTTTGCTTTCAATTTCTCAATTCTGATTGCAAACATTCTTATCAAAGGCGTACTGAGCAGTAATGCCGTCCGGAGCGGTCGTAGAATTTTTCGGCCTTTTAAAAAATATACAATTCCAGGACTTATTAATTCCAAATCGAGAGGCCGTAAGCGAGTCGAGCGAAGCGATTGTAACGTAGCTCGATTTGCTTGCGACCTGGAATTGGGCCCCACCGATTTTTATTTATAATGAAGGTTAAAACTAGGATAAAATCTTATTTTAAAGGCATAATGTTCTATAGGTCTTTAAACAACAAACAATTTCAAAACCTGACATCATCTCCCAACATATTACTGATTACAATTATGGTAAATCATATTTGCCTCGAAAACGAAAACGAAAACGAAAAATAAATACTGGCAGATATTTGACTAACGTTCATTTGGCTTAAATTCATTAAAATAATCTCTTCCCCCAAAACGTACCACTCAGGAAGGACCACCCCGCCCCCACCTCTAAGGTCCGCTAGGGATTCTTATCGTGTACAATAGAGATTTCCGCATTTTGCGTCTTTGAGTAATAACATTGTCCTAAAAACTCAATGATAAAAAACCTTAGAAAAACAAAAACATTAAATTAAGAAAAAAAGGTTCTTAAATAACAACAACGTCGTACCATTTGCCAAAATGAGACGGTGCGAACTTGCATTTTAATCAAAATATGACATCAAAAAAGCAAATTAAGGGAAATTTAACTTATTCAAAATTAATAAACGACAAAGACACTAAAAATACAAAAAATTCGCATGTAACATAATGCCACTAGAATTTCAGAGTGCCATAATGGGCTTGTTCGACATATTGAAATAGCAATATTAGGCATAAGCAAAGGGGTTGATAAATAATTATCATTCCGTAGTCCGAGCAAGGTCCATAAAAAAAACAGGCTAACGTGACTAAATAAATTTATTCAGTTTAATAATAATAATAATTTCATTGGTTACAACTATACTCAGAACTCAGGCACGTTGGTAATTCATTATATTCGCAGACGAAAACAATAAGATATATATTTATTTAGCTGAACGGTTGGTTGTTAAAGATTTGAGCAAAAAATGGTTGCAACTCAAGTCTACTCACGTGGCGAGAAACGATTTGTGCTCTCCGTTATGAATTCCTCCACAGGAGTCAGAGGTCCTGGGAAAGATAAATAGACATTACTTAAATTCCTCTACAGGAGTCACATGTCCTGAGAAAGATAAATAGGCATTACTTTATTCCTGTCCAGAAAAGTAACCCCTTAAGCAAATGGAGGCACGGTGTCTATAACTCCCTCTTTATAAGCATAATTTATGATGACGATGCTCGTCCTTGAAAGATGATAAAGAAAGCATGAACAAATAAAGGAATGAACAGAATCCAAAGTTTAAAAAGTAAATACCACAGATAAGAGGAATAAGTTCCAGAACGTCCACCTCCGAAAAAAATCATAAAGAGGCAAGTATCTCAGAACTCGTTGTGGCAAGCAACTGTACCAGCACAAATAAATGCATAAATACAAATGGGTTAAACAAAGAAAAAATATTAGATGAAAATCAGTGATATGTTACTTTAAGAAAAATTATTTCACAGGATGTATTTGATGTGAAAGAGTAGCGGGTAATGGTATTTATTCGACGTGAGTATTATTACCTTTAAGGCAAAGTTGGTTGGTGTATATATAAAACCTAGTGAAGGTGGAAAGAATGAATCGAATGTAAAAGTTGTTGAATCATATAGAGAGAAAGGAAAGAGTACGAAAGAAGGCTTGAGAGCAGGCTAATTATTTTTAAATCTGCCGAACTCATCTGGTTGCACCAAAGATTAACCTATCAGTAGGCCAATTTTACCCCCCAAAACACTAGCTATAACATATGTACAAAGACCAAAAATAAATATGTAGACGACACACTGAGCTGGAGGAGAGGGGGCTCGTCTCCCTCAGTGGCCTATGCATGCAACCAACAATATAAATAATTAAAGACTATGGAGGAGTCTCACTCTGTAAAGACAGCCAGCCCCACTCATCCTACTTATTCAAGTAACCAGCAGAAGATAATCTCGTCATTAGCAAGAATTTCAAGATTGGAAGCGCCACAGATAATGCAAATAAGAGAGCGGTGAAGATTTCATTGCATCAGGAGCACTCAGCGCGTCTTGCATTTTGCTATGAGTTACAAAACAGCCTCCGAGGAGGAAACGGCTCGTAATCTCCGATAACAAGCAATATGCGAAGGGCGGTCAATAAGATTTGCAAGTCGCATATACGGAAACAAGATATGAGGAAAAGTGTTTTATTATTTTTCAATATAACTACCCTCAACTTCAATTCACTTGCGCCACCTGTCCCTAAGGCTTCGAATTCGCGACAACCAGAAATCTCCCGACTGCTGTTCAACTGATTCCTCGACGGCGAGCTGGACATCTTCTTCGTCCCCAAACCGGCGCCCACGCAATGCAGCCTTAAGCTGGCGGAATCAAAAGTAGTCGCTAGGGACAGAACTGGACTGTATGGGGGGATGGTTGAGCTCCTCGAATCCGTACTCGCGCTGGGCAGCTTGTGCAACTCTGGACTTGTGGATTTGTGGAATTTGACGACGTTGAAGTCGATCATGGGGCGTGAGGTTTCTAGGGACCCAACGGGCACATACCTTGGTCATGGCCAAATTATCGTGGATGATGTTGATCACACTTCCATGTGATACTCCAAGTTCTCGCTCGATTTCTTCGACCTTCACCCGTCGATTTTCAGGGATCATCCTCTCCACACGGGCCACATTGTCCTTGTTGGTCACGTTCGACGGGCGTCCTGGACGGGGGTCATCTTCAAGGGACTCACGACCATGGCGGAACTCCCTATTCCAGCGAGCAATGGTTGCATCGGAAGGGGTTGTGTCAGTGTACACTGCAACAATGCATTCTTGGATCTCTTTTGCATTTTTGCCTTCCTTGGTGAAAATTTGCTCGCTGTGCGGTGCTCAACCTTCTCCATTGTTGAAAAATTTGTGACTGATGATTTGCGATCAGCAACTGCTTCTTAAATAGACGAGGCAGGAGCATGCTGATGCAGGTCCTCACTTGTCATAACCTGTCCTAACACCCCCACAAAGAGCCATCCCCCTTCCTCTGTTTTGCCATACCGATTCGCAAAACTTATTGACCGCCCCTCGTATGGCAACCAGCTTTCCCAATTAGATGGATCATTTTCGAAGAAGAGCCCCACAAGTTCAAATGGGAAGTAAACAGCGTAGAAATCAACTCTGGCCTAAGAATGGAGAAATCTTTTGATAGTAGAACAGCTCTAGTGCAACACATATATGCTACCAAAAATACAAACAAGGTACTTCCAGTGTTGCGAAAACTACTGGGTTCTCTCAGATCCATCGCCTGAGATAGAGGGAACCGGCTTAGAATCAAGACGTATGGCTGGTTCGATAGAAGACGCAGGGACTTCCTGAATAAATAACACGCAGATACATACTATCTCCACAGAGATAGAAAAGAAAACGTTGGCACCCTGTTCACCCAACACAGTTGTTACAAATTGAATGCAATGTCTCGGGCCTATTAGAATTAATTATGTTCTCAAAATATATACCAGATCAAAGTGGTCTTAAATAAAGGCAAAAAAGGATGAAACTATGAAATTAGAAAGCAAACTTACATTACCAACTTTTTTAATTCTAAGAGCCCATCTGGTGACTGCCTACTAAGGCAAAAGTCGCCGTACTCCCAGACACAACCTTCTACGAGGCTAGATTAAAAAACAAATAATATTTAAATAAGAAATAACAAAGAGAAAAAAAGGGCCAAAGGCTAAGAAACTGGCTACAAAAGGAACAACGGCAACAAATAAAACAAAAAACAAGGTAAAACACTAAGAAGAAAGGGCGCTCCGGCGTCGGGAGTAGGCCCGCCTTCCTCAAGTGCAGAAACATGAGACAGACCTAAAACAGATTAAAATAAAATAGAGGAGGCCAGCATCTTCCAAAATGTCGCATATTCTGCAAGTTCGTTTGAAAAAAACAGTCCCTAGTACAAGGCACAAGAGGTAGGGACCCCGTTCGAGGTAAAGTTCACCAAAATCACCCAGACTGGGACACTCAACAAAAATGTGCCGAACAGTTTGGGAGACTATTCAATCTTCACAATAAGGCGCAGGTGAGCGTTTCATTGAACGGCGGTGCAATCCGCGAGTATGTCCAATTCGGAGACGACAGAAAGCAATCTGAATCCATCACAGCGTTGAGGGGGAGAGGGGGGAGGTCCATGGGAACAGTCGCAGCGCAATGACACGCAAATCTAAGTTCACCTCGACTGTCTTTCATCTTCTTTGCTGCCCGTTTCCTGTCATGTAATCGGTGTGAGGAAGAGCGAAAATCTGGTCTGGTAGTCCAGACCTCGCGGACTCTTTGGTGCCCTCATCTGCGCGCTCATTCCCCGCAATTACCACATGTCCTGGAACCCAGAAAGAGATAATATCGACATCCGACTACTCGCCAAAATCATTGAGTCAAAGATATTGCAATCCAGGGGATGCGGACATTTCAATGCCCCGAGAGAACGCAGGGCGTTTGTGAGTCGCTATAAATCACAATCCGGTCTCCTAACATGGCATGTTGCGTTATCTCCCGTGGCAAGTGATGTAGTACAACGAGCTCGGCCGTGAACAAAGCATCTGGAAGAGCCCCGCTGACTTCTAACAGAGGGGAATGAATGAATAGTGCCGAAAATAAATGCTGCAAAGCCCAAACGGACTAGCCCGCAGCCAAATTCAAGAACGGGCAATTTGCATGAAAATTCTCAATAAAAATATAGACATCTGGAGAATATACAAAAATATAGCTATGAAATTAAAATCAATAGAATGGAAGTACAGGAATTTAAAACCATTAAAATTTGTAAAAGGATATCGAAAATAAACTATTGAGAATTCAACAAAGGATAAAAACCTAGACTATAGATGGATCAACAATAGATACAAGAACAGAGAATATAAAATCATGAAACAATATATTAAACTTTGGCTAAAAGTTTAGATTCTTCTTAAAATTTAAAAACTCTATTCCCACGAAGAGAAACATGAGTCTCAGACAAGATGCCCCACAGAACCTGTTGGGTGGCCATCTGCCCAGTAATGAAAGGGAAGACGCTACTCCCCAAATTCCTCAAAAGGGGACAGTCGGCAAAGATGTGAAGGATGGAGAGCTGCACCTCGCACGGCATGCACAAAGGTGGGGGCTGCCTATTAATCAAGTGCCCATGAGTGCGGCAGCAATGGCCTATCCTCAGTCGTCAGAAAATAACCTCTAGTCTACGTGGTCTCATGGCACGTGGGCATGGGAGGACTGAATCTTTTTTTTTTAAAAGAGCTCATCTGCCGACTGCCTACTTGAGCATTAGTCGCCGTACTCAACATTGCCTAAAATTAGGCATCTTCAAAGGAGGATGCTAAAAAAAACAAAGAAAAAAACATCAATAAAAATAAAACAAAGAAAAAAGGTAATAAGCAGGAGGCAAGCTCCGGCGTCGGGAAGAGGTCCACCTCAACCCAGCGCAGGGACATGCGACCTAATAAAATAACGAAAAACAACCCCCAAACCCCGAACTATTTAAATAAAGGGGAGAAGGACGGCCTACTCAAAAAAGACTAAAAGTCCACAGTTCGGTGTGCATGAACTGTCCAGAGCACAAGCGATAGGTGGTAGCGACCCCTCCCATCCCGGTACCGGGACAGGTAACGTGCGCGAGATCACCCAGACTGGGAAATTCAACAAGAATGTGCCAAATAGTCTGTGAGACAACACAGTCTTCACAGTAGGGGGCAGGCGAGCGCTCTATCAAATGGCGGTGCTTCCCGCGAATGTATCGAATTCGGAGACGACAGAAAGCGACCCCAGGCTTTCGCAGCATTGGGGGGTAAGTCCATGGGAACAGTTACGGCGCAATGGCACGCAACATTACGTTCCCTTCGACCGTATCCCATCTTCTTTGCCAAGCAGCCGAAAAGCTGCCTTATAACTGACATGTAGTCGGTGTGAGGAAGAGTGAAAGGATTGTCCGGTCTCAGAGTCTTCGCGGAATCTTTGGCACCCTCATCGGCGCGCTCATTCCACGCAATTTCTACATGTCCAGAAACCAGGCAGACGATAATCTCGACATCCGCCCTGCTTGCCAAAACCGTGGAGTCACGTATATCGCGAACCAGGGGATGCCGAGATTCCAATGGCCTGAGAGCACTCAAGGCGCATTGTGAGTCGCTAAAGATCACAATCCGGTCTCTGAGTGGGCACGTCGCGTAATCTACCATACCAAGTAGCGTATTGCCACCAGGTCGTCCGTATAGACAGACGCAGCTCCTGGTAGACCCCTGCTGACTCCAAACTGAAGGGATACGGCGCGGGGAAGCTGACCCCATCTTGGGACTTGGAGCAAACCGTATACACTGGCACAGTTCAAGTGTAACACGAGGTGTGCTCCAAAAAGGTCGAAAGCAATACTCTTGGCGCTGTAGAAGCATTGGGAGCAGAGACCTAACGACAAATAGCCAAATGTGGTAACCTCCACGGTGGCGTTCTGGGCAGAACCAGGGGCATCCCCAGCCCAAGAGCTATGACTAGCTCACCAAGGAGATTCCTGGACCTAAACCCAAAGGACTTAGGGTATGACTTGCTTTTATCGGTGGCATAGGCACCGTCGAAATAAACTGAGGATGCAGTGAGAGCTGATGAAGATTGAGGGAGGCGCCGGGATCGCGCTACAGGCGAATAATGCAATGTACACGGCGTAGAGCGAGTGGCATCTCCCCAGCATCGACTAGTAGGCTCTCAATGGCGGAAGTGTGGAAGGCACTGGTGCTAAGCGAAGCCCGGTGTCGTGGATCAAGTACACGTTGCGCAGTACACGCTAGGGTTCGGATTTATAAAACTCGCATCCGTAGTCGAGCTTCAAACGAAGAAAGGATCGATAAAACGTAAGACAGTAGCCCTATCAGCGCCCAAAGAGCTGAACGTTACGGAACGGAGAATATCCATGTCGCGGGTACAGGAGACCCTGAGGCTGCGAATATGAGCCTCCCGGGTGAGGCGTCGGTCAAATACAAGACCAAGAAAACGGTTGGATTCAACGACTTCCTGGCGTACCCCATTAAGAAACAAATCTGGGTCAGGGATGAGCCGTGGCTGGCAGCAGAAATTCACCACCTTACTCTTTGCAAAGGAAAACCGAAACCTGTGCGCTTCGGCATAGCAAGAGACGCGGATTAATGCCTTTTGGAGTCGACGCTCCAGAGTTGGCATCTAGGTCGCGCTAAAAAAGATCTAAATATCGTTCACGTAGATCGTAGTGAGAAAATCTTCCGGCAGCAACGAGGGGCTGCCCTTGATGCTGAAGGAAAAGTGTGACAGTGAGGACACTTCCTTGTGGGACCCCCTCTTGCTGCACCTTTGGGTCGGAGAGGGCTTCCCCCACCCGTACGCTGAATCGACCATCTCTCAAAAATTCAGATATAAACATTGGGAGGCATCCCCTCGCCAAAATCGTGTGAAGAATCTCCATGATAACTTAGCCATGCGGTATCATAGGCCTTATCCAGATCGAAAAACACCGTGGCGTAGTGCTGTCTACGAAGGAATGACTTGCAGACGGCCTTTTCTAGTCGGAGCAAAGCATCCGATGTGGAATGGAGCTTGCGGAAGCCGCACTGTGCAGAAGACAGATGGCCTCCGCTGTTCAGAAAAATAGGCTAATCTAACATTTACCAATTTCTCCATTAACTTGCATACGCAAGAGGATACAGAGATTGGGCAGAAACCGGCCGGAGTAGAGTGATCTCTTCTCGGTTTGCGAAAATCGAGCACAGTAGTGTTTCACCAGGAATCAAGGAGGAGACCCTCCAGCCAAATTATGTTCCACAAATCCACCAGAAAGGCCATGCCTCGCTCACCCAGGTTTCGAAGTATGGGTAAAGGACATCGTCAGGAACATGAACGTTGTCTGCGCACAAGGCAAGAGTTGAACGCAAGGGTTTTCCGCCTCTGGAGGTCAAGTCCAGTAGGCGGCCTTCTGCGATATCACGATGTGCATTGAATGCTGGCGGAGCAGCATCCCGGCTAGAAAATGGAGAAAGCGGTCGCAAAGGATTCCGCCATGGAGACGGGTTTCGAGATTGCGAGAACCTGCCACGATTCCTTTTGACTCGCTTCCACATCTCTGCTAGAGGGGTCTTCCCGTTAAGTGAAGACAGAAATGCCCGCAAAGAAGTGCGGCGGGCGTGCTTCGAAATATACCGGAACCTAGCCCTAGCCCAAAGAAATTTACCAACAGTGAATTCGTTCTGGCGGCGCTTATAGCGCATGTAGGCATAACGCTTCTGTTTGAGGGCCATGTCACACTCAACTGACAACTACGGGAGAGGTCGGCGTTCAAAACAGACAAACGTACTAGGAATGGTAGTTAGGCCCACGACGATGAGATTCCTGGAGAAGAACTCAACGGCCTCATCTACTGACCTAAACTCATGGAGACAGAGAAATCAGTCATTTTTTAAAATACGGGACACCGTACCTGTGCCAAGAACCACCAGGGTAGTCTCTCGGGCGGTAGTGGCTTACAAAATATTGGAATGGGAAAGTGGTCACTACCATGGAGGTCATCATCCACCACTCACCCAAAATCAGACCCTCCACCCAGATCCTGTTGAACAAATCTAAGAGAGAGGCCATGCCTCGCTCACCCAGGTGTCGAAGCATGGCGTACGGGACATCCTCCGGACCATGGGCTGTGTCCACGCACGAAGCAAGAGAGGAACGCAACTCACTCACAGTCAACCTGTCGTTGAAGGGTTCTCCGCCTCTGGAAGTTAAAATCCAGCTGGTGGCCTTCAGCGATATCATGATGTACATTGAATGCTGGGGAAGCAGCATCCCGCTAGAGAATGCAAAGAAACCTGTCGCGAAGCATTCCAATACGGACGCGGGGTCCGAGATTGTGGTCCCATTCTCCTGGAGAACGGGAGGGGGTCCTGCGAGAACTTGTCCCGAATCCTTTTGACCTGCTTCCACACCTCTGCTAGAGATGTCTTCCTGTTAAGTAACGACACGTATGCCCGCCAAAAAGAGCGGAGGGCGTGCTTCGAAATATACAGGAACCTAGCCTTAGCTCGACGAAATTTACCGAGAGTGAAATCGTTCGGGCTGCGCTAATAGCGCATGTAGACATAACGCTTCTGTATGAGTGCCGTCTCACACTCGGCCGAACACCATGGGAGTATTCGACGTGCGAAACGGCCAAACGTTCTCGGAATTGTTTTCAGGCCCACGGCGATGAGGTTGCCGCAGCAGAACTCAACGGCCTCATCTATTGACCTAAACTCCTCGACTGAGATAGAGAATTCAGTCATTTTCTGAAATGCAGGCAACCGCTCCCGCGCCAAACACCACCGACGTGGGCTCTCAGGTGGTAGTTTTCCTGAAAATAAAATTTGAATGGGAAAGTGATCACTACTTTGGAGGTCATCGACAACCCCCAATCAAAATCAGGCTGTGCATCCGAATAGCACAAAGATAGATCAACGCAAGAAAATGAAGCGTTTCTCGGGCAGTAATGCGTAAACTCATCCACATTTAGGAGACCTATCTCCAGCTCGTCGATCAGGTCTGCAAAGACCTGACCCCTGGGGGTTGATCTTATAGTTTCCACAGAAGGGCTGTCTACCGTTCAAATTTCCGAGCAAGAGAAAGGGGTTCAGCCACCGTGACACGATGCGGCGGCAATTCCCCGCGTCGAAGTCAGCTGACGATGGAATGTATGCAGAAATGATAGTATACCTCCTATCCAGGTGAAGCTGCAAGGTTACTGCCTGAAAGGAGGTATCTAAAGTGAAAGGAAGAACGGAGACATCATGCCGGGTGTAAACCGCGCATCCCACAGCCAGGCCATCTCGTGGTGGTGGGGTCGCAAGACACTGATACTCGGGACGGCGGGCACGGCGCATGCGCTTAGCATGTTCTCCTGCAGAAAAATAGCTAACGGGGAATGAGACGAGACGAGCCTTCGCAGCTCCTCCCAGTTGGCCCGGAGTCCACGGCAATTCCATTGAAGGAATATGCCCTCCAGGCCTAACTCGGAGGAAACGCGGGAGCCCTCTTCGAACAGATGATCCTAACGGGAATGGCCGTACGGTTCCCGGAGGTAGAACTCTAGGCGCTGTTGGCCGGACAAAGCGCTGAAGGCGCTGTCGCCTTCGAAGACTTATTGCTGGAGGTTGGGCTCGCCATGCGAGTCTTTTCCTCCCTCCGCCTCAAAACCTTAGGCGGGCGTTGCAGGTTTGGGGGCGGGGGCCCTCATTTTGAGGAACCGTCGTCTCCGAGCCACTCAGCCCACCACTAGGTGTCGGCGAAGCAGCCAAAACTCCTTCCCTGCTGTTCTCCTTTACGGGGACATCTTTAGGAACCCCAGAAGATAACTTGACGACCAACTTCAGGGGTGTTACTTTCTCTGATTCTAACACCTCGGTGGAGGCGCTCGGCCGTTTCGCTTTACGGGAAACGGTCACGCTGGTGGGAAGGGTCGGAGCCCTGGTTTTAGCGTGGGCTGAGTGTGAATCTTTTGTGCCACCAGCTTTACTAAGGGAGCGCCCGGGTTGAGTTGAACCAACACAAGTGCTCCGAATGGGCGCGGAAACAACCGTGCTCGTTGGCCTGCATGAGCCGGGAGCAGAGGGTGTCTTTCTAAGCATCGAGGCATAAAACGTCCCAGGCAGAGCCGGGCGCGCCAGGACCAAGTCCTTAGCCTCGCGGAATGAGAGTCGATCCTGAGTCTGAACGGCCAATGTTTCTTTCCCAAAGAGATATACACCACATTGCTTCGAAGAAGCGAGGTGCGGCTCTCCGCAATTGACACACTTGGCCACACATGATTTGGACTTATTGTGTGCGGCCTCGAAGTAATTTACACATACTTCGGCTGATTCCGACTTTGCATGTCTACATTAACGATTCCTAAGGCAAAGCGGTGACAGTAATAGCACCGCCCCGGCAGTGGCACGAATGCCTTCACGCGGTAGCGGTACCCAGCTTGTCACATTCGAACCTGACAAAGAGTGTAGGTGTGGGTCTCGAGGCCCCTCCCTGTTTTCTCATCACACGTTCAACCTTGACCGCCCCCTGGTCGGCCACCTCTAAGGTGATTTCCTCTATGGAGTAGTCAACGAGTTTCATCGCATAAACTACTCCTTTAACAAAGTTCATGGTAGAGTGCGGCATCACACTCACCTGGGTGACATCAAGTGTCCGAAGAGCACTTATTTTGGCCTCTCCAGAGGGATCCGCCGCATTCGCCAGAAGGCTACCATCCGAGAAACGGGTCACTTTCGTCTTTATACCAATTAAACTAGCTATTTGTCTCCTCTTATTGATCATGTTGCCCTTGGCCAACATGCTGCCATCAGTGGAGCGAAAAATGAGGAAGCGTTTAAAGCCAGCGGGCTCGAAAACGCCATTTTACCTCTGAATGAGGGGTCCGGATGTTATCGAGGATCCGCCTTGCTCTCCTTTCGTCTTAATCATAGTCAGGGGATCCACACCCGGGGAGGCAGAGGGGTTGGATGTGCCTATCTTGGCTTGTTCGCTTTCCAGAGTGGCAGCAGATCCATCCGTCCCCGCAGCCCCCCGGATGGAGAGGAGCCCCGAGTCTTCTTAGTCTTTTTCTTATTTTTTTTATTTTTAGGAGAGGAGGGCGGGAAATGAACCTGCTTCTCCCCTCCGCCTGCATAAGCCCCTAGGCCACGTAGACCAGCCTAAGCCAGGTCCTTCCTTGAGATGGAGGGACGCAATAGCTCATCACCTCTTGCAGTTGCCCGCACTGCAAGAGGTGCTTACAGGCCTGGCTGAGCAAGGCGCCGCTATTTCGGACCACCCCTCCCGCCTGGTGGCCTGGCAGTCCATCGGCATGGTGGCTCCACCTTAGACACGGCGTAAAAATGGATAGAATGTGAAGATGAGAGGAAAAGGGATGTGAGAAAGGTATGGGTGGGGCTGAAGC
The DNA here is from genome assembly GCA_963969495.1 of Ceratothoa steindachneri. NCBI lineage: Eukaryota > Metazoa > Arthropoda > Malacostraca > Isopoda > Cymothoidae > Ceratothoa > Ceratothoa steindachneri. The sequence continues at coordinate 22,065,296 of OZ018320.1, read as the reverse complement.
AGGTTGTTAAAAAAACCCATCCCGAACGGGAGCTCAGGGGTTAGGGAACATTGTCCCCTCCCCCCTCAGCCCCGATCCGGGACGGTTGGCTTGAGAAGAAGCTCAGCATCTACCCTGTGAAATTAGAGGCTGACTAGAGAAAGTTGTGGGAGGGGTTGTGGGAAAAGAGAGGAAACAAGTGTTTTGAAGGAAGAAGAAGAGGCTAAGCTGGGGTCGGACGGGGTGCTGAGTTCCGTCAGCACGGCGGCCAGGATGGTAAATTGCCGCGCCCCTTACGGGGTCGATAATGAGGAGACCAGAACTGAACAGCGTACTCTAGGTGAGGCCTCACCAGCGAGTTGTAGAAAGGCAAAACAACCTTTCTTGTTAGAAAGCTGAATTGAATCTTAATGAACCCCAACAGGCGATGAGCCTTTTCCTCTACCTGTCAGCACTGCTTCGAGAATTTGAGATCGCTGCTAATCAGCACACCTAAGTCCTTCTCGACATCAGTATACTCAAGACGCATACCTTGTAGCTCGTAGACTGCCTGGGGGTTCGCATACCCAATGTGCATCACCTTACACTCGTCTAAGTTTAAAGGCATCTGCCACTTGTCAGCCCACTCGCCGATCATCCGTAGGTCATCCCTTAACATCTCGATGTTTTCGGGATTCGCTACCTTAGCTCCAAGTTTTGTGTCGTCGGCAAATTTTGCTAGATGATTCACCAGTCCTTCATCTATATCGTTGATGTATATGATGAATAATAAAGGGGTTAGCACGGAACCCTGAGGGACTCCGCTCGTTACGGACGACCACCGAGAGGTGTGGCCTCCGATGGTAACCCTCTGTCGCCTGTCCGACAACCAACTTTTTAACCATTTTGCGACCTTTCCTCTTATTCCCAGGGCACATACCTTTGCCATCAGTCGGCGGTGGGGGACTTTATCGAAAGCCTTTTGGAAATTCAAATAAATTATGTCCAACGCTCGACTTCTGTCAAACTCACTCATTATCCCATGGATGAATTCAAGTTCGTGAAGCACGAGCGCTTTCTTCGGAAACCATGTTGGGTGCCTTTCAACAGGTCGTGAGACTCTAAATGATTCATTATCCCATCCCCTATGATGCTTTCCAGTACTTTGCCAACGATTGAAGTGTCAATTATTGGTCGGTAGTTTCCTGCGGTGCCACGGTCCCCATTTTTGTGGATCAGAGTGACATTGGCCATACGCCAGTCTGTAGGTACTTCGCCACTGTCGAGCGATGAGTTGGAAGATATCAGGAAGATGAGGGCTCACCTGATCTTTTACCTTACGCAGTACTCTTGGCAGGAAGCCGTCAGGACCTGGGGATTTGTACGCATTTAAATGGCCTAGCCTCCTAAAAACCTCTTCGGAAGTGGAGTTATTGCTTGTAGTAATTCTAACTTGCGATCTATCACTATCAGTGGTCTGGGTATCTCCGCCCCTTTCGTCGCGAAAACGGAGGAGAAGTAGTCGTTGAGTATGCCAGCTATTTACTCATCTGAATCTTGGAGAACGCCGTCCACGTCCCTCAGGGCCCCGATGCGTTAGCGTACTGGTTTTTGGCGGTTCACGTACGCGAAGAACTCCTTGGGGCTCTCTTTGGAGAGAGAGGCTACACGAATTTCTTCGTTACGATAAGCCATGCGCACTAGTGCCTTAACCGTTCTACTATGGCTCACATAGGCTTCATGGTGCATCGCACTACTATTCCTTTTCCATTCTCTGTGCGCAGTCTTTATAGCTTTAATAGCACTAGCAATTTCTTGATAAAACCACCTAGGTTGAATGTTTGCTAGTCTGACAGCCTTCGTGGGAACGCACTTGGCTTGACGATCCATAAAACGCTTCTTGAAGTTCCATTGCGAATTCGTCCCACATTCGTTAGTTGGTTGCATCTGGCCAAGTGCCCCCCGAAGCCCATTGAAGTCTGCAAGTTTGAGATCCAATTAACGTGCTCGTTAATTAGTACCTTGCGTACAGGGAGCACGTACTCTAAACCTTACCATGTTATGGTCACTATCACCAAGGCATTCATCCATTGACAGGTCAGAGACGAGGTCATCTTCAGTGGTAAATACTAGATCTAGAACGTTGCTCCCTCAGGTAGGCTCGCCGAGAGATATAAAGAGAGAGAGATAAAGAGATAGCAATAAAGAGAGAAAGAGAGAGAGAGAAAGAGTGATAGAGAAAAAGAGAGAGAAAAAGAGAGAGAGAGAGAAAGAGAGAGAGAAAGAGAGAGAGAAAGAGTGAGTGAGAGAGAGAAAGAAAGAGAGTAACAAGGAGTAACAAGGGAAGAAGTTACCCTAGAAGACCTTACGGTCCATTAAATGAGGGTACCTTTGGACTAGCAGTCGAGCGGGCACATCTCTGCTCAAATGCTTTACGTCCTTTCACGGCCATTTTTCAACCTCTGTCTAGTCTTGAATTGAACTGGTCAACAGATTCACTGTTGACAACTTCCACTGCAAGTGCATTCCAACTACCACATATACTGTACGTGAAAAATTTCCAGAAAAATTGCGGTTGTAACGCTTCAGTTTAAGTTTGAAGCCGTAATTTCTTGTTCTCTGCTCGGTGAGCTGGAAAATATCCCTGAAGTCAACATTGTCAAACCCTCGAAGTATTTTGAAAACTTCGATGAGCTGACCATGCAGTCTGCGGGTTTCCAGCGAGAACAGATTTAATTTCCATAGTCTATCCTCATAACTTTTATGTCGGATAGAGGGAATCAGTTTGGTTGCCCTAGCTTGTACGCGTTCCAACCTTGCGATGTCCTTTCAAAACGAAGGACTACAAAATTGTACGGCATACTCCAGGTGCGGCCGAACGAGGGAGTTGTACAGACAAAGTACTATCTCCTTGTTGCGGTATCCAAACTGGCGCTTTATGTAGACTAACATCCTTTGGGCTTTCCTTCTCTGCCTCGATGCACTGTTTCGAGAACTTGAGGTCGCTAGTGATAGTTACACCCAAGTCCTTCTCAGTGTCACTCGATTCAAAAGCAGTGCCCTTAAAGATGAACTGAGATTTGGGGTTTCAGTGGCAGATATGCATTACTTTGCATTTTCCCACGTTGAAAGGCATTTGCCACGTGTTCGACCACTCCCCAATCCTTTGAAGGTCCTCTTGGAGGCAGGCAGTGCTCCCCTCCTTTGCCACATTGATACCAAGCTTGGTGTCGTCGGCAAATTTTGAGATTTTGGCAACTATGTCTCCGTCCATGTCGTTGACATAGATAATAAACAGTAGTGGTCCCAGGACGGAACCTTGAGAGACACCGCTAGATAGGGGCACCCATTCAGAGCCCCGTCCATTCACCACTACGCGTTGCCGTCTGTCACTTAGCCAGCTCTCTATCCAACCTGCTACCTTGCCGTCTATGCCCTGCGCACGCACTTTCCGTAGAAGGCGGCGTTTTGGTACCTTATCAAAGGCCTTTTAGAAGTCAAGGTACACAACATCCACCGCTTTATCCCGATCATGCTCACTGAACACGAAGTGGAAGAATTCCACAAGATTCGTCAGGCATGACCGTTGCCTACGGAAGCCGTGCTGGGAACTCTTCACTAGCAGGTTTGACTCTAAATAAGACGTTATCTTGTCCACTATCATGCTTTCCACGAGTTTACCGACTATCGAACTCAAACTGATGGTTCGGTAGTTTGACGGATGACTGTGGTCTCCTTTCTTGAAGATCGGAGTTACCTTCACCTCACACTAGTTTCTAGGAACGCATCCGGTCGGGATTGACATGTTAAAGATAGCGCACAGATGTCGTGATACTTCATCTCACACTTCCTTCAACACTTTGGATAGAAACCCGTCCGGTCCCCGGGACTTATTCGTCTTTAGATCAGCAATCTTTTTCTTTATTTCTCCTTTGGTGAAGTCCATTGCCTCCAGCTTTTCCCCCGAGTAGGAATCTGCGGGCTGGGGGATGGGACCACACTCTTTAGTAAACACTGGAAAGAAGTAGTCGTTGAACAAGTTAGCATTTTCTGCATCTGAGTGAGTTAATGCACACTCCTCGTCCACTAAGGGCCCAATCCTACGATGGATTGGTTTACGGCTATTTACATAGCCTAAGAACTCCTTGGGATTATCCTTGCAGAGTCTTGCCACTCAGAGTTCCTCAGTACGCTTAGCCGCCCTTATTCTGAACTTCACTCTCCTGGCTAGCCTCCGGTACTCGTCAAAGGCACCCGAAATCTTCGATCGCCGGTACGCATTTCTCTTCTCCCTAAGCAGTTGGCCGGTTTCTCAAATGAACCACTTTGGTTGAACAGAAAACCGATGGAGGCATTTCAGAGAGAGGGAACTTGATTGAAGACTCATGAACTTATTTTTGAAATGGTTCCACGAATCTTCAACCTCTTCGCATACCGCTAGCCTTACATCAGTCATCCCAGCACGAAGGCTTGCAAAGTCTGCTTTTCTCAAGTCAAGTTTCCTTGATTGACTGGCAACAGACCTTACCTTCGGGATTTTGACGCTAAATCTAACTAGCTGGTGATCACTGCCAGCGAGCTCTTCGCCTACAAAGACATCCTCAACGATATCATCCTCAGAGGTGAAGACCAAGTAGAGGGTATTGTCTCCTCTCGTCGGTTCTCTGACCCATTGAGTGAGGAACTCGTTGTTGGCGAACTCCAGGAGTAGCGCGCTCTCACCAGAGGCTGCTCTGGTTTCCCAGTCAACTTGACTCTTGAAGTCACCCATAACGATGCACAATCTGCCTTGATCAAGCTCACCCAGCAGCTGGTACAGTTCCCTGTACTTATCAACGGGTTGGGAAGGGGGTCTGTAAAGCAGCAGGGTCCTGTATCTGACAGGACCTATCTCTAGCTCAACGCCTAGGAGCTAGTAATCGGATATAATGTTGGAGTTCGTTGATTTGATTGTATCATTGACATACAACATTACACCGCCACCTTCTCTGTCTGGCCTATCTTTGTGGAAGAGTTGGTAGCCAGAAACCGTGAATTCGCCTTCAAAGTCTCGGTTTGAGGTTTTTATCCACGATTCTGTTATGGCTACCATTTCAGGTTCTTCCGTTGCTACGAGGCCACAGAGCTCAGAAAACTTGTTCCTGATTTACCTCGCATTAAACAGAAGAAATTTCCGGGAGTCTCCTTATGTAGGACCCCCTATACTCTTCCGTTTCCCGGCTTCTTGGTTGTCGCGGTGGCACCATTTTTGACAACATCCGAGAAGGTTGTTTGGGGAGTGACTCGGGCGTACTGGCGTACGTCCGCCTTTCCAATGGGCCGGACACTCCTTTGGGTGCGCTCCACGATATCCTGAATGAGCTTGGCTAGGAAAGACTTGCCCTTAAAGGAAAGATGCACCCCATCCCTTGGGTAGAGGTCTTTTCTACCATAGAATACGGCGTATGGGTCGATAAAACGACACCCTCCGCCGTACAGAGGTCTGCAAGGCGCCGGTTTATTGACATGTTCCTCACGTGGGCAGTCCGGCTTGGACCCCACCTCGGGAGCATCCCCACCACGACGCATCTGCGGGTTTTCAATCCACAGTCGTCGACAGCGCCCATAACCATCTTCATAATCTCGCCTTTAGGGCCTACCCTACCTCCTCTGAGGTAGAGGTCGTTGCCACTTACCATAAGGGCAACGACTGAAGTCTCAGAAATCTGAGACTTCTCGGCCTCAGCTCTTACCTGCTTATTCCCACAGCCTGAGAGGCAGCTCATCTTAACGCTTGTGCGAAGGCGGGCCGCTAGCAGGGGCTGAAGGCTCCGTGCTTGGGAATCACCCACAAGGCTGACCCTGGCACATTTGCCTGCTGAGCTCGGATTCTTTATATTCTGAGGCAAGCTCTCCGATTCCTCTCTCTTCTCTGTCATGGTCTTTTCAGTTTTTTTTTCTTCCTCTTCTTCTTTTTCTTCTCTATCATCTTTTTCCCCATGTCATCCTTTTCAATAACTTCTACCTTTTATTTCTTTATTTCTCTCTCTTCCTCTTTCTTCTTTCCCTTTTTCATAATTTTTTTCTTTTTCTCTTTTCCTTTTTGGCGTTTCTTCCACATTCGGGCCCGGCCTCTCTGCAGAGGTGGTGTTTGCCACAGGACTCGAGAGCTCGTTTAACTTCTCTTTGAGCCTGCGGATCTGGTGGGAGTGCTCCTCCTTGAGCCTCTCGATTGTCTTTTCGTGGTCTGTAGTCCTTTCCCTGTAGTAGGACACTACTTCTTCCATTCCTTTTTTAAGATGCAAGGGGTGCATACGCTGCCTGGGTGGCATTTCGCATAGCAGCCCTCCGGGAAGTCAACGCACCACTTGTCCTTCTTACATGTGGCACACGTGAATTTTAGTGCTGCTGGACCTTTCTTGCCTGCCATTTTGAAGAATCTATATTCCTTATACTCTTCACCAATCAATATATAAAAAGAGGGGGTTTGGTGAGTTCTCCCTGCCTGAGTCGATCCCGCCTATTGATAGGAGTCATTTCGGAGTCTTCCAGAAGGCACGTTCCATGTGCTGCTGTTCGTCCAACCGAGTAGTAAAACCTCGGCGTGCCGTGGCTCCCAACCAAGCAGCACTGACGGTCCCCGAAGGGGCCATCGATTTCTCACCAGGTGAACAACGGAGCACACCCCGTACTAAACTCCTACTAGTTCTCTTCACGACGGCCAAGATCTCGGAGCAGTGTTCAATGGATATCCCGCCACACCAAGAGACTCGACCCAAGACTTTTTATTGGCCCGGCAGCCAACCTGGTAACAAAGGGCCGTCACCTCAGACCGATGCTACCAGAGGCACCCGTCAACGGTCACTGGGAATGGTCAATAATTACGCGCCAGGGAAGGGGTTAACGGGCACTACCCTCATCCCATTCATAGTGCCCCAACGCCTAGGACACCTCTAGTTCTAGTCTTTCGCAATCAGTGAGCGTCGATGCGCGTTGTTTATAGAGGTTCCAAAGCCTCTCTTCGACGCATGAGGTAGCTGCCTAGGTCCTTATATGTAGATAGAGGAAAAAAAGAGAAAGGGTGACATGATAGGAGTAGTCTGTTTTTTCTTTTTTTTTGTATAAGTGGGAGAGATAGGATAAAAGTAAAAAAGGAGAAGGAAAGAGTAAAAAAAGGAAGGAATTACGCACTTAGTCTGGAATCTCGTTTTCGACCAAATCGACAAGGAAAGCCCTACCAGGGGTACCCAGAAGAGGTACCCCCGCCGACATAGCTCAACAAGTCGAAGGTACACACAAGCTCTCTTCCCGCGACAAGGGGGCTCGCTGGATACCCGTAGACTCCTTGGTCAGCTCATCGAAGTTTTCAAAATACTTCGAGGGTTCGACAATGTTGACTACCGAGATATTTTCACACTGAGTGAGAACAGAACGCGCAATCACAGCTTCAAACTTGAACTGAAGCGTTACAACCGCAATGTGTGTGGAAATTTTTTCACTTACAGTATCTGCGGTAAGTGGAACGCACTTCCAGTGGAAGTTGTCAACAGTGAATCTGTTGACCAGTTCAAGTCAAGACTAGACAAAGTCTTGAAAAGTGGCCGTTTAGGGACGCAAAACAATTGAGCAGCCATGTGCCCGCTCGATTGCTAGTCCAAAGGTACCCTCTTTGAATGGACCGTAAGGTCTCCTAGGGTACTTACTTTCCTTGTTACTCCTTGTTACCTTTCCCTCTACTTTCTTTAAGAGAGAGAGAGAGAAAGAGAGAAAGAAAGAAAGAAAGAAAGAAAGAGAAAAGAGAAAAGAGAAATAAAAATAAAAATAAAAATAAAAATGAAAATGAAAAGAGAAAGAGAAAGAGAAATAGAATGAGAGAGTTACATAGTTACATAGATACACAGATCACACGGGCCTTACGGCCCAGACTAAGGTGATCTGGCCTTAAATCTACTGCCACTTACACATAGAATAGTAGAAGTAAAGGATAGAAAAGTTTTAGGCTCTCCCCACCCTCCACTCCCTCCGGCAAAAGCCGTACATGAAATAATTTGGGAAAAGTACCTTGCAGGTGTAAGAAGACAGTACCTGAAGGAAATTTGCATTGAATAGTAATTAAATGAAATGAATATGAAAACCACTTACATACACCTGAAAGTTATATTTTTTGTAATATTATTTTATTTTGTAGCTTATGCTAAACAATTCCAATATTTGTTAAGTGTTTGTCTAATCTCATTTTGAATGAATCTATAGTTCTGCTGTCCACTACCTCGTTTGGCAAATTATTCCAATCATTAATAATCGAGTAAGTGGAGAAGTTTTTTATTACCCTCTCTGTTCGCGAGAGAGAGAGAGAGAGAGAGAGAGAGAGAGAGAGAGAGAGAGAGAGAGAAATAGAGAGAAAGAGAGAGAGAAAGAGAAAGAGAAAGAGAAAGAGAAAGAGAAAGAGAAAGAGAAAAAGAGAAAGAGAGAGTGTGTTTGGGTGTGTATCTGAGGAAAGTGAGGGTCTGTTTGATGCAGGTTGTTAAAAACTCATCACACTAAACCGGAGCACAAGGGTGAGGGGGCGTTGCTCCGTCGTTTCTTAGTCCTGATACGGGATGGTTGGTTGAGAGGAAGCTTGTCGGCGTCTACCCTGTGAAATTAGAGACAGAGCAGAGAAAGTTGTGGGAGAGGTTGTATGGAAAGTGAGGGAGCAGGGTAAGACGGCAGTATGTTAGAAAGGAAAAGAGGCTAAGCTGGAGCAGGACAGGGCGGTGAGTCCAGTCAACACGGCGGCCGTGAAAGCACATCGCCCTGCCCCTTACGGGTCCTCAGGCCGGGAGGACGCGCAACTTTGCCGAATACTAAATATAACTGGGTACACAGGGTAGCTACCCTCCCCTTCGTGGTCTAAGCTGGAAAGTTAAATCTCCATTTAACAGTTTGAACATATATTGAAACTTCAAGCTAATACGTATTTAGTAAGCATAGACCTCCATACAGATGGAAAAGATTAAAAGAGCTGTAATTCGCTGGAGCATTTTCCCTGAAAGGGAAAGAAACAATGAAGCTCATAGTAAAGAAATATCGGAAAAGGAATGAGAATATTTAGGAATACCTACATTATTGATTACATTTTAATATTGAGAAAATTAAAATTAAACAAAAAAATCAGAGGAAAAGGAAGCAAATATTTTAAACTTAGAAATTTAATAACAAAAATTAATTACCCTCTGTGTTCGAGGGAGTAAGTTGCGATTAGACTATTTTCACCGAAGGATATTAACAAGGGAGAATAAAATCCTATAATATATTAAGATAATTACATACAAAATTCCCCAAAATAAAATGAAGGATACAATATCGAAATTAATATTACATAGATTTTAAAAATAAATAAAAAAGAAAATTAATGGGAGGTGATGATGGAATGGAAATGAACGGCTAAATGAAAATTGAGAAGGCAAGTAAAACGACACCTTACGTTAAGAGTCCCTGATATTTTTTACTAAAATATATGAGAGATCCCCTAAGGTAAGCAATAATTAAGGCTCCGAGGCAAGCATAACGCTTATGGCTTATTAGACAGTCTTGAAATCAACGACCCCTTTCTTTTGCCTTAAGGGCTACCCTGCTAAATGAACGACCCAGAACATATCTCTCGGCAAAATTCCATTTGATTTCAATTCAAGTCGGAGAGAAATACTCAATAAAGGAAAATGATTTGAATTCCCATGGCGTTACTTACTCAACACGGATACTACTACTTTGTTCCAATGGAACAACCCACGTAGAAGCCCTTGTAGATATATATTAAACTCAGTTAATCTTCCTAGGTAAAAAGGTGCTAACTACAATTTATGAATAAAGGTACTAACCGTTAAGCGTATGTCTGTGGCACGGAGAGGAGCAGCAACACTGATAGCAGAGGGTCAGTGACCCAGGCTTCTTCCGTCTCCTGGCACTCATTTCAAGTTTGGATCAAGTTTGTGTTACCCCCTACTCTTTCCAGTTCCTCAGAAATGGGGTGAGGGTAATGAAGAAAAATGATTTGGGGTGAATCTGACAAATGCTTCCTCTTCTTACTGTCAAACTAAAAAATTAAGTTGTATGATGTAAACGTTTCCTCCAATCTTACAACGTTATTGAACTGAAAGACACCAATATTTGACCACCCCGTTATACTTTCACTTTATGAAACTAACTCCTGGGTACTCATTGAAACTTAGACTTCGCCCACGCTCTCTCACCCATTGCTACCTGCGTAGACGTAAGCAGAATGTTCCACTATGAACCATACTCTAAGTATGTTCAAACAATGTTCATATAAGAACAAATTATCCTTAACGGCAATGGTCTCAGGTTTTCATTTTGTTTTTCTTAGTTAATCGAAAGACAATAAATTTTTTCTTGTGTTTCGCACTTTTAGATTGGATTAAAAATCAACAACGTAAGAAAAATATTTTCAATTTTGTTCAAAACTTGAGCTTCTCATCATTTTTGAGCTGAATGCTCTAATGTTTAATTGATGGCCGAGTTCTCATAAGAGAAATGATTCCTGAAAAGAAAAAAAAAACATCATTTTAGTTTGCTCTTTTTGATTGCTGGGTATCTTCAATACCATTATCCTGCATTTACTCCATTACAGTAACTAGCAAAGGGTCCACCCTATCGGCGTTCTTTGCTAGGCCTGTGTCGCTTGTTAGCTTCTCTCACAAAATTAAAAAAGTGTGCGAGAGAAAAAGGTTTATTTCGTAGCACATTCAAAATTTGTGTCCCAAAAAAATCATATTTATTAAAAAAAAGGTAAAGACGGAAATACAAACACAGACAGACACATAAACAGGCTAGGATCATTATAATAAACATGTACAATACATAGAAACCAAAGTAAATTTGTTCGTTTTTCCACTGGCACTCCACTGATAATTGTGTTCCAATCTTTATACCTCCATATTTATCTTTTTATTCTCAGGCATTAAGGTAGGCATTTTGTCAAGGAGCAGCCATTATCTTAATTAGAGCGAAAGCAGTATATCTCAGTATCGATGCATTGCATTCCTTATTTCAAAATTTTTCCCTCCCTTTTTTCTCCCTTTCCTACTGCTACTATCCCTAAAATAACCGCCTGTAACACTTATTTCTTGATTATTAGCAACATATAAGGGCAGCTAACATCCCGTATATCATATAATCGCAATAAAGAGAGTACTACTAATATATTTGCATATTTATTCCACAGGCAACAGACAAAGTAAACAATTATAAATGTTTGAATATATTTCGAACGATAGCAAAGACCAACTTTTGAAAACTGTGTTTATAGGAACCCAAACACCTGCAATTACCATAAATGGATTAAAAATTATGGATTTCTTAGGTTTAATTTACCCAAACCAAGCTGTAATAACAACCATAACTTAAAAGACACAAAGGAAAATAAAGGATTTAGTTAAAATGAGAAAGATTGATTGATATTTGAGTTTTAAATATTTGAGTTTTAAACGAAAAATGCCCTGCGCTAAAGAATACATTAGCTCCGAAATAAACAGAAAAGACAAACTAAATAAACTATAAGGACAAAAATATAGATGAGAACGGAAATGCTATAAATAACGAGAGAAAGATGTCTATGCGATTAAGCAAGAAATGATATTATAAAAACCTAAGAATGCAACTTAGATAGCTCACAACCCCTCCCCAAATTATGATTTCACTCCAATTTGAATTGAAAAGGAGGAAAGTAGTGCACTAATTATAATGTCATTGGGTGAAACTAGGAATAAAACCTAGTCATAGAATACTTGTTATCTTAAAGAAAACACCAAAATGGGCAAATCCCGCAGTGTTTGAAGAAGAGATCTGCTGAAAAATGTGAAGATAGAGGAAGTGAAAATAACTTAAAGATATATTGCCGCAGATCTTCGCGCAGGCAGTGAAGCGACTAAATGCAGACCTTAGTACCCGAGGTCACGCAATTTTAATTGCAACATGGTTGCTTGACACGCGGGGAAGAGAAAATTTCATTATTCCCAATCAACTTAGGCTGGAAGACAGCATGGTAATGTGAAAGCCCTTATTTTTTTCTGGTAGCAATTTACATTCCAATAAACAAACTGGGCTGATGGGTACATTTTGCCCAATGCCTTTTAAGGTAAAAGGGTACACACACGATCATGTCCATATGTAGTCAAACAACCAACACACTAACATAGCCGACCAACACGAGATGAGATGAAAGCCTTACTTTCAAAACTTATGATTTATTGAACAATGATAAGGTAATATCCATGACGGCATTTCCAGAGAAAAAGAATTGAGCTCTGGAAAATTGAGTGTACAACTCTCCCAAACCTGCCCATAATCTACAATGGCGGTGGGTGAGGATGAAAACGAAGCTCGGTAAAGAGCAGATTAAAGAGAGTTTGACGGCTTTCACAGCCGTCAAACCTTGATGTGCGGCGAGTAGGACCTGGTAGGTAAGTTAAACCTTGAAGCTGTGGGCGTCTCACGGGACACTCAATTCAACTTCGGTAAATTGAAGTGACGGGGGGCCTCTTATCCTTAAGAGGCAAACAAAGGGTGCTTCGGGGATGGCTTTTCCGATCCTTAAAATCCGAGACTTGGTGAGAAGGGTTGAAGCGCGTCTAGCTATTTCCACGAAAAACACTGAATGACGACTAGCTATTCCTCGGCTCTTCGACAATCACTCAATTCTTCTTTGGATGAGAATGTAGTCGATTTCCTCTTGACTAACGAATACGTTATGGCTTACGTACTGGATGGCGGCTTCAGACACAATCTGCCTGTGAATTCTGAACTGTCGAATATACCAGTATATCCCAAAATTATCTAGAAGGGAAGAGAGATTCATCGCCAACAGACTTCCTTAATTGCCTAGGGTCGCGAAAAGGTTCTATAGCGCGAAGTCGCGATGCCCACTTAATGGTCTTTCCATTGTTATAATTTTCGCATTATATAGGGAAGACGAATTTAGAGCGGTTGACGGTGAACTATAGAAGTCAGGGGGGATGGATTCCTTCTCTCTCTAATTCTTCCACATGCAGCACCTGGAAGAGCTCTGCTGACTTCAAAAAGAGAGGATACGGCGCGAAAACCGAACCATCGCCATCTTGGCACTTGAAGCCATCACTATACACTGGCAAGGTTCCAGCTTGACACGGTGTGTGCTACAACAAGGTCGAACACTATACTCCCGGCCCTGTAGAAGCTGTGTGAGCAGAGGCGTCGTGACAAATTGTCAAAGGTAGTTCCCTCCTGGGCAGCGCCCTGGAGTTTCTTAGTCCTAAACCCAAAGGGCTTAGGGTAAGACTAGCATCTCTCGGCGGCATAGGCACCGTCGAGATCAGATGCGGATGCAGTGAGAGCTGTTGGTGACTATGGGATGCACGGGGCTCGCGCGTACAGGCAAATAGTTCACTGTACACGGCATAGAGAGAGAGTGTCATCTTCCAAGTATCAACAAGTAGGCTCTTAGTGAGGGACATGAGGAAGGCACAGGTGACCAGGGGTAAACTATTGAGTTTGATCTTATATGTACACCTTCCGCAATACACGCTCGACTGCTGATGCATAAAACTCGCATCCATATTCAAGCTTCAAATGAAGAAATATCGATATAATACAAGCCAGTAGGCCTATCAGAAATCCAGGTGGTGAACCTCACTTAGGGCATAGCGAGAAATCTTCTTGCAGCACCGACGTGATACCGTTGATTCTTATGTGAAAAGAGTCTTGCACAGGGGCGGACTCAGGCTTGGTGTTTAGCACCGAATCAATATTTGCCTCTATGGAAGATCTTGCAATACGCGGCTGGGTCGCCTCCGCGACCATGTCCATCCCATTGGATTATGTAGACATTCTTGGAAAATCGAAAACAATTATTCGAGAAACATTTATTAGAATGGAAAACTATTTGATAATTATTCGAAATTCAACATTCTTTATTAAAAAAATAAATACACAAATGATAATTATTGGAAATATACATATCTTTATTAAAAAAAAATAAATATTTCCCTAAAAAGCTAAGTTATATGGTACTGCACGCAAATACTCAACTATTGAAGAGTACTCGTTAAAGGATGCCACAAATTTCTTAAGTCTTTCATTTGTGTCGCGGTATTTCTTAGCGCTCTTGATACTTTGGCAACCTGCTCTTACTTTTGCAATATAAATTTCTTGCAATTCCGGTTTTCTTTTAAGCGCTTCTAAAGATATCCATATTGAGGGATGATGAGATGACACTTGCTGTAAATAAAAACTATGACATCCTTCAAGAGTGTTATTAGTTCTTGTTCAAACAGCATTGACTTTCTCAAAGCAAGTCCACATACGTATCTCCAACATAGAGCTTCATCTATGACGTCATATAGGACGACAATCCATACATCGTCAAAATGATCCAGAATAGGATTTACTATTGGAGGATATTTATTTTAATCTAATAAAGTCTCAAATGATTCATCCACTTTATCGAAGTGGACAAAAGATAGAGCTAATAGCATTTGAATGCTTAAAGCAAACTCGGAATTGGTATCATAATTTACCTTAAGACCACAATCGCAGATTTTTCGATACAGGCACTGACCTAAGTGAAAAAGACATCCATAATGCGAAGCTGTGTTGAATTCTTCTTTAAGAGTGGTAATAGTGGTAAGCTCAAAATCTGAGGTTGCAGTCGTAAATTGTAAATTAGGAAGAGTAGAGTTATGTAATTTGAGCAAACAATTTTCTATAAGTGTCAGCCCTCTCATCTGGAAGCAATGCATAAACTATCGGAATAGTAACGTTATTCTTAACAGTGTATTTTGCAATTATTTGCTCAAATAGTTGACGTACAACTTTAAATGTTCCATCCACTTGCAAATGTTCACTTGACGCGAGCATACTCAAGTTATTCTGAGTTGATAAAATGAGCACTCTCTGATCGTAAAGGCCTGAATCCTATAGCAAAGATTGGTCCCATTTATTAGTTTTTGTCTGTTTATTAGTGAAAACATTTTATTTTCTATGAATTGGATTAGCTAAGCCAACTCTCTTCTTTAGTCTTACATTGTGAATATCATTTTTAAAGAGCTTATTGCTGGTAAAAATTTGCGCTACGCTTTCAGCAGTAGAAATGACAAAATAAGGGGAATCACAGGTTTGGTGTTATAATCTGTTCATGAAACTACGCTCTTAAACTTTTGTATGTATACAACTATCCAAGGAATGATCGATTTCTCTGCACGAACTAGCTTTTTACTGTATAACTCTCCGACGCTGATAACGTATCCGTTACTAGCGATTGTTTATTTCGAATAATTACCACTTCGAACAATTATCCATTTGAATAATTTTCTTTAGAGAAATTTCCCATTCAAATAACTGTTTTTGAACAATTTCGACGATAGGATTTTAGTGAGGCCTCCATGTGCCGGCCATCTGCACTCCCCCCCCCCCTTAAAGCATCACGGATCTCAAACGAGGACACTGTCTTGTCGACTTTGACCGACATCTGTAGGCTTAAAATGCAAGACTGCAGAAGGTTGTGGGGCACGAACCGACTAGCCTTGCTCTCCTTTGTCCCCTTAAGGTGATTGGCCCTTACGAGCAGATCTCACCGGGAGCGGTCAATTTTGGGGTCTTGCCTTCTCTCATGGCAGTTTCCTGTGATAAGAAAGGGGCGAATGCCGCTGGTCGGGATATGGAGTGTGCAAAGAAGGGGTTGAGGAGAAGCCACCGCACCCGTAGGCTTAGGAGAGGAGTAAACCTCCTCTTCGGTAGAGTAGTGTCGGAGCTTGACAGAGGAGAGCGGAGGGTGCCTCCTTCTCAGAGGTAGAGTTGCCCCTTTGCTCCATTATGATGGTGAGGAGAAACCCTGCGCCGGTCGAAGGGGCGACTCGAATTTCCTAGTCCTAGAGAAGGCGAGGCCTCGCTAATGTTGTGAGGTGGCTAATAATGCTGGCTGCACCCCCTCTTCAAGGGGCTGCACGCAGAAATGGAGGACTCTAACGCTCCAAGAGTACCGCTGATAACTGTGATTGGCTTGGAGAAACCGGATAAGGGGACAGTATACGAAACCTTTTTCGGGAAATTAAACGTCGCTGTGCTCCGCCTGCTCGATGGACCGTCAGGCTATGTCGCTATATGCGAAAAGGAGAACGACGTAGAAAAACTGACGAAATGCGGTAGAATTTCTGAGGGGAATAAACCTCCAACCCACTACCCCTCCCCAGATCCAGGCACATAGAAGTGTTGTCTGCAGAAAGTTGGACCCATGGATAGGCCAACATTCTAAAGAAGAAATCAAAGAGGAAATTATAAGAAATCAGCAATGGGTAAGGATAACAGAGGTGATTAAATTAAAAAACCGACGTGATAACACTGACTACAGCCATGTGTTCAAAGTCGTCTTCAGTGATACCACTATGGCAGCTCGGGCGAAGGAAAGTGGTTTGTTGTTCTTCAACGCGAAGATAAGCGGAGAGCAGATTGAGAGGGAAGAATATACCCCTATTCAAATCTGCTTCAGATGCTTCAAGCTTAAAGCGCACGCCACAAAAAAACTGCAAGGAGCAGGAGATTACCTACTCCAGATGCAGTACCAAAGGACACGGCTGGCGAGAATGCCCGGCAACTGAGGAAAGGTGCCCTAAATGTGGCCTAAAACACGGGGCTATGGCGATGTCATGCCCGAAGAAAAAGGAAATGGTGAAGAGGAAAATGGAAGAAAGAAAGGCGCAGAGTATAAGGAGAGCCAACACCACCTACGCTCAAGCAGCCATAACCCTTCCTGCAAGGCCAGTCGAAAGTGCCCGAGCTACAAAAACATACTTGAAGGTTGGGAATAAAATTTCGACTAAAATCCTCACGTGCACCATATATGCACACGTGAGGAACCTGACTAACCCGAGATGCTTCTCGACTGAGCTGAACGCCATGCTCATAAAAAATGGTCTGGAAGAAATGTGGTTTCCGGACAACCCTCCATCTGCAGATGTCCTGCAACTGCAGTACGAACCCGAAGAAAAAGCCCCAGCAACACCCTTCCCACCAACAGAAGCCAGAGCAGAAACAACCGAAACTGCTGAGAGATCCCAAGCCATACAGAACAAAAAGCAGATATCCAAAAATTGAAGCCCAAAGGAAAAGGGAAATAAAGGCGAAGAAAGCTGAAAAGAGATTAAAACAAGCGGAAGGAAACCTCACGAGCTCCGCATCGTCCTCGGCAGATGAGGAAGAAAAACAAGCCAAACCCCTTAAAAAATACCAAGAGAGTGAGAAGCGCTAGCATGGAAAAGGAACCCCAATTGCCCAAGAACTTAGATGGAGAAGAGTTTAATATGCTCTTCTACAAGACCGAGAAAACCCCATTTCCAGTAGACCCCACAATCAGGGAGATAGTTGAATGGGTAAAAACAGGTCAACTGAAATTGAGCTATGAGGCGCAGTTGCAGGAATCAACAGTAGACGAGGCGCTCATGGCGGCGAAAATTAAAATTCATACGGATTCCTGCATAGTTTAGTAAAATTCGAAATGGGTAAAAGAGAAGAGTCAAAAAGTAAAGGGGAACACTTTCACACACACATAGAGAACAAAAACACTAAACAAACAATAACATGGAAAACACCAGCCCCAAATTAAAAATACTCACACTTAACACCAACGGTTGGGAAGGGAAATCCATCCAATACGGAAACATATTCCGTATGGTGGATCCCGACCTGATCCTTATATCTGAATACGGTGTAAACACTGAAACAACTACAATAATAATACCAAACTACACTGTGATCACGAAAAACTACACACAGTAAAGATACGATGGCGCTGCCATCGCGATCCGTAAAACCATTAAATACAAAACACTTCCAGACTTAGAGGAGTCCTTTGTGGCTTTTGAAATCCCAACCCTAGTATGAGCCCTAACTGTGGCAGTGGCGTACCAGCCGCCACGCCGAGAATACCTGCCCGTTTCCAAACTATTCAACATCTTTGGGCGAGGAAAAATGGCATTTCTAGGTGGAGACCTAAACACCTGTTGCGCAGCTTCAGGTTACGGTCGCACCAACCAGAGGGAAAGGAACCTGGAACTGATCATCGGAAGAGATAGACTCCAGAGAGTAGGACCAGACTTCCCGACTTACGTAACGCGATGTTTTGCAACCAAACCGAACATAGTATTGGCAAGCCGAAACTTCCCCTTTAACATCAGCAACGAGCCCGGTCCTGTGGTACCGAGCGACCATATTCCTATCCTAACAACTATCTCGCTGGCACCGATTCTCATGCCAGTCCCACTTAGGAAGAGTTATGCGAAAGCTAACTGGGAGTTATATAAAGAGATACTCTGCGAATACCAACCAGCCGAACTGGGAGACTCCAATCTCGAAGAGGTGGACGAGGAGAAAAACACCATCACCAATCTCCTCGTACAAGCCGACAAGAGATGCGTCCTCAAGATCTCCTATAAAATGCTCCCACAACTTAGGTGGACGGATGAGATGAGGGATAACGCTCGGAAACATAGGGAAATCCTTAAGGAGATAGGCAGGACAAACCCAAATAGGGAAAGGACAAATAGAATGAGACAACTGAGCGAGGAACTAAAACACATAATCACAGAAAAACAAAAGGAAATCTGGAATGACATCATAGGTAGGCTGGACAGGGTCAGTCCAGTAGGTTTTTGGAATACAGTCCAAAATCTTAGGGGATTGCACACCAAAGCCAGAATAAAAATAAAAGATGGAGAGGAAACCATTGAGGATCCAGAGTCTCTCCAAAGAAGATTCAGGACACACTGGAAAAAGATTTTCGCTATTACTCCTGAGGAAAACGACGACTTCACCTAGAACTTCGAAGACCATCTTGTAGAGGAACTCGGCACAGTAATTCATAGGATCCACCCCCACCCGCAAATATCTCAGGTTATAGAGATGGTTGGCCATGGCTACCCAATAAACTTTGAAGAGACCATGAAGACCATAAAGTCATTCAAGCAAAGGGCACCAAGCTGGTCTGGGATCACGAAAAGCAACCTCGTGAATTCCCCGGGGCAAATCATTCAGGGACTGGTTAACACCATGAATGCTGCCCTAAATTTAGGCTACTTTCCGGACGGGTACAAGGTAGCTAAAATCATCTTCACCCCGAAAGGAAATAAGCCCTCAGACCAGGTGGCAAACTATCGCCCGATCTCTCTTCTGGAGATGCACTGCAATATCTTCGAAAAGATCATAGCAAAATAAGCTACAAGCTCAACTGAGCGAATTAGGAGCGCAAAACCGCCAACAACATGGTTTCTGCCAAAAAGGGGCACTGATACAGCCCTAGCGCTCCTGACAGAAAAAATAGCCTACTGCCGTGCGAATAAGTTCTATGTAGACTGTGTTGAGGGACGTGCAGAAGGTTTTCGATAAAGTATGGCTGGAAGCACTACAGTACAAGATCCTTAACCTCCAGCTAGACCCAGTCCTGGAAAGGATCCTTTGTGACTTTGTCATGGACAGAAGGGCATGTCTCATGATAGAAGGACACAGAGGACATGAATTCGAACTGAAGGCGGGCGTTCCACAGGGAAGTGTCTGAGCCCTCTGCTTTACTTGGTCTTTACCATCGACCTCCCAACACCGGTGCACAGGGACATGATGTATCTGCAATTCGCAGATGACATCACCAAAATCGTCCCGTGCCCGGCGAAGAAGGCAAGGGATAAGGGAGCGCGAACCATAGCGTAAATCGACAACATCAACCAGTACGAGAGACGCTGGAAGATTAGAACTAATAGGGACAAGTTCAAGATCGTCTCACTAAGCCGCACGTTGACGGACCCCATAATCATCGAGGGGAGGAGATACGGCTACTTCGCCGAAGGCACTGTCCTGGGCCTAAAGTTCTCCGACCACGGATACTCGAGACACTACACGGAGAAGCGGAAACTGACAAAGAGAGAAATCTCCAAACTATACAGGTTTAGAGACCTTAGCTCGGCCAACATCAGGAAGATATACCTGATGTACGTCCGGGCTAAGCTGATCTATCCTGCAGTAGTGACTCAAGCGGCAAACAAAACCTCAATGAGAAAAATGCAGCGAATTCAGAACTCTGCATCCCTACTGATCAACAAGGTCAGAAGGCGGGACCAACGCCGTCAGAGGGAATTCCACATAAGGAAGAAACTGGACCCCATCAACATCTTCACCCAGAAATTGAGAAGAAATGTATGGTTAACTCTTACAAATGATGTAATTCCGGAATTACAGGGAACAGGTGGCAGACTTGACATTCCTGCACTACTGCGTGGGAAAGTCACACGTCGTAACCAATTCCCAAGTACCAAACACTGTACAGATGAAATTATTACATCAATATACACATAACAGATACCCATGAAACAACACAGTAAAGTAACAATTAAAACACGAACAATAAGAAGAACACGCCAGCTACACGTAAATAAACCAATACATAGTAGACACTACATACAACAAATAAATAAAGGAAAATTCTAAAAGTAAAAAGACTGCGATGCCCTTCTACAAGGGCAACCCCCCTCCCTACCCACTTTAAAATTTTCACCCACTTTTACCTACTACTATCCCAATTTTTCTAAGAGTGAATAAAAATCATCATGCTGGCTCTTCGCCGACCAGCTTTCGTCTATTCACCCTTGGTCTGGCCTGGGATTGGGAACCGAATGGCTCCACCCACCCCTTGGCTCTGGTCGAGGTAATGTTTTTTACCATTCCTGAAATTTCCCCTACTTTTCTCTTACTGCCCCATCCCCCAAATCTTATTTCTCTTATCTATCCTTTTAGTCCCCCTCAAGGTAGGCAGAGTGATATCTGGAGGATTGCTTTTCCGTCCAGCTCCAACACTCGCAATTTGCCCTCTCGGCCTAATGCCATCTATATCTTTCTCACATATTTTCACTTCCTCCAGCTATACCACTCTGTTTACAGGTTGCTCCTTGCAAATTTTTAACGGGAGATGCTCTCGTTAGTATTGCGATCAAAATTTGAGGAAAATAAGTCATAGGGTTCGAGTCGTTCTCAGACACATTTGTACCAACTCGCGCCCAATTTCTCGACTTATCTTCTAACACATTTAAAGGAAAAACTTAAAAAAATTGATCAAACCAATATATTTAATTAATACGTCCAATTGACATCATTGATATCCTATTAGATAAAGTTCTCAAAGTTATTCTTACATAGGCTTATAATAACAAGATTAAAGTACTCGAATAAGAGTTTATTATTGCATTTAATCATTACAAAATAATGATTACTTTAATTATGAAATTAAAGGTTTATAATTTGCGATAATGATGCTTTTGATGATATTGCCATAGTAATTTAGAGAACACGCATTCTCTTGAACAGTGTTCTAACGATTTTAATTAGAGATCTGCAATGAAAGTGAAGAAGGGAAAAGTAAATAAAAAAATAATTCCACGCTATTCTTGCGTCCACTTGGAATGACACAACGACCGAGTATCAAAATAACAAGCTTATCTTCAGGTTATTTTAAAAATGACAAACCTGACAGAGACAAGGCTAAGAACAACAAAGACAAGTACAATTAAAAAAAGTAAAAATTTGAGGATCAACAGTAAAGAAGACCCTCATAAGATATTAATAATAACATTTCGCACAATCAGTGTAAACGCACCGAGTTTCCTCAACTTGGTTAAAACAAAACTCACCTACCAGAGCGCATATGAGAGAGAAGTCGCTGAACTTTCGCCTCATAAACATGCAGTCTTTCGACAGAAAAGAATTTTACCAAAACTTTCAAGGCGCACTTTTTATGGCATGATTTTCTTCCACATATACTGGTTCTCTCTTTCTTTTTCACGAACCTAACCGTTCCGAAGATTCCGCGTTCACCAAGCTCAAATAAGGTTACGTTCAGCCAGGCATTTCAATTGACTTTCGTTCATACAGTGCTGACCTAAGCACAGTGATTTAATCTTGTATAAATCAATCTAAAACATCCACCTTTTCCTACGAAATGCATCCGCAGCGCTAACAAATAAATTGCAGTATTTACCCCTCTTTACAATAATATATGTTTAAATTATTTGTACCAACTTTTGCGGTAGCGAATTATTATCACCCGATAATCTTCTGTTTCTCGAGTTGCATTCACTCATTCAAGTAGTATAATAGTTCTCGCATAAACAATCAATACTATTCACCGTTTACTAATATAAAGCACCAAAAATCAATATTTCATTGCATCATCCAGAGATTGAGTATATATTCAACGTCCTTATTTCAGTCCGAGTCGGTCAAAGACTTCGTTGGTTTCTAAGTCGAATTAAACAAGGCAAGTGGAAACTGAAATCTATCATTTATGTTAACTGTGGGGTCCCCATAATTTTAACATTTTTCTTTGTGTTCTATTTCCCAAATTGCTCATGTGTTTGCCCTTCCCACTGCTTCTTACAATCAATGAAATGCTATCTTTGGTTTACCGGTTTCTTTGTATTCTTATTTTATTCCCATTGTCACATAATTGTATAATATACTAAGAAAAAAGGGAACTCGTATAACCGACGTGGTCTTTGTATTGTTCCCTTAAGATGTAACAATACTATTTAGAATTGCCTAAATGTCGTTCTACGGTCGCTCAGTTAGGGATTTAATTCACTCTCAGTGCGCGTTTAACCCCATACCAAGGCCAGAGGTAAGCCAGTTGGTAGGTCCTGGTTCATATTAATTTCAACCCCATTCTTCCAAGACATTCTAGATCCACCACACGCATGTTTACGGGCTATCAAATTTTGCCCCTACCCTCTTTTTCTCTTTTGGTATCACTCTCTACCTTGTGCCAAGTGGCTAAAGAATAAATATAAAACAAACAAAAATTTTAAATAATTAAGATTTAAGGAAATTACTAAGATAGGTTATTATAGAAATGAGGAAAATATGAGACAAATTTGGAATTATGAGAAAATAAAGGATAAATGAATTTTTCTAGAATAAACTCATTCTTTTACTATAGGAGCGACAATGTGCAACTCAAATCTATTCGCTGGTTAGGGCTCGAGAGGTAATCCACTGACAGAGGCATAATCGTTTCACGTGACCTCAACAGAAAGAGCACGGTTCGGTGTAGAGTTGTGGGGCGAGGAAAGAAATGTTAAAATATATTTAGTGGGATTAAAAAAATAGTATTGTTAGTAGAAGAATGAAAAATAATGAAAAAATCAAGGAAATGAACGCTAAAATAATTGGAGGTGGGAATATAGAAATAAAACGTCATTCAGATTGGAGAAGCAGTTGTAATTGGGCTCGTACCTTGAAGTGCTACAAATCAGTAGTTGAACAAGAGCCTTAGCATCATCAGCACCATTTAAAGAACATTGGTAGTAGGAGTAGTGAGGTGGGTACACTTATTTTGGTATTAAAGAAAAAAACCAACGATTCCAGAATGTTTGTGAAGAGACGTTCCAAAATAAAATTCTGAAGTTAGGGGGAATAAGTTAAATATTGCACAGTAGCACTCTGAGTCTTCCCTCCGTCTATATCATAATCCAGTTACCGAAGGTAATGAACCTCATTGATCTAAACATCACATCGTATGGCGCCCCTATCAGCACGCTCTACCCACTTCCAGGTCTTTATCCTGCTTTATTATGTTAATTCATTGATGGTTTGGGCATATTACTAGAAGAGAAGATGAAGAGCGGCATGTAGCGAGGTAAATGATGAATATGGAGGTAGATGGGACCCGAAGGAGACCAAAAATAAGATAGAAAGACTGTATTCCGAGTGACATGAGAGAGAAAGGACTAAATAGAAGAAGTGTAGTAAAAAGAAAACTTTGGAAATGACTCATCAAGAATGGCTACCCCGGATAGGAAAAAGCTGAGAAGAATAAAAATTATGTTAATCCATTGGCGTTTATATTGTGTCGTTTGACCAAGTCATTAATTATGATATTCTCAAAACACATAGGAAAAGAGGGAATATTCCTATTGACTACCTCTTTACTAACAGAGATATCTAGGAATAATGAGCCCCGTCCTACTCCTTATTCTTCTTTTCTCCAATAGTTAAGTTCACTTCACTCAAGCCATTTTGTGAGGTTCCAATTATTCATACTTCTCTGCACCTGGGCCTCAGAGGGAGGTAAAAATACTATAGAAACCAAGTTAAATATTGATTCTAATGGATCAATATCGAGGTATAAATAAAAGTAGGAAAGGTTAAGAATGGCATTACAAAAGCAAACCTTAAATACAAGCTGGAGGTGTACTAATGGATGTAAGTTCATTCAAAAGTATACACGTCCAAACTTCCGAACCCGAACCATTCCGGGACTACCATGACACTAGGGAAGAATTAATTGTACAGGTGCTCGAAAAATATGGTGATCCTGAAGAGAGTTGGGGTACTCTAAGATTATTTTTTTTAGCGGATTAAGGATTTCTTAATATTACCCTCACCTAACCTCATTGACATGAACGTTATTGTTCACTTATCTAAAAATTTAGAGGGACAAAGAGCCGCAAGAATATTCACATTTCACGTTTTCCGTTAAAGTTCCGATGCTAACTCATATAAAAAGAGTTCTTGAAATTTTTCTTTTTAGAGAAATGGATGGCTGACCAGTGGTAGGGGTGAAACTCCTGAAGAGTGTTGATGACATCCAAGAAGGATATTATTTTCCCGGATTAAGGATATCTTAATATTACCGTTACATAAACGTCTATAAGAGATCAATGAGTAAAAATGATTGAATATTGGTTCGGGCTAATAATTACGCGATATTCAGATTTCGATTCACCTTCACTTCTACATTTCTGTAGCACCAGACTTGTTTCTTTGGCTCTGCTCTTGTAATGCCTTGTATGTCTCTAAGCCATAAAGCTTGCAAGGTATGAATGGGGCGGCATTTACATGACGTGAATTTAAAAACAGTTTGAGGGAAAAATAATAGTTTGATAATATATAAAAAAATAACTAAAAAAAAAAGCAAAAACTACAAAAAGTATTTGATTTTTTAAATTATAAATAGACTTATGGGCCAATCTGTAGCTTAAAATTTTCATGCATATTTGCACATGGTCTGAAAATCCATGTTTTGAAGTATGTAACTGATAAGGTTTGCTGGCAACTTGTTTTTTTTCTATTCATTCATTTTGTTATTCGCCTCCGTTTGATCCTTCACGTGTTAACGCGAGCTCTCCTCAGTGTTGCTATTTTTTTCGGTGCTGAAAGCGCAAGGAAGTCTCGCCTTTAGTGTCCTCGGATTATGAATCTCCCATGCACTTTCACCCTTTCCTCCACCACTTTATTTAAGAGCATCGTCTCACTAAAATTCCGAGGAACATGCACACGTTAGATTTCGTTTTTAATGAGTTTTGTGCCCGAAACTAAACCAGGCTAATGGTCTGGAGAGACGCTGCCTCAAAACTTTTCATCAAAGTCATTCACGCATGTCTGGCGTTGATGCGTACCAACCACACTTTTATAGAGGTAAACGACTATAAAATAGCGATATTTATCTGGATATATAAAAGCCACTATGGTTCTGTTAAACTCCAAAGTTCTTTGAACTTCTTTGCAATTTGGAGTAATTCATAGTTTCTTGATGTTCTCAAGACGAAATTCTAACTTCTGCTTTTATATCTTAATCCTTTTAAAGCTAAAAACCTTTCGTCTTTTATTATTTTCAGTCTCTTTCACAAAAAATATACCAACAACAGTTCGATCGAAAAACAAATCTAATCATTCAAACAAAAAAAATAAATAAATTTAATCGAAAACCGAAGCATATTTTTAATTGCCCTAACTTCACTTTCATTACGAGCCTCTCCTGTAGAAGATTGTTACGTTGCCCATAGAATACATGCCAATCTTCGGGTATTTTCCTCTTTTTTTTGCAGTAATGACCACAAAATACAATCAATAGACCAATACTGAAGAAAAACCGGCCTCATCGAAAGTCGAGCCAGCGTATGGACTATCGATCCATCGGTTAGTTTGAAATTCAATCTTCCCCTATATTATATCCACGAAAATTATTGGAAACTATTTGGAGAGGTTATATGTATTTTCCATTTATAAACTACGAATATTATCCAATTTATTGAGTCGCTCTTGTAGTAAAACTATTGATACAGGGTCTCCCCCCAAAAACTGGCCCGAAATTTCGATAGGCCTCATTTCTTAATTTTCTGCAAGTATTGAATGAAACTTTGGTGATAACTAGTCTATTGTGTTTAAAAAACATATCAAAACATGAGTCTTTAGACTTTTCTTCTTTATTCTAGAGCACGTGTTTTAGATGACCTCCATTTAGCTCTGTGCATTTCTTGACGCGCAGCACAAAGTTGTCCATGAGGTCCTTACAAACCGACTCTGATATCCTCCCTGATGGCTTCCTTGAGTTCCGTGATGGTCCTGGGTCTCCCTGCGTACACTTGTCTTTAAGGTAACCCCACATAAAGAAATCTGAGGCTTAACGTCTGGGTTGTGAGGTGCATACTCAAAATTAGGCTTGAGACTGATCACATGGCCACCAAAGTTCTCTTTCAGCCAATCTCGGGACAGGTTTCAGGTGTGAGAGATTGCTCTCTCTCTCTCTTGCTGGAACCAGAAGTTTCCCATAAGTTTACCTTTACTTCAAGATGGAAGTGAGCTTCATCTGAGGTCGGAAGGAGGTTAAGGAAAGTTGGGGTCTCCTGAATCTTCTCCAGTATCTTGAGTGTTATAGCCTGTCTCTGCTACTTGTTTGAGGTTGTAAGGGTCTGATTCGTCTGTATTCTTTATGGGTAGGCCTGTCGAGGATTAGTGAGTGGGTAATCCCAGTTCAACTTCTGAACATATATTTTATTACTGCACCAAAATGAAGCGGAGGTGAAGTATATCCAATACACCTACCGTAGCTACTTCCGGTGAATAAGAATAACCTTGGTGCTTCCCTTTTGATCAAAATTAAGATAATGATCCCCTGAGTGTGCCCTCACTCAGTAAAAGCCAGTCATGGGTGGACCTGTGTAATATTGAGATTTAAGCCGAGTGGATTGCTTATTAATTGCCAAAGGATAGTCCAAAATAGTTAAACACACAGAAACAAAAATAATCTTTAATGTACATGAATTAGAAATATGAAACAGCGTATATAGGTATAAATAGAATTAATCTTTGCACTAAATAAGTAGTAAGTCTACATAATGTCGTGGAGATTATACTTAAAAATTACTCACTAGGATGCCTGCGTCTTAATGGCACCCGACAGAATGAATGGAATTAGGGTTTAAGGGGCTTAAGGTAAGGAACCAGTGGGTTGCTGCCCAATCCAAGTGGATTCTATATGGCAGCTAGGATGAAACGAAGCAATCATCTATAAAAGGTGGAGGAGACCACTTTGTGACAAAAATTGAAAAAACGACGGATTAAAAGATTCCTCCGCCAATATGAATCGAAGACGGGTGTGTTGAGGAATAGTTAAAATGGTCGGGAAACTGGACAACCGGAGAATGGCAAAATAGCTACAATCAAATTAAAGGTGGGCAACCGATTAGTCCCCACTGCAAAAACGACAGCAAGGGCTGATATGAACATCACCCGAAACAAGATTGCCGTGAGTAAGTCTCATGTGGCCAATGCAAACTATGCAAAGGGCCACCTCCAACGACCGCATTCTATGACGGCTCGAGGGCCAAGAGTGAATATAATTTTTAATTTTGTATAGTTTGCATGATGAACAGTCTTCCCATTCATTCTGCAACAGTTGAAAAATATATTTTCTTATTGAAGGAAAGTAGTCCCTAAAAGGCAGAGCCGAGTTCTCAGGGGACACAGAATGTGCTGTACGGGCCAGCCGATCAGCCCTCTCGTTGCCCAGGACCCCCACATGCCCAGGGACCCAGCAAAAAATAATTCTATATCGGGACGCATTTTGGATCAGCCAGTTGCAAATTTCTGTGACTAAGGGGTGGGATGCATTAAAAGATCTAATTGACTGTAAAATACTCCTCGAGTCAGAAAAAATGACAAAATAACTAAAAGGTAAAATTTGGATGAGTTTAAAGGCTAAAGGGATTGCTGAAAGTTCAGCGGTAAAAATGGATGCTGCTGGCGGCAAATATAAAGTTAGGAATTCTCCTCCTGGGTAGATGGCTGCGGCGCCCACGCCACCGTCTGACTTAGAGCCATCCGTGTATAGTGGGCAGCATTGTTTGTGTGAGATCGAATGCTCTAAGAACAGGCTCTTAATGATACGAGGGTCCATGGAGGACTTCTCCAGGCTCCACATATTGGTACATACTGTGGGGAGAGGAGCACGCCAACTAGGGGTCAGTAAGGATGGAAGGGTAAACACTCTTGGAGCACCAAGGTTAGAGAGATGATCTCCTATGCGAAGGTTCAGGGGGCGGGGTAAAGATGGCCATTTATCATATGCCGCCGTTGATTCGGCAGCATACACGCATCTGTAGACCTCTGATACAGGGGCTTGCTGGACTCAGCAGAGGTATCGCATGCAGATTTGAAGTCTATGGTAGGGCAAAGGTAGTACCCCACTCTCGCAGTAAAGGCTGTTGAGTGGGGAAGTACGGAAGGCTCCACTAGAAAGGCGAATTCCGAGGTTTCGAATGAGGTTCAGCATTTTAAGGGCTGAAGGGAAAGACGATGAGTAAATTTGACAGCCATAATCCAATTTGGATTGGACGAGGGCTGTGTATAATGTCCACAATATTTGTCGGTCGCTTCCCCACGAAGTGTGTGAGAGGACTTTCAAAATGTCTAGAGCCCGCAGACAGCCTGTTCGAAGTCGGCGTAGGTGTGGTAACCAGGATAACTTTGGATCGAGAGTTACTCCAAGGAATCGAACCTCGGAGACAAACTCTATATCTTCGCCTTGTAGAGAGATAGATGGCGGAACAAGAACCCCTCTGCCTCGGTGGAAATACATTGCTTTAGTTTTGTTCGTGGAAAAGCAAAATCCCTTAAGTTATGCTTTTTTTGGATACAGAATCGACTGCCAGTTGTAACCGACGCACTGCTGATGGAAGGCGAGGTGAGGAACAGTATAGTGCTAAATCATCGACAAACAGAGTGGCCGATACAACCTCTGGGAGAGACGAAATAATGTCATTTATGGCAATTAAAAAACATAAGACACTTAAAACACTGACCTGAGCAATTCCCTCCTATTGGGGTTGCAGGTAAGAGTATGTGTCTCCAACACGTACCTTGAAGGATCGAGATGCTAAAAAACTTTGAATAAGTGACGGTAAAAGACCTCTCATCCCCCAGACGTATAGCTGCTTCAAGATGCCGTATCTCCATGTTGTGTCGTAGGCTTTCTCAATATCGAAAAATATGGCCAAGACTCGCTGCTTTAATGAGAAAGCTTTCCGGACCGATCCCTCGAAACGTACTAGTAGGTCAAGGGTACTATGACCTTTGCGGAAGCCACATTGAAATGGAGAGAGAAGGTGATTGGTTTCTAGGAACCAGTTTAGGTGCTCCAATATCATTTTTTCCAGCAACTTACTCAAACAGCTGGGAGAGCTATAGGGTGGTAGTAATCTGCGTCCAACCCGTCCCTGCCCGGTTTGACCAGGGAAAGGATGATTCCAATGCGCCATGATGAGGGGTAAAAACCCTTCGCCCATATAAGGTTGTACAAATCAAGTAAGAAGAGAGTAGAGCGTGGATGTAGGTTCCGAATCATATCGAAATGGATCTCGTCAAGACCAGGGGAAGTAGATCTGCAAAGAGACAAAGTGCTACGCAGCTCATGGATGCTTAGTAGAGCGTTATATGGAAGGTTAGATTTTGTTGTGAAGTTGAGAGAATGAGACTCTTCCTTTGATTTGTAGGATTGAAAAACTTTATCGTAACGGCTGACACTGCTGACGGCGCGGAAATGGTCAGCAAAAGCATTGCTGACCGCCAGGCCGTCATTCTCCAAGGAACCGTCTAAATGAGTGAGGGAGTATGATGATTAGCATAACGGCCCCTGATCTTATTAATCCTCTTTCAGATCTTAGAAATAGGTGTCATAGAGAAAAGTGATGAAACGTAACGGCGCCATGAATTTCGGCAAGCCTGACGAATGGTTCTTTGGCGAAGCGCACGAGCTCGGTTTCGGTCGACCTTGTTGCACAAAGTTGCGTTCTTCTCGGAATCGGGCAAGGGCTAACTTGTAATTTTTGATAGCTGTTGCACACGTCGAGGTCCACCAGGGCACGGTTGAGCGGCCCGTGGCGGGTCGCCTCCGTGGGATGGTCTGTGTTGCTGCATTGTATATAGTCGATGTAAAGTATTCTACTGACGCGTCCACTCCATTGAAGGTCCTCAAAGATGAACTTGTGAAGGACGCCTCTTTGAAACCTTCACAATCTGCATGACCTTATTCCCACTTAAGGGGCATAGTTGTATGAGGGCTAACTTGAAGGGCCGACAAGACAATAGGGAAGTGGTCACTCCAATGGAGATCGTCAAGAATTGACCATCGAAATTCCGTGAAGCAATCCTGGGAACAAACAGACAAGTCAACACAGCTCAAAGAGTCCGTCTGGACATGATAAGAGGTAAAATCGCCAGTATTTAAAACACAAAGAAGGTCAGATAATAAAAGAGACCCTAAAACACTGCCTTTGGAAATTCGAGTGATGTTACCCCAGTATGGGTGACGGGCGTTAAAATCTCCTAGTAATAAGAATGGGGAGGGCAACTGGTCTATAAGTTCTAAAAGGTCGGGTCTTGACAAAGATAAACAAGGGGGTAGGTAAATAGAGCAAACGGTAAAAAGCTAAGTAAGAAAAACCCTCACAGCAACAGCTTGGATGATTGTACGTAGGGGGATGGGAGAAACATGGTGGGACGAAGATACCATGATTGACACTCCCCTATAAGAGGGGCTTCCAGCAGGAGCAATAGAGTTGAAAGTGAGAAAGTCTGGTACCGGCGGAAAGGGCCGTATACCCAGTTTATTCTCCTAAAGACAAATAACTGCAGGGTGGATAGTCGTCAAAAGAATTTTGAGTTCTTCCCACTTTGGAGGAACGCCTTGACAATTCCATTGTAAAATGGAAGATATTATGTGTGACGATTAGATACCACTGTGGATATCCTTTTCTCTTTTGTGGCCGATATTGTATTTGAGGTTCGTCTCAAAGAGCTTGGGAGACGGAGAGCTGATTTTGAGGAGTCTGCTTTTTTTTTTTAAAGAGCTCATCTGGTGACTGCATACTTGGGCATTAGTCGCCGTATTAAAAACTATCCTAGTACTAGGCTACTTTAAAATATAATTAAAAAATAAAAAACAACACCCCCCCCCAAAAAAAAAGGGAACGGGAAGCGAGCAGTAAGCAAACTCCTGCGTCGGGAAGAGGTCTCCCAGGCACAGAAGCGTGCGAGCTATAAGGGAAAAAACAAAAGCCAAAAAAACCCCGCATAAATAATAGAAACAAGGCCGGCTTCACCCCCAAAAGTCAACAAGTCCACCAGTCAATGTGCACGCAGTCGTCCCGAGTACAATGGATAGGCGGTAGCGACCCCGCCCATTCCGGTACCAAGACAGGTAACGTGCGCGAAGATCACCCAGACTGGGACATTCGACACGCAACTTTAAGTTCCCTTCGACGGTCTCCCATCTTCTTTGCCAAGCAGTCCGAAGAGCTACCCGTATTCCTGCCATGTAGTCGGTGTGAGGAAGAGCGAAACGCTGGTCAGGTTGCAGAGTCCTCGCGGACTCTTTGGCGCCCTCATCGGCGCGCTCATTCCCCGCAATTCCTACATGTCCAGGAACCCAGTAGAAGATAATCTCAACATCCGTACGGCTCGCCAAACCGTGGCGTCGCAGATATCGCGAACCAGGGATTGCGGAGATTCCAATACCCCAAGAGCACTCAGGATGCTTTGTGAGTCGCTATAGATCACAATCCGGTGTCCGAACCGGGCACGTTGCGTGATATCCCGTACCTAGTGGTGTATTGCCACCAGCTCGGCCGTGAAGACAGACGCAGCGCCTGGCAAGGGCAAGCTGACTTCAAACAGAGGGGATACAACGTGGAAGCCGACCCCCCCTTGGGACTTGGAGCCATCCGTATACAATGGAACGGTTCCAGCGTTACACGAGGTGTGCTCCGAAAAGGTCGAACGCAATACTCCCGGCACTGGACAAGCTTTGGGAGCAGAGGCGTGGCGACGAAAAGCCAAATGTGGTACCCTCCAGGGTGGCGTCCTGGGCAGAACCAGGGGCGCCAGCGGCCCGAGAGCTATACCTAGTTCCCGAAGAAGTTTCCTGGCCCTAAACCCAAAGTGTTAAGGGTATAACTGGCGTCTCTCGGCGGCATAGGCACCGTCGAGATCAGCAGCGGATGCAGTAAGAGCTGTTGGCGACTGAGGGAGGGGCGGGGCTCTCGCGTACAGGCAAGTGATGCACTGCACGCGGCGCAAAGCGAGTGGTATATCCCCAGCATCGACCAACAGGCTCTCAATGAGGAAAGTGCGGAATGCACCGGTCGCAAGGCGAAGGCTGGTGTGGTGGATCGAGTCCACCTTACGCAATAAACGCTCAGCTGCGGATGCATAAAACTCACATCCGTAGTCGAGCTTCGAACGAACAAAGGATCAATAAAAAAAGTAGGGCAGTAGCCCTATAAGCGCCCCAAGCGATGAACGTCACGGAACGGAGAATATCCATGGCGCGAGGACACGAAACCCTAAGGCTGCAAATATGAGCCTCCCAGGTGAGGCATCGGTCGAATACAAGACCAAGGAAACGGTGCGATTCAACCTCATCCAGGCGCACCCCGTTAAGAAACAAATCTGGGTCGGGGTGGGGCCTTGGATGGCGACAGAAGTGCACCACTTTAGTCTTGGCCATGAAAACCGAAACCTGTGCGCTTCGGCATAGCGAGAGACGCGGTTCAATGCCTTTTGGAGCTGACGCTCCAGAGTTGGCATCTGGGCCGGGCCAAAAGAGATCGAAAGGTCGTCCCCGTAGAGCGTAGTGAGAACATCTTCCGGCAGCACCAAGGTGATGCCGTTGATGCTCAGGGCAAAGAGTGTGACACTGAAGACACTTCCCTGCAAGACACCCTTTTCCTGCTCATTTGGGCCAGAGAGGGCTCCCCCCACCCGAAAGCGGAATAGACGATCTCGCAAAATTTCAGATATAAGCATTGGGAGGCGTCCCCTCGCTCCCATCGTGTGGAGTGTATCCATGATACCGTATCGCCATGCGGTATCATAGGCCTTCTCCAGATCGAAAAACACTTGCGTAGTTCTGTATACGAAGAAGGACCTTGCAGACGGCATTTTCCAGTTGGAGCAGAGCATCCAACGTGGAGTGGAACTTGCGGAAGCAAAATTTCAGATATAAGCATTGGGAGGCGTCCCCTCGCTAGAAATCGTGTGGAGGGTATCCATGATACCGTATCGCCATGCGGTATCATAGGCCTTCTCCAGATCGAAAAACACTTGCGTAGTGCTGTATACGAAGCAAGACCTTGCAGACGGCATTTTCCAGTTGGAGCAGAGCATCCGACGTGGAGTGGAACTTGCGGAAGCCGCACTGTGCAAGAGACAGATGGCCTCCGCTGTCTAGGAAAAAGGCTAATCCAACATTTACCAAATTCTTCATCAACTTCCACCCGCAAGAGGTTAGAGAGATCGGTCGGAAACCGGCCTGAAGTAGAGTGATCTCTCCGCGGTTTGCGAAAGGCGAGCACAGTAGCGATCCTCCAGGAATCCGGGAGGAGACACTCCACCCAGATCCTGTTGAACAAATCTAACAGAAAAGCCATGCATCGCTCACCCAGGTGTCGAAGCATGGCGTACGGTCTCTCGGACCATGGGCGGTGTCCGCGCACGAAGCAAGAGCGGATCGCAACTCACTCACAGTAAACCTGTCGTTAAGGGTTCTCCGCCTCTGGAGATAAAGTCCAGCTCGCGGCCTTCCGCGACACCACGAAGTGCATTAAATGCTGGCGGAGCAGCATCCCGGCTAGAGAATGCGGAGAAAGCGGTCGCGAAGGATTCCGCCACGAACGCGGAGTCTGAGATTGCGGTCCCACTCTCCTGGAGAACGGGAGGGGGGTCCGGCGAGAACTTGTCCCGAATCCTTTTGACTCGCATCAACACCGATACTAGACGGGTCTTCACGTTAAGTGAAGACACGTATGCCCGCCTAGAAGAGCGGCGGGCGTGCTTCGAAATATACCGGAACATAGCCCTAGCCCGACGAAATTCAGCCGACTGTGAAATCGTTCGGGTGACGCTTATAGCACATGTAGGCATAACGCTTCTGTTTGAGGGCCGTCTCATATTCGGCCGACCACCATGGGAGTAGTCGGCGTGCAAAACTGCCAGACGTTTTAGAAATAGTAGTCAGGCCCGCGGCGATGAGGTTGTCGGTGAAGAACTAACGTCCTCATCTACCGACTTAAACTCCTCGACTGAGATAGAGAATTCAGTCATTTCCTGAAATGCAGGCCACCGCACCCACGCCAAGCACCACCAAGGTGGGCTCTCAGGCGGCAGTTGTCCTTAAAATGATATTTGAATGGGAAAGTGATCACTACCATGGAGGTCATCGACCACCCCCCAATAAAAATCAGGCTGTGCATCCGAAGAGCACAAAGATAGGTCAAAGCAAGAAAATGAAGCGGTTCTCGGACAGTGATGCGTAAACTCATCCACGTTTAGGACACGCATCTCAAGCTCTTCGATCAGATCGGCAAGAACTTGTCCCCTGGGATTTATTGACGAATCTCGGCAGAGAGGATGCCCGCCGTTCAGATCTCCAAGCAAGAGAAAGGGCCTCGGCAACCGTGCCACGACGAGGCGGAAGTCCCCCGCGTCGAAGTCAGCTGACGGTGGAATGTACGCAGAAATAATAGTATACCTCCTATCCAGGTGCAGCTGCA
Source organism: Ceratothoa steindachneri (assembly GCA_963969495.1). Lineage (NCBI taxonomy): Eukaryota > Metazoa > Arthropoda > Malacostraca > Isopoda > Cymothoidae > Ceratothoa > Ceratothoa steindachneri. The sequence continues at coordinate 22,030,464 of OZ018320.1, read as the reverse complement.
CAGCCACTGCCTGAAAGGAGGTATCTATAGGGAAAGGAAGAACGGAGACATCATGCTGGGTGTAAACCGCGCATCCCTCAGCCCAGCCATCCCGTGGTGGTTGGGTCGCAAAACCCTTTTACCCCGGGAGGGCGGGCAGGGAGCACGCGCCTAGAATGGTCTCCTGCAGAAAAATAGCTAACGGGGAACGGGACGAGACGAGCTTCCGAAGCTCCTCCCAGTTGGGCCGGAGTCCACGGCAATTCTATTGAATGAATATGCTCTCCAGGCTTAGCTTGGAGGAGACACGGGAGCCCTCCTCGAACAGAAGACCCTCACGAGAAGGGCCGTACACTTCCCGGAGGCAGAACCCCGGGCGCTCCTGGCCAGACAAAGCGCTGAAGGTGCTGTTGCCTTCGAGGACTGATTGGGGGAAGTTGGGCTCGCCATGCGAGTCTTTTCCTCCCTCCGCCTCGAAACCTTAGGCAGGCGTTGCGACTTCGGAGGCAGGGGGCCCTCTTTTCGAGCAACCACCGTCTCCGAGCCACTCGCTCCACCACTACGCGTGGGCGAAAGAGCCGAAGCTCCTTTGTTGCTGTCCTCCTTTCGCGGGACAGCTTTAGGAACCTCGGAAGATGCTCTGGCCACCAACTTCAGGGGTGTTGCCTCCTGTGAGTCTAACGACTCGGCAGATGCGCGTTGCCGTTTTGCCTCTCCGTAAACGGTCACGCTGGGGGAAGAGGGGGGAACCCTGGTTTTAGCCGGGGAATTGTATGAACCCTTTTTGCCGCCAGCTTTACCAGGGAAGCGCCTGGGTTGAGTAAAGCCCGCAGTAGGGCTCCGTATAGGCGCGGAAATAACCGTGCTCGTTGGCCTGGATGGGCCAGGAGCAGAGGGTGCCTTTATAACTATTGAGGTATATGACAGCCCAGGCAGAGCCGGGCGCGCCAGGACCAAGTCCTTTGCCTCGCGGAATGAGAGTCGATCATGGGCCTGAACGGCCAGGATTACTTTTTCAAGGAGATATGCACCACATTGCTTCGAAGAAGCGGGGTGCGGCTCTCCGAAATTGACACACTTGGCCACACACGATTTAGACTTATCGTGTGCGTCCTTGGAGGAATTTTCATAGACCTTGGGTGACACAGACTTTGCACGTCTACAAGAACGATTCAGATGGCCGAAGCGGTGACAGTATTAGCACCGGCGTCGCAGTGGCACGAATGCTTTAAGGCGTTAGCGGTACGAACCGGCACGCACCGACTCAGGGAGCTTGTCACAGTCGAACGTGACGAAGAGTGTATGGGTGGGTCTCGAGGCCCCTCCCTGTTTTCTCATCACACGTTCGCCCTTGACCGCCCCATGGTCGGCCAGCTCTAAGGTGATGTCCTCTATGGAGTAGTCAACCACTTCATTTGCATAGACTACTCCTTTCATAAAGTTCATCGTAGAGTGCGGCGTCACACTCACTGGAGTGCCATCAAGTGTCCGAAGAGCATATATCTTGGCCGCCTCGGCGGCATTCGCCGCATTCGCCAGAAGGCTCCCTTTCGAGAAACACGTCACCTTCGGCTCTCTACTAATTGTACTAGCTAATCCTTTCCTCTGATGAATCATGTTGCCCTTGCCTAACATGCTGCCATCAGTGGAGCGAATAACGAGAAAACGTTTGAAGCCAGCGGGCTCGAAAACGCTAGGTAACCTCTGAATCAGGGGCCCCGATGTTATCGAGGCTCCGACCTGTGCACTTTTGGTCTTAGTCATAGTTACGTGGTTGGCACACGAAGGGGGGGGGGCAGAGGGGCCGGATGTGCTGATCTTAGCTTGGTCACTTGCCAAAGTAGCAGCCTCCCCATCCGTCCCCGCAGCGCCTGCGGATGGAGAGGAGCCGCGAGTCTTCTTAGTCTTTATTTTATTTTTTTTTTCGAGAGGAGGGCGGGGAATGAACCCGTTTCTCACCTCTGCCGGCAGGAGCCCCCAGGCCTAGATGGACCGGCCTCAGCCAGGTCTTTCTCTGAAATGAAAGGTCCTGTTGGTGGCAGGGGCACCGGTTGAAGGAGATCTCTCCCCTCCTTGCACTATATAGGAGACCCCAGCCGCTTGAGGAGGACCCTGGATAGGGGCGGATTCTGGTTCGGTGCCCGGCCCGAGCCCGGACTCCCCACCCCATGTAAGGCCCCACCCTCCGAGGCTGGTTTGTCGCGTGTAGGGAGGCACAGGCCCTGATCCCGGCAAGGCTCAACATTATTGCCAGCAGGTTCCCCGAGGGAATCGACCGAAGAGGCCTGGCCCCTTTCTCCCCCCCAAGAAGGCTTTCCCCACCGATCCGCTTCAATGAGGAGCGGTCTGCAATCGGCCGCCTGCTGGCTTTCTCGGCAGTTCCCCTAGAAAGAAAAGGAGGGACTGCCACTGGAAACAGGGAGGTGCCCGAAAGCACCTCCAGAGAAGGGGGCGAGGGGGAGCACCCCATACCCGTAGCAGTATGAGAGGAGTAAGCCTCCTCTCCGGTCAGAGAAATATGCAGAGTCCCCTGCGCAAGCATAATGGGGGGGACCTCCACTTTTTCTGTGGAGGCACCCGAGGGCAGCTTCGTCGATGGAACAGGGGAAGTTGAGGGTTGTTTTTTTTTGGTTGTTCATCTATAGGCACGGAAACCCTATTTTTTTCACGGAAAGTAACAGCTCATTACCCCTCGCAGTAGCCTGCACTGCGAGAGGTGCTCAAAGGCCTGGCAGAGACAGGCGCCGCCATTCAGGACCACCCCTCCCGCCTGGTGGCCTGGCAGTCCATCGGCATGGCGGCTTCACCTTAAACACGGCATAAAATTGATAGAGTGTGAAGAGGAAAGGAAAAGGGATGTGAGGAAGGTATGGGTGGGGATTAAGCAGGTTGTTAAAAAGCCCCCATCCCGAACCGGAGCTCAAGGGTTAGGGAACATTGTCCCTTCCCCCCTCAGCCCCAATCCGGGACGGTTGGCTGAGAAGAAGGTCAGCATCTACCCTGTGAAATTAGAGGCTGGCCAGAGAAAGTTGTGGAAGAGGTTTATGAAAAGCGACGAAGTAGGGCAGAAATACAGGCTATCTGAAGGAAGGAAGAGAGGCTAAGCTGGGGCCGGACAGAGCACTGGATCCTGTCAGCACGGCGGCCACGATGGCAAATCGCCGCGCCCCTTACGGGGCTAAGTCCTGTGAAGGGTGGGACGGACTTAAGAGCATAGAATGTTCAGGCATAGGGGAAGAGTCCATTGACGATTCTCGGGGTTCGGCCGAGTCAGCTCCAGAGGCTGCCCGCTTATTGGTGGTCGATGACTCAGGTGAGGAATACTTCCTCTTACCACTGTGTTTTGGGTCTCGGGGCCGGGTGGATGAACCTTCACTGGGCGATGTTGAGGATTCTTTCAAATAGCTTCTGATGTCTTCAAGTGTCTCACCCTGAGCGTCTCTCCCAGCTAGAGCTGCTGAAGAGAGGGGGGCTACATTGGTTATCTCGGTGTGAGCGCGATGCTTCGACTGCATATTCTGAATGTTTCCGACGCTGCGATTAGATGTAGGATGGAGTGCTTCAGGCAGGTCGTAACTCGCGCGTGATGGTCGGTTTCGTCCAGCGTCACGTAAAATGTCAGAGAAGAGACGGCCGATTGGTGAGGTTTGTGCTCGAGCACGCTGGCGGAGCCCTCTTATATCTAGACGTAACGAATTGTGCAAAGCGAGCACCTCTTTTTCATATAAAAATATAGAGCAGAGTTTTGACGCAGCACTGTGGGTACCTCCGCAGTTGGCACATCGGCGTGTTTTGGTGCATTCGGGGCCATGGTAGTCAGAGCTACAACTTACCAAGGAGCGACGGTGCCGACAGGCACCGCCAACATGTACAAATTGATTGCAATTGAAGCAGCGTCTGGGTAGTTCGATGTAGGGACTTACCGGGACACGAAGGTACCCAGCTTTAATATACTGTGGCAGTTCTTGTCGTTCAAATGTTAAAATCAGTGTGGCGGTTGGGACTCTAGTGGAGCCTAATGTTTTAGTTACCCTGTGTGACACGTTGGGTACTAAGCTTATTCTGAAGGCGGGTTGGGTCGTAGTCCTTTAGTTCGTTTGAACGGAGGACACCTTTGACAAAATTCAGACGCGGATGGGGCGAGACAGTTATTGGAATTTCAGCTATCGAAGATAGATTTCGCACGAGGTTGTGTTGAGAGGGAAATGACACCTCGAATACGACATCACCACTAACTCTTGACCAAATCCGGCGGGGTTCACCACAGAGGGACTCAAAAGATTCATTGACGTCAAACACATCGACTTTTGCAAGTGGGGTGTCAGAGGATGAATTCATGACAAGAAAGTGAGGATAATCACGATCTGGGTCTACTTCGTTGGAGTAGGGGTCCAACGAGCGAGGGAAGGCTGAAAGGGGAGCTAACGAAGTTTGACACGAGAACCCTTACGAGAAGGGGAGGTTTTTGGTTTATGGCTAGCCATTGCAAAAAGAAAAAAAACTTCGCATTCTCCCTCGAGACTCTCCACCATGGAGGCCTACAAGGGCCCGGCACTACTGCAACTATACAATCAGTTACGTACGGTATGTCCTCTTGGAGAATTGATACGGATCCACCACACCATCTTTAGAGACCTAAGAGGCTGCTCGAGTTCTCCTACGCACGGAGAAAAGGGGCCATCGATGGGTTTCTCCTTGGGCATTCGGTAGATGAAGGCGGTGGAGATGCCCAGCCTCTTTCACCTTCATGAAAGAACATTTCGGAAACAATTCATTAAACGAGCAGAGGTCTGGTATCCATAAGGTTCAGCCATAGGTTAAGGAAGAGGGGAAATAAAGGGCAGTGGAAGAACGTAATAGGGGGTGAAAGAAAGAGGGGTATGTTAAAAGTCTTGTTGGCAGCACCATGAGACCCCTAAGGGGCCAAGAGCTGACCCCCTTCGCTACGAGGAGGCCAGAGGCTCTCTAGGAACAACCCCTGAAGAAAAGATCCCAGAGAGGGAGGGGGTGAATGGAATAATATTATTGAATTAAACAGTGAATTAATCACTTGTAAAACTCGAGGTTATCGGCTTGGGATGGGAATTCTAGTTAACGAATAAACTGGTGAGGTTGGGGGCGGGGATAATTCACTTTAACGATACCTTTGAGTTCGTAAGTATTTTAGACAATGGCGGTGAAGATCTTCTTCTGGTGACGATGATCGCACTTAGTCCGGGCGTCCGAGGTTACCAAATGAGAAGGTAATCCTAGACTGGTGATATAATGATCCTATGCCGGATCACGAAGGCGAGCCAAGCTGTGGCTAAAATCGGACTTCTTCCTCGAAGTGCCTATCCGATTATTTGACTCCTGGAGTAGGTAGACAAAACTGATTACCTAGCTACGTCTAGGGTAATTTGCAAAGGGAGTTCCTGTGTAACCTCTAAACCTGAAGGGGGCGGTCCTGCGAGAAGTTTGGCACCTACAAGTACTGTGACTCCAACACACAAATTCCCCGAAGTTTCTTTCTTACAAGGGGCGAACTGTTTCCTTTGTGGAACGAGCTCCACACACTCTAAACACAGTTCCAAGATCTGCGGCCTGACTCCAGGGAGAAGTTTCCCTTTTATTTCTCTCACGAGCAGAATTCGAGAGCACCGAATTCTCATAAAATCCTTATCGCTGCGTGAAAGACCTTTTCATCTGCTGCTAGACAAAGTTAATCTTTCACACCTTTGAGCCAACCTTGCTCCACGTCGTGGTTTACGACCGCGCGAAAACTAGGACCTTGGTCGACTAGCAGGTGTCCTTCGAGCTGGACATTTTCCTGTGTGGCCGGCCGCGAATTTGGTTGTCTCAAAGGCGCGAAAAGGGGCGGAGGGAATTTGAGGCAAAAGGCGAATTTAGAATACTTGAGTGACACACAGCTTTTGTCGAGGTATTTCTGCGTACACTAATGTACGTTGTATTTAGAATTCTACCAGGCATTTACATCCATTACTAGCATTCTCCTGCAAGTCTCACGGGATATACTGATGCACGAAAATGTCCTGCACTTTCTTAAACAAGCCTGTTTTGTAGTAATGCTTGAGGCAGTATATTCTTTGCTGGAGCTCCCAATGAGATCTATTTGTGTTTACATGCGTTGCTTCTGCCATGTCCTTCAAATTAAGGGTGATTAGTGAATGAATGAAGGATATATCACAAAAAGTGTGTGCAGGCCAGTTTTTTGGGGGTGCGCTTGTATAGCCTAGAATCTCATAAAAATGATTGTTTTTCGTAAATAATGAGGTTTGTAGCGTTTTCCACTTCATGACAAAGCCAGAAAATGGACAAAAAATAATGCAAAGCCAACATGGTTCTCTCTCCTACGCAAATGAAAACGTTTAGTAAAGAAAATGAAAAATAAACTTACGTCCATTATAGTTTTTAGTCATGTGTAGACAAAGAATAGAAATAAAAACGGAGGAAAATGAATAAGAAAGTCCCACTGAAATTATTCTCTTCCCTCAACTCTTAAAATTGTGTGACGAAGAAGAAGGAAATGAAAATCACAAAGACCACCCGTCCCTTCCCCCTCCCAATAAATCAGATCGAGGTAGACAATATACGCCCTCTGAATGAAAAAGTAAACGATGCTCCGGTAACAATATAATGAGCATATTTTCAACCCCGACGGTGGAGCAAGCTTCCTTTATGTTGCCTTTTCGCTTGGTTTCTTCTTTTTTTTTAGCCTTGGTACTTTTTATCGTTATTATCTACATATTGTTGTCTGTTATTTTTTTAATATAACCTAGCAGTAGGCTCTTGTGACACTTTCGCGACTTCTACCCTGGTAGGCAGTCGCCAGATGGGGTCCTAAAAAAAATAAGAAAAAAAGAAAGAGGATATTTTCAAAAGTGGAAAAGACGAAACAAACATCAAAATGCCAAATTTGCGAACGAAGCAGGTAGAAACGGATAAGGATAAATAATAAAAGGATAAAAAGAATAGGAGAAAGAATGAGTTTCAATAATCTATAATAATAAAATGAAAAATAAAAAGAAAAAACGAATACGTTATTGTCTAGTATCGATTCGCATTGGATAAGATATAAATTCAACAAGAAGTAATATCAAATAATTGAAGTGAAATAACGGATAATCATCTTCAAGGACGATACGATTCAGTAATAACCATTAAGGATTGATTGTAAATAATCAACAATTGGATGACGAACCCGAATCAACTAAACACAAACGTACGAGTATTTACATCTTTTGAACTGCAAATAAACACCAAATGCCTGATTAGCAAACAAATAATATTCAAGGAATTCCAGGATAAATCTTTATAATTTATTTTTTTAATATTTATCATATCCATCGTATGAAAATTTCCATTAAAGAATAGGGTTGTGCAACTTTTTTCCCAATTGGCCAAATTAGTAATTTAAGTATATTCACCGGGCCACGGAGGTACTTAAATATAAATTTTTAAAAGTTAAAAAGTAGTGAATAACAAATTTTAATAAAAAAAATATATAATTAAATACAAAATACTGTATATTAAGAGTAAAAAATTAAATTAGACGCACATAATAAGATAAATTCAATGTGATTTTCGCCATTGACTTCTTTTTAGGATTTTCGCAATTTCTGCTTTTCAATGAAAATATACTTAAAAAATACCCCATAAAAACTAGAATTTGAGTAAGCAGTAGGCAGCATGAAAATATTAAGTGGGCCGCGTGTTGGACGTCCCTGGTCTAGATAGTCTCAACGTTCGCCAATAATACTACTAAATAGTAAGAATGATAACACTAATAATGCTAAAAATAATTAATAATACTGATAATTTAAAGGTAAAGTATTGCTGAGAGGGGGCGAAGGGAAAGCGCACCAACAACTTTCCTAGGTCTCATCACAGAGTTCAAGTCAACCCAGTGACAGGACTCCCCTAATTTCCACTCAGGCTGGGAGGACCGGCAGCTCCTACAGGTACCAAGTGTAACAGGCTACGCAGGGTACGCACCTATAGGGTACTGAGGTCAAGAATTTGAAGGTCTATATTAGCAGAGATTTCAGGTACTCAAATGTACAAATTTGGAACTTCCTGGGCTCACAACTCCGGTCTTGTAGGCTGAACAAGGCACTGAAGCCGCTGTCACCTTCGCCCCGGCGCAGGAGCGTGCAAACTACAAAGAAAACAATAACGACAAAAAACCCTACTTAAATAAAGTGAGAAGCCCGGCCTCCCCCAAAAGTCAACAAGTCCACAAGTCAATGTGAACAAACTCGTCCCGGGTACAAGGGATATACGGTAGCGACCCTACCCATCCGATACCAGGACAGTCCACAAGTCAATGTGAACAAACTCATCCCGGGTACAAGGGACATACGGTAGCGACCCTACCCATCCGATACCGGGACAGGTATCGTGCCTGAAGATTACCCAGACTGGGACATTCGACAAGAATGTGCCGAACAGTCTGGGGGATGACGCAGTCGTCACAATAGGGCGCTGGCGAGCGCTCCATCAGATAGTGATGCGTCACACGAGTGTGCCCGATTCGAAGACGACAGAAAGCGACCTGAAGCCGTCGCGGGATCGGGGGATAGGTCCATGGGGACATATAGGGAAAGATTTGGCTTCCAATGCGGGTCATTCCCTCTATCCCTTTCGAAAAGTTTGGGGTGCGGGGCGGCTTCGGTGGTGGGAGTCCGTCCTTTGGAGGATTCACTGCCTCTGAGCCACTTGGTGCAGCAAGAGGTGGAGGTCTAGTAGCCCAAGCTCCTATGGTAGTGCCCTCCTTTCCGGGGACAGCTTTATACATCTTCAAAAATGGCCTCATGACCTCCTTCGGGGGATTGCCTACTGTGATCCTAATGAATCTAATTATTTTATAAAAAATAACTAAATTTACTACTGAAAATTATATGGAATATAAATCTTGAACCGAAAGAAGGCGGGAATCGGGGTATGTTTCCAATAGGAAATCATATGGAGACCATCAAACTAACTTGGCTCCTATCAACGCAAAAAGAAAAGTCATATTAATGCGTAAATTTTAAAAGTGAGTAACCATCAAATTTGCTAAAATATGTCACCTTAACTCAAAGCTAGAATCCAAGTACGCCAAAAAACCCTCTTTAAGGTAGCTTTGTTAACGAGAGGAACCGGAATTGTAGGAGCCACCTTTCTCTCCTTTTTCCTACCTCAATAATAAAAAAAAAACTGTCGCGGAATAGGTCACTCCCAGACAATACGTCTATATATACATATATGTATCTATTGGTTGGGAGGAAAGAGATAAAAGCCACGAGTATATGTATATACACAGTTACATACACATATATCCTCTAATGTACGTTCACTTAGTATGTTCACTTCGTAAAAGTAATCTGTTGATTACGAGTTATAAGAGTTCGGTTTTAATAAAGGGGCCGATATCATTTTATGAGTTTACCAAGTTGCAGTTCAAGGATATATTTAAAGAATGAAAACCAAAAATATAATTTATAATAAGTTACTAGTTAACATATATATATATATATATATATATATATATATATATATATATATATATATATATATATATATATATATATACATATGGGAAATATAGGAAATGTTAATAAAGATAATACTGACAGACTATAGAAAATTGGCAATCAGGTAACGTTAATTAGCTTTTAAATGGGATACTATAAGTCAGTTATACAGAAGGAATATTCAAAAGTCGGAAGGCGGGTCGATTAACGGGAGATGCAATCGTTTTACCTTAAAGGGAGTCCTTGAGGAATGGGACTCCTTTAGCGAGTCGGCAGGCGAAATGGAGACGGAAAATGATCGTATTTTTTGGGGTGAATATCCTAATGGTGACGCGGATGAAGGGGGCGGGGACCAGAAGACGAGTTCACGATCCTCCTTGAAGACGGACGAAGGCACCTCTGCTCCAGAGAAGTGCAATCTCCAAAAATAGAGACTCTGACGCGGCTCGGCGCAAAATCTCGCACGGGAAACTGGAAATCCTTGAAGAGGGGGTTCTGATGAGACGAGAAGAATCCCGGCCAGTCCTTCAGAGGTAACACGATCCGGGAATTTGCTCTGAACAGAGTAAGCCTTCACAAAAGAGATGGATCTGCCTGGTGAGATCGAACCTCGATGGTATACGCGAATATCAGGGACTTGGGGCAACAGATACACGATCTGAACCGAAGGCGACGAGAACTTAAACTCAATCTGCCGATCTTTGAAAAACCTAGGGTATTTATATGAGGGAATTTTTATGGTGTTCCTTTCCTGGAAGGTACAGACGTCTGTTATAAAGCTTCTTACGCCAAGAGAGATTAGTTTTTTGTCGCTCGACACCAGTCATAATCGTCTCCAACGATGTGTGTGGGAACTTTCGGCTATCCTTTTCCCGACTACGCAGATTAGCATTTCATCGGCGAGGTGAAAGCTTTTAGCGCTCAGCTCAATTGATATTCAAATTCTTTAATCTTTTATTTTTCTCCTTGGGTACAGAGCTTTTTACTCTACGTGGAGTGTTAGAAGACATAGGGAGGGAAAACATTTAAGAAACAAAAGATGGGCATATTCTTCTTGGCGTATCCTTTCCCTTACACAAACTATATCATATTTGCATCGAGCAATTAATGATCGCCCATGGGCAGTATTTTGGAGAATAAACCCGATAATGACTTTAATGGGCCATCATTTAAAAGTGAGAGCATCTTAAGTCTATATTATTTGAATGCGTGCCTAAAATTATGTGTTTGCCAAAGGTATGGAATTTGCCTGTTGTTAAGACAAATGGATCAAAGTACTATATATATGAAGTCGCAGAAGCAGATCGAGAACTAGATAAGGTCTATATTAAAATAAAACTAATTTTTACAATTAACCTCTTCACTTGGGCAAGAAATATTGACGCCCTGTCATTTTTTATACCATAGCCTCCAAATTTCATCGTTTTATTTGGCTCATCCAACATTATTGGAAATAAAATACTTTGCTAAAATATAGTCACTAGGGGGAAGACGTAGCGAAGTGGAGTTTCCCTGATTCATTTTAGCATTGATTGATTTGAGAGGAGGCTTGTAGAAATTGGTTTGCAAGGGCAAATTTTTTGACCAGGAATTTTTCATTAATTTTCCAAAATGCTTAGAAAACCCAATTAATTGTAATTTTCTTGAAATATTAGATGATTTTCGCGGAAAATATAATACGAAAGCTTGGATTATTAATTTGTTCCTTTTTAAATTATTGAGTTGCAACTAGATACTTGAAACTGACCTAATATCCTAGGTTAGATGAAACCCCTAACTTAAGAGTCTCAAATAATCCGTCACAAACACTCGGCTCTGGGACAAGGAACTAACAAGGACTGAGATGAGTACACTAGCAGCGGGCAATTGCCACAAGAGACTCGCCCTAAAGCTGGGCAGAATTTATAATTCCATTATTTTTTTTGGATCTAAATTTTTTATCTCTGTTTTTTAGGTCACACAATTGATTGTTTCTAGATGCCGTAGTAGACATCATTTTTTAGTTTCTTCGTATCCGTTTTTCTCCGTTTATTCTTTTCATCCATTAATCATTTCATTTTTGTTTCCTTCCATCCTACTTTCACTCAGACGGAATCGGACATCCACAATACCTTGGTAGAAATAAATTTTCGCCCTTAAAGAGCCAACACTCCCTCACCCTTTCTCCTCCTCTTCAATCTTCTTCCCTCCAGTGCTCCCACCCAAAGCAGGCCGAGAACGGAAGCTTCAGACCCCAAATTATGGAGTAAAATTCTCAGAATCTAATTAAGAGATTCAGTCTATTTCCCGAAGCTTTTCTGTCCAATAAAACCAAAACAAAAATATGTCCAATACAACCCACAGCTTTGCTGCAAATTTCGTGTGAATACATAATTTTACTGACATATTTGATTAAAAATAAATATAACGTTCATTTATCGTTATACTCAACGACCCCAATTGCTGGCTTTCAGTAAAAAAATATAGGTATAACTTTACTAGGCTATAGTCCTTAACTAGCGTTCATATTCGTGCGTTGATTTCTGTCTTTTTCGTCCTAGAGAGATTTTCCCGTGTCGTTCCTGATTTGGACAATAGAGGAAGTCATAAGGAGAAAGACGTGATCTTGTAGGGACTATGCTGGATCTAAAGTGATAACTAGTTTGTTTCTGGTTCAAAATTTATTTTACAATCCTGTGCGATGGTGATTTTTCAAATTAATATAGGAAGTGACCAGCTAAGCCCAAAAACTTTACCTCCAGGAGATGCAAAAAAGGATAAAAAAACAGCCTCCCAGAATGTAGAGACGAATACTTAGTGCCAACTTTAACTAGTTTTTGTTTTTTGTATTTTTAGAAGCCCATCTGACGACTGCCTACTAGGGTAAAATTCGCTGTACTCACATCTAGCCTACTACTAGGCTAGATTAAAAAACAAATAATGTAAATAACAAATAACAAGATAAAAAAGACAAATGGCTAAGCACAGGCTAAAAAAAAACAACAAATAAAAAAGAAAAGAGAGCAAAAAATCAACAAGAAGAAGCGCGCTCCGGCTTCGGAGGTAGGCCCGCCTCCCTCCGGCGCAGAAACATGCGACCTATAAAGAACACTCAAATAAAGTGAAGAAGGCCAACCCCCTGTGTGCCAAGTCTGTGTGAACGAACCAGTCTCTAGTACAAGGAAGAAGAGGTAGCGACCCGAATCGTTCCTGCTAACATGCACGAAGATATTCAGCCAGATATTCAGCAAAACTGTGCTGAATAGTCGGGCAGACAACGCAGTCGTCGCAATAAGGCACGGGCCAATTCGGAGACGAGAGAAAGCAACCCGAAGCCGTCGCGGCATTGGGCCTGCAACTAAGTAAACTTAGTCGCACGCGTTGGTATGCAAGCTGGCATCAATGTCATAACTTGCACAAATCAAGAATGATGGCTAAATACATAGCTAAATAGCTAAATATATAGATATGGTAAGTTACAAAGTAGCGCTTGAGGAGAGCGATAATGTCCCACAAGTAAGTTGAAAAATGACTTTCAAATCCTCTCGATTTCTTCTCAGCTATATTCAAGGTACAGAGTCAAAAAAGAGCTCATGCTAGCCAAGTGAATACGGCCTTGGCTTCCCAACGTCTCGTGACCGGGTTGGATTCTGAATCCCGACATGAACGGACGCAAACGTCACCGCACGTAGAGATCTGACTACCGATTGGTGGAAGCACTGCGCTCACCCCGTTTTCAGGTGGGAAGATCTTGCACTTCTCACCTCACACATAGCCAATCACAACACTGTTTTCTTTCCTCTCCCGCCTTCATAACAAAACACACTATCTGTTCCAAGGAATCCTTCCGATGGGTATCTATATCCACATACCTCTGACGCAGAACAGATCCCTCTTCCCCGAGGTGACGAAGGCTTCCACCTGAACGCTGTTTTGGTGTCAAAACATAATACTTCCTGGCACCTCTCCGCAAAAGAAGACCGGTTCCTGGGGCCAGGTGGCCGACCAGCGATTGTCATACTGACCTTATAAAAATTTCATTATCCGGTCAGGGATCCTTACAGTATCATGGAAGGATTGGCGCTGACTAGCTAACTAACTAACTAGAGTAAGAAATATTTATAAAAATCTCACCATCTCTCACCATCTCTCTCTCTCTTCTCACCATCTCTCTCTCTCTCTCACCATCTCTCTCTCACCATCTCTCTCACCATCTCTCTCTCTCTCTCACCATCTCTCTCACCATCTCTCTCTCTCTCTCACCATCTCTCTCACCATCTCTCTCTCTCTCTCACCATCTCTCTCACCATCTCTCTCTCTCT